>CAWUFW010004708.1:0-430000 GCA_963921515.1 Calotriton arnoldi
CCCCGTTCAGTTACGTATTGCTTAATCTTGCATTCCCTAGGTTGTGGTGTGCTTGTTGTGTCATGCATTGTCCATCCTATGAGTGGGGGTGGTAGTAGTGGTAGGCATCCTGCCCCCTGGCTAAGGGTGGTAGTAGTGGTAGGCATCCAGCCCCCTGGCTAAGGGTGGTAGTAGTGGTAGGCTTCCTGCCCCCCTGGCTAAGGGTGGTAGTAGTGGTGGGCATCCTGCCCCCCTGGGTGAGGGTGGTAGTAGTGGTAGGCATCCTGCCCCCTGGCTAAGGGTGGTAGTAGTGGTAGGCATCCAGCCCCCTGGCTAAGGGTGGTAGTAGTGGTAGGCATCCAGCCCCCTGGCTAAGGGTGGTAGTAGTGGTAGGCATCCAGCCCCCTGGCTAAGGGTGGTAGTAGTGGTAGGCATCCTGCCCCCTGGCTAAGGGTGGTAGTAGTGGTAGGCATCCAGCCCCCTGGCTAAGGGTGGTAGTAGTGGTGGGCATCCTGCCCCCTGGCTAAGGGTGGTAGTAGTGGTGGGCATCCTGCCCCCTGGGTGAGGGTGGTAGTAGTGGTGGGCATCCTGCCCCCTGGCTAAGGGTGGTAGTAGTGGTAGGCATCCAGCCCCCTGGCTAAGGGTGGTAGTAGTGGTGGGCATCCTGCCCCCCTGGGTGAGGGTGGTAGTAGTGGTGGGCATCCTGCCCCCTGGCTAAGGGTGGTAGTAGTGGTGGGCATCCTGCCCCCCTGGGTGAGGGTGGTAGTAGTGGTGGGCATCCTGCCCCCCTGGGTGAGGGTGGTAGTAGTGGTGGGCATCCTGCCCCCTGGCTAAGGGTGGTAGTAGTGGTGGGCATCCTGCCCCCCTGGGTGAGGGTGGTAGTAGTGGTGGGCATCCTGCCCCCTGGGTGAGGGTGGTAGTAGTGGTGGGCATCCTGCCCCCCTGGGTGAGGGTGGTAGTAGTGGTGGGCATCCTGCCCCCTGGCTAAGGGTGGTAGTAGTGGTGGGCATCCTGCCCCCTGGCTAAGGGTGGTAGTAGTGGTGGGCATCCTGCCCCCCTGGGTGAGGGTGGTAGTAGTGGTGGGCATCCTGCCCCCTGGCTAAGGGTGGTAGTAGTGGTAGGCATCCAGCCCCCTGGCTAAGGGTGGTAGTAGTGGTGGGCATCCTGCCCCCTGGCTAAGGGTGGTAGTAGTGGTGGGCATCCTGCCCCCCTGGGTGAGGGTGGTAGTAGTGGTGGGCATCCTGCCCCCTGGCTAAGGGTGGTAGTAGTGGTAGGCATCCAGCCCCCTGGCTAAGGGTGGTAGTAGTGGTGGGCATCCTGCCCCCCTGGGTGAGGGTGGTAGTAGTGGTGGGCATCCTGCCCCCTGGCTAAGGGTGGTAGTAGTGGTGGGCATCCTGCCCCCTGGGTGAGGGTGGTAGTAGTGGTGGGCATCCTGCCCCCCTGGGTGAGGGTGGTAGTAGTGGTGGGCATCCTGCCCCCCTGGCTAAGGGTGGTAGTAGTGGTGGGCATCCTGCCCCCCTGGGTGAGGGTGGTAGTAGTGGTGGGCATCCTGCCCCCTGGGTGAGGGTGGTAGTAGTGGTGGGCATCCTGCCCCCTGGCTAAGGGTGGTAGTAGTGGTAGGCATCCTGCCCCCCTGGGTGAGGGTGGTAGTAGTGGTGGGCATCCTGCCCCCTGGCTAAGGGTGGTAGTAGTGGTAGGCATCCAGCCCCCTGGCTAAGGGTGGTAGTAGTGGTGGGCATCCTGCCCCCCTGGGTGAGGGTGGTAGTAGTGGTGGGCATCCTGCCCCCTGGCTAAGGGTGGTAGTAGTGGTGGGCATCCTGCCCCCCTGGGTGAGGGTGGTAGTAGTGGTGGGCATCCTGCCCCCCTGGGTGAGGGTGGTAGTAGTGGTGGGCATCCTGCCCCCTGGCTAAGGGTGGTAGTAGTGGTGGGCATCCTGCCCCCCTGGGTGAGGGTGGTAGTAGTGGTGGGCATCCTGCCCCCTGGGTGAGGGTGGTAGTAGTGGTGGGCATCCTGCCCCCTGGCTAAGGGTGGTAGTAGTGGTAGGCATCCTGCCCCCTGGCTAAGGGTGGTAGTAGTGGTGGGCATCCTGCCCCCCTGGGTGAGGGTGGTAGTAGTGGTGGGCATCCTGCCCCCTGGCTAAGGGTGGTAGTAGTGGTGGGCATCCTGCCCCCCTGGGTGAGGGTGGTAGTAGTGGTGGGCATCCTGCCCCCTGGGTGAGGGTGGTAGTAGTGGTGGGCATCCTGCCCCCCTGGCTAAGGGTGGTAGTAGTGGTAGGCTTCCTGCCCCCTGGCTAAGGGTGGTAGTAGTGGTGGGCATCCTGCCCCCCTGGGTGAGGGTGGTAGTAGTGGTAGGCATCCTGCCCCCTGGCTAAGGGTGGTAGTAGTGGTAGGCATCCAGCCCCCTGGCTAAGGGTGGTAGTAGTGGTAGGCATCCAGCCCCCTGGCTAAGGGTGGTAGTAGTGGTAGGCATCCAGCCCCCTGGCTAAGGGTGGTAGTAGTGGTAGGCATCCTGCCCCCTGGCTAAGGGTGGTAGTAGTGGTAGGCATCCAGCCCCCCTGGCTAAGGGTGGTAGTAGTGGTGGGCATCCTGCCCCCTGGCTAAGGGTGGTAGTAGTGGTGGGCATCCTGCCCCCCTGGGTGAGGGTGGTAGTAGTGGTGGGCATCCTGCCCCCCCTGGGTGAGGGTGGTAGTAGTGGTAGGCATCCTGCCCCCTGGCTAAGGGTGGTAGTAGTGGTAGGCATCCAGCCCCCTGGCTAAGGGTGGTAGTAGTGGTGGGCATCCTGCCCCCCTGGGTGAGGGTGGTAGTAGTGGTGGGCATCCTGCCCCCTGGCTAAGGGTGGTAGTGGTGGTGGGCATTTGGCACCCCCTGGCTAAGGGTGGTTGTGGTGGTTGGCATCCAGCCCCCCTGGGTTGGGGTGGTGGCGCGCATTCAGGCCCCTGTGTGCATATGTGGCATTGGTGATGGGCATCCCGCCCCTATGGTGCTGCTGTTGCAAGTATATTCAGATTCCCCGTGTATGTGTGTGATGTGTCGTGTACGTGTTGTATGTGTTTTGTGGTTGGTGTCTGACTTACCTTCTGCGCCGTACGCGTCCGTGCCTGTTCCGGTAGTAGATGTAGAATATTGGTATGATCGGGACGAAGGGATTCATGGTTGGTTCGTGTCGTTCGTCCTTCTCGTTGCTTCGCGTCGTCCTCGTCGCTGGCTTCGTCCTCGTCGCTTCGCTTCGTCCTCGTCGCCTCGCGTCGTCCTCGTCTGTGCTGTGTTCGTCTCGTAGCCGTGGATCGTGTTGTGGCGCGATTCGGAGCTTATGTGCGCCTCTCCCGGATGCTTTGACGTGCCGTGCGTAGCGACGGGTTCGGCGCGTACGGAAAGCGCATCGTACTTGTCCGGCCGGACGGGGCTGCATTTTCCCTTCCGTGCGACTCGATTCGGCGTTTCCGGATTCGCCTCGGTCGGAGAACAGGACCTGGTTTGGGTGAGTACGGCTCGGCCGGAATTTTTGCTGTTGTGCGCATCGTACTTGCTCGTTCGGTGTGCTGTACGGATCGGTCGGGAAACTGGCTTTCGCATGGCTTTTTTCCCGACCGAATAGTATTGGGTGCGCCTCCGACCGAGATCGGAATCGGCCCCCAAATGTCTTATTCAGCCCTGAATAAGTCCCTTGGAACTTTGTCCAAACCTGGGGCTTCGTTTAGGATGTCCAGTCCAGGGCAGTCCTAACCTCAGAATGAGTTATAGGATTGCTGTCAGGTCTAGTGGAGGATAAACTGGCCCAGCACCCACTGGGCCACAGCCATTTGTGGAGTTCTCAGCAAAATCAGAAGCAGGAGAGTAGAGCTCGGAAAAATGGGCATCCCAATCTGCTGCCACAAAAATGCTTTCAAGAGAGGAAAGATTCTCCAGACCTCCAATTAGCTAAGATGTGCCAAAACGAATGATGGTCTCTTTCCTCAAAGGCGTGAAGCATGGAGGCCCAGCTATCAAGGACCCAATATTTCTTAACACGGGCTCCAATAGTCTTGTAAACTTGCTTGGCTTTTGATATTGATGGCCTATCCTGCTCCTGAATGGCTTTAAATAGAGAGCGTCTGGCTGCCCAACATTTCTTTTATACCATGATTTTGCGTACTTTTTCTTGTTATGTGATTTTGACTCCACAAAGAAAATATCCCTCAGTGATGTAAACATAACATTGTGAACAGTGCAAATAGACTCTGACCTATATAGAGAGACTAAGCAGCTTATCAAAGGGTTCAGTGCAGGTACTGACCAGGCAAGCCCCAATGGGCTTAATGTCAAATCTAGGGCATTATGGTCACTATCCTGCCGAGAGACAATACACATATCAACCAATTTGGGCCAGAGTCTGAGGTCTAGCAGTATATAATGTATGAAGCTAGTGTAATTTGGGCAATTGAATGTATGCATCCCTTCTTTGTCAGAAGGGGCTCTCCCATTGTGAGCTCGGCGCCTTGATTTAGAGTAAGCGCATTGAGCTGAACTACAATAGTTGTCCACCTCCTGACAGGAGGGAGATTTAACAGGGGGACTAGCCAACCTTGGTCTTTTTCACAAACAAGATCCTCCTCAGTGTTGGTACGCAGGGGCTCGAATTGGCAATTAAAATCACCAGCAACGATATTGTAGGCGTCAGGAGGAAGGGCTGCCAGGTGAGTGTTCAACACAACAATAATAGTAGACTCCGACCCACTAACACCCGGCCTTCGATATACATTATAGACATAATACGTTGCTTTGGCAGGGAATTGCAGGCTGACACAAAAAATTTGCAATCCCACCTCAACAACAGCAATAGTGCAAGGTAGGGTATTTTTAACCCAGGTAGTCAACCCACCAGAGGGTCGACCCATCCCCTTTAAAGTGGCAGCCTTACAAAAATTAACATAACCAGGATAGAACAAAGGGGATAGAGCCCAAGTCTCCTGAAAAAGGCATATGTTGAATTTACTAACAAACTTACGCCGCTCATCACACAGAGGTTTGGAGGCTATCCCTGCAATATTCCACAGACACGGATAAATCTTCAACCGTAGGAGAACTAGAATGGATTGGACTTACTGCCACTGGGCTGCTAATGCCAGAGATAAACAGGATACAATCATACCCCTGAAGTCCAAGCTCTGCCACACTGGGGTCCACGGAATCCCCGTTAATACCCAGTGGAAGTACTTCTACAATAGAGGAACAAGGATCTGTTGTACTATCTGCCACACAGCTGCTGGAGACAGTGGCAGTTTGAATTAAGTCATCCCCCTGCAACTCAGAGTCGGCTACACAGTGGTCAAAATGTTCCACAATATGGTTGGGGCGTCAATCGACATATGACAGGTTAGACAGAGGGAGGAAGTGATTGGAAGTGATGACAGCAGGGTCAAACAACTCATCAGAATAAAAGTAACGGCTAAGCGAGTTTGATCAGGCTCTGTCTTGGTAGACTATGGTGTTTTGGGAAGAACCCCTTGAGCTCCATCTGAAGCCCTTTTTTGATATTGAGCTTCCTTTTAGTTAATGGGCCATTAGCAGGGGAACCGTTAACAATGTTGCTTGCTGAAACAGGGTTGGTTGGTATGACAGGCACATGGGTTGATACTTGATAGCCCTGCATGCAAGGCTGTTGGTCACGTAGCGCAGATTCCAAGCAATCCTCCTCATTCTCTACCACAAGTGGGTCTGACTGGTCCACAACAGGAGCAGGTGTGGAACTAAGAGACTCCCAGGTTGAGGGAGAGATGTTGCTCTGCTAAGGCTAAGTCAATTTCTTTGGCGAGACCACCCGCTGCCCGTGTTAAGAAGGAGTCAAGTGTTGTCACGGTTCCACCAGCTTGCTTAACATTAGCGCCCACTCACTCCTGGTCCCCAGGTAGCTTAGGCTTTACCATGGCTCTACCAATGAATGCAAAAGTCAGTACATACAATGGGGCTATGGCACTCTATGATCTTCGTTGCGCAACATGAATCACCATACAACTAAGGACCAACAGGATGAATGACCAAGGGGGGTGGCCCAGCCTGGCCTCCTCTGGTCGCTGACGGGCGCAGGATGGGCCCGCTATGGGCCTGTGACGCGCTAAGTAGCTCTGAGAGGGAGTGTGTCCACTCCTTCCTCCCCCTGATCTCACACTCTCGCCTTGGCGCCTCCTGGTGCTATAACTTTTGAGACACAGTCCCCCCAGGCAGGTTGGGCCAAATTCAACAATGTGGTACTCCCCCCTCACTACCTGTACTGGGTCCAGTCAGATTTGTTTGAAAAACCTTAGCTCAACCCTGGGTAGCTGTGGCTCTGAGCAGTCAGATGTTATCAAAGGAACAAGTGTAAAGCATTAAAACGTACCCAAAGCAGTTGAAAAAGAAAGGAACAAGGCTCAATAAAAATCTGACACGTTTATAAAATTAGGTTATATTCTTATCTTTAAAATGATACATTAACATAAAAAATCCACCTGAGGGTTCCGGTAAAATGAATTTTTAAAGGAAGAGTCATTCACTGCTTTTTCATTCAACACAATTAATTAATGTAATATACTGTGCTTGTGGTCAAACTTTGCAAACTTTGGAAAAATGTTATAAAGTTGTAAATTAATACTCCGGCCGGCCTTTGGACGCCCAACTCTGGCAATGAGTGAGTCATAGAGGCCAAAGAGGCTTGGTTGAACAGTTACCTTGCAGTCAAAGCAGTCTCTAGTCCAGTTCCAGGCTCTGTGGGTGAACCGCCATAGACTTAAATGGAATGGTCCTGATGGAAGGGATACAGGATGCTGAAGATGCTGAAGGATGCTGAGGATGCTGATCCGGTGATGGGTGTCTTCCAGGTGCTACTCATTGGGCACGAACAAGGCAGTCGCGGCCGGCATTAATTGCGGGTGGGAGGGGTCACGCGGGAGGGTCACGCAGGGAGGGGGGTTTAATAAATTTTAAAAACGTACCTATCCTCTGGCCAGCCGGGCCCCGCATTTTCCTGCTCTCCGGCCTCCGGCAGGAACAGGAAGTAGGCAGTCTCCCTCCCCTAAGCCAATCACAACGCTGAAATGGCAGCATTGTGATTGGTCGGGACGCCGACCAGCTAGGCGCCTATGGGGAGGCCATTTTCTCCATGTAGGCTGCATGCAGCCTACATGGAGAAAAGGCAGAGTGCGCATGACTGGTTTGGTCGGACCCAGAGTGCCGACCAAACAGTCAGCGACCTCAGCAGTGGGCAAGCCACTCCTCCCCTGCCCTAGAGCAGACCCGCCCACCCTCCAGCCCCCAACCAAACTCTTCTGCTTTCTCGCAATGTGAGAAGCAGAAACATCAAATGGTAGTTTTACCATTTTATGTTTCTGCTTCTCGCACTGCGAGAAAGCAGTGGGGCGATGCTCCTCCACCCTAATGGAGGAGCTGCCCCTGGAACAAAGTTGGGGCAACTTTTGCCATAGGGGTCAATTCCCCCTGAACTCTGGTTGAAGTCCAACCAAAAAACAGTTGCCACTGGTCTCCGGTAAAAGCGAAACCAACGGTTGCAACTAGCTGGTGGCAACTTCCATTTGAGCGACCAAACTGCGCTCCGACGACACTCCCGGGTCCAACAGACTCGTGTGTAACTTTTGATTGTCAGTTCTTGGTCTCTAAGGCTGCATGTTGTCAGCGTTCAGGCATTCTTGGCTGCCAACTGGCCAAGTCAGCCTTCTTCAGATTTTGTTGCCCTTTATCTGTAACAGGAAGTCAGCCAACTGTCTCTTGGAGTCAGTTCTTCTGTCTGAGGCTCAGAGATGACTTTTCCTAGAGCAGGGCACCACAGGCACAGTCCTCTCTGTGCTAGCCCAAGGAGCAGCAGGTGGAGTCCAATCTTGGTTCAGCCTCTCTTTGCTGGGTGCAGAGAACAGCAAGGCAGTCCTTCTTCGGTCCATTCTTCAGTGCAAACTTAATCTGAGGTCTTGGTGTCAAAGGTGCCAATTTATGCCCAGTTTGTGAGCTTATGGTACGGTGTATACTAGGGAATGGGCTACCAGGTCCCCTCCCGTCTAGTGATGACTTCCTGTAAAGTGTGGTATCTAGCTATCCCAGAATGCACTATTCTTTCCACTCCCAACATGACGGTACCCTTCTCTTGGTGTGTGAAGCATCCCTGAGGTGTGGCTACCTGGGGGCTACAAACCCACAGTAAAATCAGTTTGACAACAGCTTCTCCCTCTCTGTCCTTAACGCCAACCTGTCTGCAAGATCAAAAGAGCAGCCGCTCTTGTGTGTGTTCACCATTTGCCCCTTAAAGGTGGCTTCCCCCTTGAAGAACATCTTTGGGTCTCATTCCATGTTTGAACTTCCTGCTAGGGAGAGGTCATACCTCTTCCAATCGGAGGCCCTTTTTGTTCCTTCCTCAGAGGCTTTCACATCTCCCTCTAGGAGGGAAGAAGGCTGTCTCATGGAAAGCAACTGCAAATGAACACTGGAAATCTTTGGGCAACAAAGGGGTTACCTACTAAAGTTGCTGCTTTTGCAAAAGTTACAATAAATTTGAATTGGTCATAAAGTCGAGTTTAATGCAACAATTCTGTTGATACCTTAAAGTATCATATTTAGTAGTCCCATTCAGAAGTTAGCACTGCCGAGTTGTCAGCATGTAACTCTGTACTCGTCAATGGGGTTTCTATCCTTTTCACAGTAAAAATGACAATACAGGGTTAGGACATGTAAAGTTAAGAACTACATGTCTAACTTTTTAATACAATGCACCCTGCCTTTACGACTCAGTAGGCCTGCCTTAGGTGTGACTTATTAATATTAAAAAGGGAGGTTTTGGGTTTTCCATTGCTTTAAATGGCAAAGTCAAGTTAGTAGTTCATAACTGCTCTGCTAAGCAAGTTAATTTATGCCAATTGCGGGTGACACAATCAGACATATTCCTTTTAAGGGTCAGAGCACTGCCACTGAGGTCTGTTTATCTAGCCTCAGTGCCCCTTCAGAGTCGAAAAAACAGCAACATCAGTCCAAAAACTTGAGGGTGATCATGCAAAAAGAGGCATTTTCATACAAGTTCATAAAGCGTATGTTTTCACTTAGGGGTTCTGAGTGCCATCAAATAGATGAGCACAAAACTCAAGTTTTCTATGATTTTACTCAGTGCCCCAAATTTGAACGGCATCTCCAATATTCATTTTTACTTATCTACAATATTATATTTTGTATGACCCACCTAAAGCATCTAAACCTGCTTTCAAAAGCTGTGCATTGGTCTTGGAGTCACGGGGTACCCTTACTGATCATGATTTAATATGCTTTAGTCCCCTGCCCAGTGTAATACATGATGGCCTGCCACTCCTTCCCCATCCAGATTTGTTTTTTAGGTCGAGCATGAGCCAGCACGCAAGTGCTGCTCTGGCAATCTGTTGTAGGTAGAGTACAGAGGAGAAGCCCCGCCCATATTTTTCATTGGCTTGTGTCTTTGTCCTTCGTAAATGCTGGTGTTTGATTCCTTAATAGGCTTGTTAGGCCCTCCTTAGTATGGCCATGTTGTCATTTGTATCCTCCCATTGCTACTGGCCCCTTTACTTGGTTGTTACACAGTACGTGTACTTTTTCTTTTTTCCCCCACTTCGACCACTGGTTCAGCACAGCGCCGGCTTTCAAATGAACGACAACATGGGTGCATACAAACAATGGCGGGTGGGGCTTTTTTTTCCTTCACAGCAGGCGCCCGCTTTTACAAAGCACCATGTCATGCTGCTCCTAATTAGCAACAATGGCAGGCGCATCTTTTTCTTTTTTTTAATAAACTAATTAATGTGGCCACGCATCTCGTTGTGCGTGGCTTGCTCGTAGTTTTTTTTATTAACATATTAAATAATGGCTGCCATGCGTCTTGTTTCCTCTTCCACCCGGTCTCAACTTTACAAACGAGCGAGACCGATTGGCTTTGCCAATGCTTTTTTTAAGTCGAAGTCGAACACAAGGGAAGAAGTGTTTGGGTTTCCTCAACGAGTGATGGAAGGTTATTCTCGCTTTTTTCAGGGAAGCCTCAATTGAGCAGTGTGTTATTTCCGGTGGTGCCTCGGTCTGTCCATCTGTGCCTTCTCGGTGGTGTGTGTGTGTCTTAAGTCGAACTAACTCTGCGGCCGAACTTCTAGGAGGAAGGCTCGGGAGTCGGGACCCTCCGGGTGTCGGACATTAAGTTGGAAGCAAACTCTTTTGCACTGTAAGTCTGAGAGTTGTAAGAGTCCATATGTGTTCAAATGGTCAACGGAACAAAAGCGCGAAAAAGGAGAGGTAATAATAGGGTGGGGTTACGTAGAGTTTTAATTTCGAGCACAAATGGTAATTTGTGTGGTTGACAGAAACAAAGAGAAGCAGACGTGGGCTTCATGAAGGTGGAATGTAAATATTAGCTTTTCTCTGGAGCAGGCCGCCCTAAGAGGAACAAGTGTGTCATGTCTGCTAACATTTAGGTGCATAAACAACAGTATCTCAACTGGTATTATTTGTAAGACTAGTAAATAAGCATGCTCAAGACATTGCAGGTGAAGAACATAGGGAGACTCATGGTTTAGTTAAACGTGCCAAAGGTATCATGTATTGAATTAAAGCAGGGAGGAACAAAAAGGCATGGGGGGGTACAAAGTAATCGAAAACAGTTGTTACAGCACTGTAAGCAATAAATACAAGTGTAACCCGAAAAAATATATGTGCACACAAGTGCTCTTGACACAGAAAGTGGACGGCGCAGGTGACAAGTGGACAGCGATAAACGGCGCAAATGAAAAAATGACAATAATTTAGTAAGCAACTTGAGGTTCACAAAAAGGTATTTACATAAATTGATACAAAGTCAAATTGTTTTAGTGAACCAGAGTAAAGTGCGCCACAAATTGCGCTGGGATGTCGACGACGTTTCGATCCAATTGGTTTAGGATCATCATCAGGACAAGGTTACTGAATGAAGGGTGCTGTACAAGGGAAGAGTAAAGGAAAGTTAGGGGCAGGAAGGGGAATGTAAGGAAGGTAAAGGAAAGGAAGTGCAGAACAGCGGAATGATACCTGTTTGCGGTGATCTGCAGGGAAGGACAAGAAGGGTGGAAGGGCCATCGAGGCTTGCGCCCAACGGTTATGCCGCCATGGAGGAGAAGCAAATTACTGTAAGGCGAGAGGTATATACAGTTAACAGGGGGAGGGGAGCATGTCAGTGGCCATAAGAATTATCGAGGGGAGGGCGACTTACTGAGGAGTAAGTCACAAAGGCAAAGGCTTGAATCCTATGGAGCGAGCCCCATAGGGTCTCGTGAGGAGAGGAGGATTCGGCTCAACGAGGACCTTAGATTAAAAAGAAACAGAAGATGTTGGATGAGGCTCGCAAACCTGTAGGGTGAGTGCGTGGGGCCAGTGCAGGGAAACTGCACTTACACAAGAGATGCTCGTTCGGAGGCGACGGGAGCTGTGGACAAGGGGAGAGAGAGACAACGCTGTAATTGATGTGCTCACAGTAACAGGGTATGTCGAGTCAGCCAAGGAGTGGGCGGCTGGGTGGGCACTTACCGAAGTTGTGGTGGCAAAGCTCTGGGAGTATACCTGGGTCGTAGCCCCGATCCACAGGTGGCCGTCAGGATGATCGGCAAGCTGGTCAGCAATGAAGCCGGAAGGGAACCAACTGAGTCCATGTACACCAACATTCCCCATGAGGAAGGACTACAGGTTATCCAGGACCTCCTAGAAACTAGGCCCAAACCTGCTCGTATACCCACGGAATTCATTATGGATCTACTCAAAATTGCACTGCAGAACAACTATTTCCTATATTGAGACACCTTCTACCTCCAGATCAAGGGTCTCTCTCTGGGAGCCTCCTTTGCCCCAAACTTTGCGATCCTGTTTGTACACAAGCTCGAGAAAACCCTCATTCTAACATCTCTTAACCCCTTCCAGGATCACATACTTCTATGGCGGAGGTACATAGATGATATCCTCCTACTTTGGAAAGGCACCACGAATACCCTGGATTCCTTTTTGGTTTGGCTCAATCAAGCCCAACCACACCTCAGAATCACATCTGACTGCAGATCTAACGACCTCCCATTCCTTGACCTCACCCTCCATGCTGAAGATGGCAAACTAGGAACCGCCTTATACAGAAAATCTACTGAACGCAACACCCTTCTACACTACTCGAGCTACCACCCTCGCAGCCTCCGTGATGGTCTCCCCTACGGACAATTCCTTTGCATCCGAAGGAATTGTAAATGGCGCAAAGATTACTTTTGTGAAGCAGCCATTTTAACAACAAACTAGTACAAAGGGGCTATCCTGCTCGATTGGTTTCAAGAGCACACAAGAGGGCTTGGTACTGTCACCGGGAACATCTTCTTACCCCAAAGAACAAACGGGAGAACATCAGGATCCCTTTTGTCACCACGTTCAGTCCCTCCAGCAATCAAGTCAGCAAAATGATCAAGAAAAATTGGCCTGTCCTCCGGGCACTTGAACCCTTCCAACAGCCCCCCTCTTTTCCTATAAGAAGTGACAGCATCTCGAATCATCTGGTGCATGCCATCACTTGGCCGGCCAAACCTAATAACCCTGAATCTATCACCACAGCAAGGGGACTTCTACCTGTCATTGGACACTACAAGTGCCAAAATTGTGTCGTTTGCTGCCTCACGGTGAATACCAAGGAATTTGTTTTCAACAATATAACCCACAAATTGAAGACCTTCACCAACTGTCGATCCTCCTACATCATTAACACCATACATTGCCCGTGCAACCTAGTGTACATCGGCCAAACAACTCAAATGGTGAAACAGCGAATAATCCAACAGAAGAGCGGGATCCACTGCAAAGTCATGAGCGTCCCCCTGGTGACCCACTATTTGGAAAAACAACATAGTGAAACAGACATGACATGGCAGGTGATAGACCAACCCATGCTGCCTACCAGGGGTGAAAACCACCAGATGCTGCTCAACAAGAGTGAGTGTAAATGGATAACTCGATGTAACTCTGTTAACCAAGGACTCAATACCCCCCATGAGTGGAATAATACCATACAATTGTAAATTCCCTTCTTTTAGCGACCTTCACCGTATCATTCCCCTCCGGTACCCATGAGGCCCCCCTCATCGCTCACCGACAATCCCTTGGTTATTCTGCCCTTCGCGAACATGAATGAATTTCTATTAACCATGTCCCTCCCTTTCCTGGATTCATTCCTTTCAGTGATGGACCAACCTACTTCTTAACTCATTGGCCAGTCCCTCTATAACTGTCACACTGAGCCGATTATAACGCATATCCAGCATGTCAATTTATTAATTAATTGTACTATGTTATACTGTATCAAATGTTTCCATAAATATATCTTGTAGGCCATGATGTCTGACATGGCTCCTTCAATTGTCTATCGAGCCTTTGTTCACACTCCCTTCCCTCTCCTTTTGCTCTCTTTTTCATTACTTTCCCCGGGACCCTGGATTCCTGATCGCCCTTGTCTGGGGCCGCCCTAGGCCTTTGCTGGCTCCGCCCTTGCCCCGCCCCCTCACGCTCACGCCGACATCCTCGTGGCTGCTATATCACTCAGCTAGTTCCCTTCCAGCTTCATTGCCGACCAGCTTGCCGATCATCCTAACGGCCACCTGTGGATCGGGACTCCGACCCAGGTATACTCCCAGAGCTTTGCCACCACAACTTTGGTAAGTGCCCACCCGGCTGACCACTCCTTGGCTGACTCGACATACGCTGTTACTGTGAGCACATCAATTATCAGCGTTGTCTCTCTCTCCCCTTGTCCATAGCTCCCGTCGCCTCCGAACGAGCATCTCTTGTGTAAGTGCGGTTTCCCTGCGCTGGCCCCACGCGCTCACACTACAGGTTCGCGTGCCTCTTCCAACATCTTCTGTTTCTTTTTAATCTAAGGTCCTCGTTGAGCCGACTCCTGCTCTCCTCACGAGACCCTACGGGGCTCGCTCCATAGGATTCAAGCCTTTGCCTTTGTGACTTACTCCTCGGTAAGTCGCCCTCCCCTCGATCACTCTTATGGCCACTGACATGCTCCCCTACCCCTGCCAACTGTATATACCTCTCTCCTTACAGTAATTCGCTTCTCCTCCATGGCGGCATAACCATTGGGCGCAAGCCTCGCTGGCCCATCCACCCTTCTTGTCCTTCCCTGCAGATCACCGCGAACAGGTATCATTCCACCGTTCTGCACTTCCTTTCCTTTACTTTCCTACATTCTCCTTCCTGCCCCTAACTTTCCTTTACTCTTCCCTTGTACAGAACCCTTCATTCAGTAACCTTGTCCTGATGATGATCCTAAACCAATTGGATCGAAACGTCGTCGACATCCCAGCACAATTTGTGGCGCACTTTACTCTGGTTCACTAAAACAATTTGACTTTGTATCAATTTATGTAAATACCTTTTTGTGAACCTCAAGTAGCTTACTAAATTATTGTCACTTTTTCATTTGCGCCGTTTATCGCTGTCCACTTGTCACCTGCGCCGTCCACTTTCTGTGTCAAGATCACTTGTGTGCACATATATTTTTTCGGGTTACACTTGTATTTATTGCTTACAGTGCTGTAACAACTGTTTTCAATTACTTTGTACCCCCCCTATGCCTTTTTGTTCCTCCCTGCTTTAATTCAATACATGATGCCTTTGGCAAGTTTAACTAAACCATGGGTCTCCCTATGTTCTTCACCTGCAATGTCTTGTGCATGCTTATTTACTAGTCTTACAAATAATACCAGTTGCGATACTGTTGTTTATGCACTCTAACTTACCCAAATCTCAACCCGGTTTATGGGTATACTCCTGTTGTCTTTAAGTATGCTAACATTTGGGAGCATTGAAAAGGGCATTTAGGAAAAGATCATGGGGAAATTAAGTTTCCGATTGACTTGCGTTGAAGTGAAAGTTTTCTTAGAAAATGAATGTCGGAATAGAGCCATTTTGCATAAAAAGTATTGACGTTAATCGCCCAAATCGGAAGTGTTCGTATGTATATTATATAGTCTTGTGCAGTGTTTTTGTTCAGTGCTTGAAAGCAATAGTTTTGTTAAAGCTTGTATGGAAATTCGCTTTACAAAAATGACCAGAAAAGTACCTTAAGACGTCTCTAAATAATCAAGAGATGTTCCTGCATATGTCCACCGTCATCGTTTTTGAGCTGTATGCTCATCTTTTTTATCTTTCACAAATTAATGTTCGGACATTTTTGGATGACAGAAGGGTGTTTTACTTTCTGTTTCTATGTAGTTGGAGTGTTTTTTAATATAAGGTGTTTGCATTACTTGCAGAGAGAGAGAGAGACTGTGTTTAAAACGACCGTTTTAAAGGTTTTCCATTGTTATTCTGTGCATCTCGAAATATCTTTTCTCATATCTCTGCGCATGAAGTGTACTAATATTAACACTGAGGAGCAAAAACTAACTTTTTGTGCTTAGTACTGTAGTGTACCACGTTCGATGTTGTGTTGTTCATCAATATACAAACTGATAGGGTGCTATTTTGAACATTGTTGTACAATGGCGAATACAGGTATGATGGTTCTGTTACTAGAAATGATCCAGTGGGGTCTTGCTTTGGTTGATATATATATATATATATATATATATATATATATATATATATATATATATATATATATATATATATTACCTACTGGCGGTCGCCAGTAGATAGTTATAGTTAGGACCTATTTTCCATAGGAAATCCGCAACATTCTATTTGAAATAACTTTGGCGCCGGTTGACGAATGTTCGCGAAATTTTCAAAACTCGTGGGGCGCTCCGGTCCGCTCCTATCCTGAAAGTCTCGGGGTGATTCGTCAAGTGGGGGCCGAGAAAAAGGGGGTCCCAAAACGTGTTTTCCCCATGCAATTTTCCATAGGAACCTTTCATCGCAGCTACAGCCCGAACTGCTGAACGGAATTACACCAAATTTGGCAAAAAGGTAGCCCTTGGTTCAGAGTCATGCCTTTTGCTTAAATGGTGTAAATCCGTACAGTAGTTCCTGAGAAAATCAAAAATAAAATCACATATATATCTATGGCCGCTTAGGGTCCGCGTACCCTCCTGATCACGAGCTGCATGCTAATTGGCTGTCAAGTGGCTGTCAACACTCCAAATCAGGAACTGTTGGCAGCCATTTTGTGCCTAAACAAGTGGCAAAACGCAAAAAGGGGGCAGGGTAGAAACACCCTGACCCCCTAGGTCTGCTCAGGGGGTCCCACAAAGACCCCCTGGGCAGAAAAAAGCATTTTTTTTTTAAATCGGCGGGATGCGCTTAGGGTGCGCGGATCCCGTCGTGAAAAAAAAAAATCGAAGCGCAGTCTCCCGCGCTTCGATGCTATTTTGCCCCCGGGTGGGCCAAGTCCCGGGGGCATGCGGGGGTTGCTTTATATTTTATGTGGGGGGCCTCTAAGGCCCCCCAAGCCTCAGAGACCGCCACCCCCCGGGGCTTTAAAAAAAAATGGTGCGGGAGGGCTCTCCGCCCTCCCGCAGTCCAGGGGACCGCCACCCCCCGGGGCTTCTTTTTTTAAATAATAATGACCTGTGTGGGGGTGCTCCAGCCCCCCCACACGCCCCGGGGACTGCCACCTCCCTGGGGCACTAACAAAAGAAATGTGGGGGTCCGTTGCAAACCCCCGAAGCCCCGGGGACCACCACCTCCCCGGGGCTTTACTAATGAAGGGAGGGGGCCACGCGGCCCCCCTCCTGGAGCCCTCCATGGCCCTGGGGACTGCCACCCCCCAGGGCCGGCTCCTGCAGTGTCCCGGGGTGCCTACCCCCGGGACACTGCTGTTTGCAATCACAGGACGTGATTGCAAACTTGCATTGCTTCATTGAAGCGAGAGCAGGAAACCTGCTCTTGCTTCAATGAAGCAAAGCAGATTGCTTTTCCATAAGGGGAGCTGCATGTCAGCAGCTCCCTTATGGAAAAGCAATGCCGGCTCCCGCAGGACGCGGGGAGCCGGCGGGACCGTGCGGGGATTGGGGACCCCCACGGTCCCCAACGAGTGGCCAGGCCCCGGGGGATGGGGTCCCCGGGGCTATTAGTGGCCTGGGAGGGGGGCCATGCAGCCCCCCTCCCCAAAAATAAAAAATAAAAATTAAAAACGTAAAGGCCGGCCCCGGGGGATGGGGACCCCGGGGCCTTAAATGGCCTGAGGAGGGGGGCCACGCAGCCCCCCTCCAAATATTTAAATTAAAAAAAAAAGAGGTCATGCCCCGGGGGATGGGGTCCCCGGGGCCAATAGAGGCCCAGGGAAGGGGGCCACGCGGCCCCCTTCCCCGTTTTATTTTATTTAAAAAAAAAAAAGAAAATCCTCAGGCCCCGGGGGATGGGGTCCCCGGGGCCAAAAGTGGCCGAGGGAAGGGGGGCCACGCAGCTCCCCTCCCATACAAAAAACCCCCCAAAAAAACGGCATCGTGCCGGAGGCCCCGCCCCCACCCTGCAGCAGTCGGCAAACGCTCCCCCTGGCGCGTTTGAAGAAGGGGAAGTAATTCCCCTTGAAATCTGGGGGTCCCTGGGGGCCAACTAGCCCACCAGGAACCTCCAGTATGCGCCAGTGAGCTGCGTTGCAGAGAGGTGTACAGAGGCCACGCCCCTTTTTACACCTCTCTGCAACGCAGCTCTGTGGCGCTTTTGGAGGTACATGGTGGGCTAGTTGCACTCCAGGGACCCTCAGGATTCAAGGGGACTTAATCCCCCAACTTAAAACGTGCCACGGGGCGCTTTTGCACAGTGGTGAAGGGAGGGGGCGGGGCTTCAGGTGACATGTGTGCAAACAGGCCCTGTGGCGCATTTTAAGATGGGGAATTAAATCCTCTTCAATCCTGAGGGTCCCTGGGGGCCAACTAGCCCACCAGGTACGTCCAGAAAGCGCCACAGAGCTGCGTTGCAGAGAGGTGTAAAAAGGGGCGTGGCCTCTGAACACCTCTCTACAACGCAGCTCCCTGGCGCATACTGGAGGTACAGGGTGGGCTAGTTGGAACCCAGGGACGCTCATGATTCAAGGGAACTTAATCCCCCAAATTAAAACGCGTCACGGGGCGCGTTTGCACAGTGGTGAAGGGAGGGGGCGGGGCTTGAGGTGACATATGTGCAAACAGGCCCGTGGCGTGTTTTAAGTTGGGAGATTAAGTCCCCTTCAATCCTGAGGGACCCTGGAGTCCAACTAGCCCACCAGGTACCTTCAGTAAGCACAACAGAGTTGCGTTGCAGAGGGGTGAAAAAAGGTGCGTGGCCTCGGAACGCCTCTCTGCAACTCAGCTCTGTGGTCCTAACTGTAGGTACCTGGGGGGCTAGTTGGGCCCCAGGCACACTCAGGATTCAAGGGGACGTAATCCCGCAACTTAAAATGTGCCAAGGGGCGCGTTTGCACACATGTCACCTCAGGCCCCCCCTCCCTTCACCACTGTGCAAACGCGCCCTGTAGCGCGTTTTAAGAGGTAGTTTTAATCCCCCTGCCCTATTATGTACTAGGGACTTACAGAGGAGGTCATGCTAATCACAGGGGTACCCCAACGCATAGTGTTCCCTAGTGTATGTAGGTGTTTTAACTGTATTCTAAGTGTGTTTTAGCATAGCACTGGCTCTGGTTAGTCAGAGTCAGTTACCACCAGTACACGTTGGAAAAAGTTGTGGTCACAGGATGATTTTGGAACAAGGCCTCTTTCTGCTCCTCTGTTGGTTCTTTCTGCACATCTTTTGCTTCTTCCTGCACTTTTCTTCGTCTTTGTGGACTTCTGTTGCTTCTTTCTGCATTTCTTTTGCTTCTTTCTGTGCGTTTTTTCTTCTTTCTTCACATGTCCTACCTCTGTAGGCATAGTTACAAACTAGCATTTAAAAAACCTTTGAAATTCACTTAAAAAACCATAGGTTTCAAGCACATTATAGTTAGAAATTAGCATTTAAAAAACCTTTGAAATTCACTGAAAAAACCATAGGTTTCAGACACGTTATAGTTAGAAATTAGCATTTAAAAAACCTTTGAAATTCACTGAAAAAACCATAGGTTTTAGGGACAGTTATAGTTAGTTGGACATTTCACTCGTACAAAACCCGTGAAATTCCCCCGTTATAGTCAGTTCAGCTAACTATAACTCGCGCCCCCGCAATGCACTGCTGATGACGTCACATATTACATCACTCATGACATGGTCAGTGACATCACTGATGACATCACTGATGACATCTCAAATGACATCACTGATGACATCACTGATGACATCATCCATGTGATAATTTGATGCATCTTCTCACACCCTAATATAACTTTTGATACACCCACTGTAAATTACAGACTGCCATTGTCAAAACCATAGACACTCCAACACCAATAACTACATACACACTCACTGATTCTTAGGTCTACACACACATCCACACACTCACCTCTACAGTCACTCATACTTACGGTCACTCAGTACAGGACTTTCATATGCACTTATACACCTACATAGACACTCACACACCGCCACTCATCCATAGAGGTACTCACATACCTAGTCAGTCATGCAAATAATTAATCACACTGCCATTTACTCACCTATACAGTTATACACACACCAGCTCACTTACTCATACAAATACTAGCACATTCTTACGCTCTTATACAATCACTGATACAAGTACACACTCATCCATACAGCCACTCTCACAATCACACACTCTCACTTATAGCCATTTATATACTCCAACACACATATATACTGCCTTTGACATATTAGTTACTCACACATGTACCACTAAGATATACATTCACTCACTAACACACCCATACACACACTCACCCACCCATACAGTCCATCACAGATGCACTCTTGAAACCATGCACCCAGTGAATCACCCACTCACACATCTATGCGCACTCACACACACCCCACCCACACAAACACTCAGGCACCCATACAGATACTCAGACAACCAATCAATAACCCATGTAGACACTCATGTAGCTATTCGCAAACCCATGCAGCCGCTTACACACCAACAGACAGACGGATACAGACATTCACACAGTTTAGTCACTAACCCATGCATTCAGTAAGATACGTTTAATCACTCACTTATAGAGTCAGTCACGCACTACTAAATCATCCATCCAGACACTTATACACCCACTCATTCTTCAATACACCTTGGCATATATATTAAACATATTTAAACTTTATAGAAACACACAGTCACTGGATGATGTCATCAGTGATGTCATCAGTGATGTCACTGACCATGTCATGAGTGATGTAATATGTGACGTCATCAGCAGTGCATTGCGGGGGCGCGAGTTATAGTTAGCTGAACTAACTATAACGGGGGAATTTCACGGGTTTTGTACGAGTGAAATGTCCAACTAACTATAACTGTCCCTAAAACCTATGGTTTTTTCAGTGAATTTCAAAGGTTTTTAAATGCTAATTTCTAACTATAACGTGCCTGAAACCTATGGTTTTTAAGTGAATATATATATATATATATATCCTACTGGCAGTCGCCAGTAGGTAGTTATAGTTAGGACCTAGTTTCAATAGGAAAAGCGTTTTTTCTTTTGCCAATAGCTTTGGCATCGTTTGACGAATCTTCGCGAAATTTTCAAAACTAATGGGGCGCTCCGGTCAGCTCCTGTCTTGAAAATTTTCTCGATGTTAATTTCCATAGGAAACTTTAGACAAAGCTACAGCCCGAACTGCTGAACGGAATTACACCAAATTTGGCAAAAAGTTAGCTTTTGGTTCAGAAAGCGTTCTTTTTTTTTAATGGTGAAATCCGTTCAGTAGTTCCTGAAATATTCATATTTAAAAAAATTATATATCTGGTGACCGCAGTGAATCCGCGATCCCTCCTGAGCACGAGCTTGATTCTGATTGGCTGCCAACACTTCAAACCAGAAAGTGTTGGCTTGTGACTCGGTTGAACCGAGTCACAAGAAAAAAGGTTAAAAATGAAGAAAAGAGGGCAGGGTAGACAACACCCTGACCCCCTAGGCCTGCTCAGGGGGTCCCACAGGGACCCCCAGGTTAAATAAAAGCATATTTTTTGGGGGGGCAGGATTCGCGCTGGGTTTGCGATTCCGGCAAAAATGTAAAAAAAAACAAAGTGCGGGCTCCCGTGCTTCGTTTGTTTTAACCCCCAGGGGGGCCAGGTCCTGGGGGCAATCCAGATTTATGTAGCGGGGGCCGCGGGGCCCCCGCAGCCCCGGGGACCGCCACCTCCCCGGGGCTTTACTGATAATGCGCGGGGGCAAGTGGCCCCCCCTTAGCCCCGGGGACCGCAACCTCCCTAGGGCTTCATAAAAAATAAATGTGTGGGAGTTCCTCCTCCCCACTCTGCCCCGGGGACCGCCACCTCCCCGGGGCTTCAATTTATATAGGGTGGGGGCCTCACGGGCCCCCCAAGCACCGGGGACCGCCACCTCCTCAGGGCTACTGAAAAAAAATCTGTGTGGGGGGCTCGATTCCCCCCACACTGCCCTGGGGACCACCACCTCCCTGGGGCACACTGTATGCAAATACAGGGGTCTGTTGCAGACCCCCGGCCCCGGGGACCACCACCTCCCCAGGGCTATGTATATGTTGGGAGGGAGGCCATGCGGCACCCCCTCCTGAAGCCCTCCTTGGCCCTGGGGACCGACACCCCCCAGGGTGGGCTGCGGCAATGTCCCAGGGTGCCTACCCCTGGGACATTGCAGTTTGCAATGGCAGGGCGGGAGCACTGCTCCTGCCCTGTCATTGCAAACTTTTGCTTCGCTTTATGGAAGCGAGAGCAGGAAACCTGCTCTCGCTTCACTGAAGCGAAGCAAATTGCTTTTGGACAAGGGGAGCTGCATGTCAGCAGCTCCCCTTGTCCAAAAGCAATGCCAGCTCCCGCAGGAGGCGGGGAGCCAGCTGGGACTGTGGGGGCATTGGGGCTCCCCCTGCGGTCCCCAACATGAGGCCAGGCCCAGGGGGATGGGGTCCCCGGGTCCAAAAGTGGCCCAGGGAAGGGGGGGCCACGCACTCCCCCTTCCATGATAAAACAGGCCTCAGGAGAAGGGCCGTGCGGCCCCCCTCCTTTAATCGTAGTTTATTTGTATTTTTTTAAAGTGGCCATGCCCCGGGGGATGGGGTCCCCGTGGCCGATGTCGGCCTCGGGAGAGAGGCCGCGCAGCCCCCTTCCCGTTTAAAAAAAAAAAGGGCTCAGGCCCTGGGGGATGGGGTCCCCAGGGCCCAAAAAATACTAAGGGAAGGGGGGCCACACTGCCCCCCTTTTAAAAAATACAAAAGAAAAGAGAAGCCAGCGTCTCGCTGGAGGCCCCGCCCCCTCCCTGCATCACTCTGCAAACACACCTCCTGGACTTGTTCTGGGTTGGTGGATGAAGTCCACTTGCCTCCTGAGGGTCCCTGGTGGCCAACCAGCCCACCAGGTACCTCCAGTAAGCCCCACACAGTGGGATTGCTGAGAGGTGGCCTGAGGCCACGCCCCTTTTTACACTACTTTGTAAACGCGACTCTTGGCGTACTGGTGGTGGGGTGATGAGGTCCTCTTGTGTCCTGAGGACCTCAGGACTAAAGTCGACTTCATCCCCCGAGCAGAAGTGCGCCAGGAGGAGCGTTTGCAGAGTGGTGTAAAAAGGAGGCATGGCCTCGGACCACTCTCAGCAATCCAGCTGTGTGGGGCTTACTAGAGATAACAGGAGGAGTAGTTGGCCCCCAGGGACCCTGAGGAGGTAAGGGGACTTCATCCCCCAACCAAGAGCATGCCAGGAGGCGCATTTGCAGAGTGGTGGAGAAAGGGGGAATGGCCTGTGTCGACCTCTCAGAAATCCCACTATCTGGGGCTTACTGGAGATATCAGGTGGGCTAGTTGGCCCCTAAGGACCCTCAGGAGGCAAGGGGACTTCAATCCCCATTGAAGAGCGCACCAGGGAGCGCGTTTGCAGACTGGTGGGCAAAGGGGGCATGGCCTGCAATGAGATCTTACCAATGCTGCTGTGTGGGACTTATTGGAGGTAATAGGAGGGGTGGTTGGCCCCCAAGGTTGTTCTTGGGGGCCAACTACCCCTCCTGTTACCTCCAGTAAGTCCCACACAGTGGGATTGCTAAGAGGTCTTCGGAGGCCAGGCCCCCCTTTCTCCACCACTCTGCAAATGCGCCTCCTGGCACACTACGTGTTGGGGGATGAAGTCCACTTTACTCCTGAGGGACTTTGGGGGCCAAGAATCCCTCCTGGTACCTCCTGTAAGTCCTACGCAGCAGAATTCCTGAGCACTAGTCGGAGGCCCAGCCCCCTTTCTCCACCACTCTGCAAATGCGACTACTAGTTAAAGAAGCATTTGCAATGTAATAGGTCTCGCATTTGCAAGAGTTAGAGCTATTGGCATTGTAAATGTAAACGTTTTTTACTAATGTTTTTTGCAGTGGAGTGGAGTGGATGTGTGTTGTGTGTAGTGAAATTATGTGGTATGTTGTGCAGTGAAATTATGTGGATAGAAAGTATGTGGTATTTCGTGTATAGGAATTATGTAGAGTGGGATTATGTGTTATGGAGAGTAATTATGTGGTATGGTAGTCTGTGTTGTGGAGTGTTAACCTCAGGTTTAGTCTTCCTCGTTTCCATAGAAGCTAAACTACAAACTCCATGAGACAAAAAAAGAAGGAACCACTGAGGAGCACTCCTTAACCTAGTCAGAGGTATGAGCAGGGCCACTGGAATTATGCGACTGTTTGGCTGCACCAACGTTCGCACTATTATACATTTTCCGCATTTGCCACATAATCCATCATCTGCTGCATAATCTGCAGATTTGAACAAAAAAAACCTTGTTTCTGGCTCAAACGTTACCAATAATGTAGCGACAAGTGTTATAGAGTGGTGGAAGGCCCTTTGCAAACCTAGAATGGTCACTTCTTACTTATTGCTAAATGTGGGTGTTAAATTGGTAGTAATGGTGTGCAAACTACTCTTGCTTGTTTCTGCACCTCTCTTTCCTCTTTCTGCATTTCTCTTGCCTCTTTCTGCACATCTCTTTCGCTTTCTGCACCTCCCTTCTTTCTGCACCTCTCTTGCCACTTCCTGTACCTCTGTTGCTTCTTCCCGCACTTCTCTTGCTTCTTACTGCACCTCTCTTGCTTCTTTCTGCACTTCTCTTGCCTCTTTCTGCACCTCTGTTGCTTATTTCTGCACTTCTCATGCTTCTTTCTGCACCTCTCTTGTACATTTCTGCACCCCTTGTGCCTCTTTGCGCACCTCTCTTGCCTCTTTCTGTTCCTCTCTTGCCTCTTTCTGCACCACTCTTGCCTCTTTGTGCACCTCTTTTCCTTTTTTCTGCACTTCTGTTGCCTCTTTCTGCACCACTCTTTCCTTTTTTTGTGCATCTTTGTTGGTTCTTTCTGCACTGCTCTTTCTTCTGTCTGCTACTCTCTTGCACTTTCTGCACCCCTCTTGCCTCTTTCAGCACCTCTGTTGGTTCTTTCTGAACCTCTCTTGCCTCTGTCTGCACCCCTGTTCCCTCTTTCTGCACCTCTTTTGCCTGTTTCAGCACTTTTCTTGCCTCTTTCTGCACCTCTGTTTTGTCCTTCTGTATTTCTCATGCCTCTTTCTGCACCCCTCTTCCCTCTTTCTACACCTCTGGTGCTTTTTCTTTACTTCTCTTGCTTCTTGCTATACCTCTGTTGTTTTTTTATGTTCCTCTCTTGCTTCTTTCTGCACCCCTCGTGCCTCTTTGTGCACCTCTCTTGCCTCTTTCTGCTACTCTCTTGCCTCTTTCTGCACCCCTCTTGCCTCTTCGTGCACCTCTTTTGCTTTTTTTTGCACTTCTTTTGCCTCTTTCTGCACCCCTCTTGCCTCTTTCTGCACCTCTGTTGGTTGTTTCTGCAGTGCTCTTGCTTCTGTCTGCTACTCTCTTGCACATTTCTGCACCCCTCTTGCCTCTTTCTGCAACTCTGTTGGTTCTTTCTGCACCTCTCTTGCCTCTGTCTGCACCCCTGTTCCCTCTTTGTGTACCTCTTTTGCCTATTTCTGCAACTCTCCTGCCTCTTTCTGCACTTTTCTTGCCTCTTTCTCCACCTCTGTTGCTTCCTTCTGCCCTTCTCTTGCCTCTTTCTGCACCCTGTTCCCTCTTTCTGCACCTCTCTTCCCTCTTTCTGTACCTCTCTTCCCTCTTTCTGTACCTCTCTTGCCTCTTTCTGCACCCTTCTTGCCTGTTTTTGCACCTCTGTTGCTTCTTTCTGCACTTCTCTTGCTTCTTTCTGCACCTCTCTTGCTTCTTTCTGCACTTCTCTTGCCTCTGTCTGTACCCCGTTGCTTATTTCTGCAGTTCTCTTGCCTCTTTCTGCACCACTCTTGCCTCTTTCTGCACCTCTGTTGCTTCCTTCTGCACTTCTCTTGCTTCTTCCTGCACCTCTCTTGCAAATTTTTGTACCCCTTGTGCCTCTGTGTACCTCTCTTGCCTCTTTCTGTTCCTCTCTTGCCTCTTTCTGCATCCCTCTTGCCTCTTTCTGCACCTATTTTGCTTTTGTCTGCACTTATGATGCCTCTTTCTGAACCCTCTTGCCTCTTTTTGCACCTCTGTTGGTTCTTTCTGCACCTCTCTTGCCTCTGTCTGCTCCCCTGTTCCCTTTTTGTGCACATCTTTTGCCTGTTTCTGCAACCCTCTTGCCTCTTTCTGCACTTTTCTTGCCTCTTTCTGCACCTCTGTTGCTTCCTTCTCTACTTCTCTTGCCTCTTTCTGCACCCCTCTTGACTCTTTCTGTACCTCTGTTGCTTCTTTCTGCACTTCTCTTGCTTCTTTCTACACCTCTGTTGCTTCTTTCTGCTCCTCTCTTGCCTCTTTCTGCACTCCTTGTGCCTCTTTGTGCACCTCTCGTGCCTCTTTCTGCTCCTCTCTAGCTTCTTTATGCACCCCTCTTGCCTCTTTCTGCACCTCTTTTGCTTTTTTCCTGCACTTCTTTTGCCTCTGTCTGCACCCCTGTTCCCTCTTTCTGCACCTCTTTTGCTTGTTTCTGCAACTCTCTTGCCTCTTTCTGTACTTTTCTTCCCTCTTTCTGCACCTTGGTTGCTTCCTTCTGCACTTCTCCTGCCTCTTCCTGCACCCCTCTTGCCTCTTTCTGCACCTCTGTTTCTTCTTTCTGCACTTCTCTTGCTTCTTTCTATACCTCGTTTGCTTTTTTCCTGCACTTCTTTTGCCTCTTTCTGCACCCCTCTTGCCTCTTTCTGCACCTCTGTTGGTTGTTTCTGCACTGCTCTTGCTTCTTTCTATACCTCTCTTGCCTCTTTTTGCTCCTCTCTAGCTTCTTTCTGCACCCGTCTTGCCTCTTTCTGCACCTCTTTTGCTTTTTTCCTACATTTCTTTTGCCTTTTCTGCACCCCTCTTGCCTCTTTCTGTACCTCTGTTGGTTGTTTCTCTACTGCTCTTGCTTCTGTTTGCTACTCTCTTGCACATTTCTGCACCCCCTTGCCTCTTTCTGCTTCTCTGTTGGTTCTTTCTGTACCTCTCTTGCCTCTGTCTGCACCCCTGATCCCTCTTTCTGCACCTCTTTTGTTTTTTTCTGCAACTATCTTGCATCTTTCTGCACTTTTCTTGCCTCTTTCTGCACCTCTGTTGCTTCTTTCCGTACCCCTCTTGCCTCTGTCTGCACCCTTCTTCCCTCTTTCTGCACATCTCTAGCCTCTTTCTGCACCCCTGTTCCCTTTTCTGCACCTCTCTTGCCTGTTTCTGAAACTAGAAGACAAAAGAGGTACGGTGTTCCTGGGTGGCAAGTTGGCCACCTGGTTAGTACTCAGAGTGGTGGGGAGGTGGGAAATACCTCCTTTCGGAACTAGGACCCTCACACACCAAGCAAGCTAGGTGTCATGCTTCATCATATGGGTCTGCTCCTCATCGAGCCGGCGCTGCAATGCTCGACGGGCACCCATAAAGGGGCTCTTTATCGGAGATCTTTTGTTCCTTCCCGTATAGGTGCCGTGGGTGTGAGGGGCCTGGTAAGATGTAGATGTGGTGTGTGGGTTAAAACAGGTAAGGGAATCCTCTATAATTATTTTTATTCTGGAGAGGTCACAACCTGATTAAAAAGTAAAAAGAAGAAGGAGGGCGACTATTTTGTTTTAATCTGGCAGAAATTACGCTCTACCCCTTAGTGGTCAACATGTTTCTCGCCTATAAAATGTCTCTAATAGATCAGTTGGCGATTCCTCAGGACCTAGTGACTAAATGAAAACTATCTACAGTGTGTGGTGTGGTTCTACATACCACTTCTTCTCTCGGTAGGACGTTGCCCCGGAGAAAAGCAGCCAACCTAGAGTACAAACAAAAAGGATCAAAAAACCAAATGGAAATATTGGTACATGGTCCTATTGATTCAAGTGGGTGTGTTTCACCGTACACAACCTCTTTGAATCTATACAAGTGATAAAAACAACGTGATTTCATGCTTATCACATTCTACGTGTGCCTTCATTTGTATTTAGAATATAAAACCTCTGTGTAACCAGTTAGAGTAATTGGACAACATGGTGAGTGAGTATCAGCTCACCTCTTAAGGATTCAAGTGCTGCTTCATCAGACCGCAGCGGAGTATGTGGACACTCAACGTAGTGTCGCTGTTTATTAAAAGGAAAAAAAAACAAAAAACAACAAAATATGTTGGGTGTGGGCTTGTAGGCACAACGTTTAGTTGCTAAGGCCATGACTCTAGAGCATTAAAAGTGAAAGTGGGCATGGTTCAGGTTAAAGTTAGCCCAAAGTCGTGAAATTGGTATCATTGACAAGGTTATTCAACAGACTCAAAAGTGCCCCAGACCTGCCTGCGTAGCTGCTGGCGCCTTCACCATGCGCTCCGACATTATGCCAATCGTGCGATGTGATAAGAGCGCCTACAGCGCCCAAGCTATGTCTTAGTGCAGAGCTCTACAGAACATCAGAGTCAGCGTACCCTTCCCAGAGACCAGCGGTAACTTGTCAGCAATTCCCAGCACCTCTTACCTCTCTTAAAAGCTTGTGACCAGGCATAGTCTCAACGTGTAATCCGTACTCACCTGCTCCCGCTCTGAGCAGTCCGGCTCACCTACCCGCTCCGCTGCATCAGGAAGGAAAAGACAGGTTGTCGGTTCCTGTCTTAAATACCCTCTCCTGGTACCATTAAGCATGGTAAATCAGCCGCACCTGGTGTGTGGTGTGATGGTGTCGGCATGACATCATCTACAGTGTAACCATGGAGGCCATCTTTGAATGTGGTGAAAGTCTATAGTTCTGGCTATTACCTTGATGTGGACGCGCATCAAGGGCTTCAATTTTGGCATTGAGTGGCGCGGTTTTATCAACAATGTGAACAAGAATTTATACAGTGCAAAAGTGCTCACGTCACTGCGCTACATTTGTGCATAAGTTGCTGGCGACTGCCGATTGGGTGATTCGTATGTCGGCCATCTTAGAGTGTAGTATTGTACTCTATTGTTAGTTATTAGATATATCGTCCTAACATGGCCTAATATCCGTATCTGACTAGCCTGATGTCGATATCATGTGGCAGAGATGCATAAAGAGGTGAGAGACTAGCGTGGAGTCCTAAGCTGATATATTCATTCGTTAAAGTTGCGGATAATGGTTGTATATATCAGATTAATTAATGGTACTCCAGGGTATGGCGTCATTCAGGCCGTCATTTGCTAAGTCAAGACGGAACACCCACCTTTGTTCAATCCTGTACAAAGCAGTCTGTGTTATTTGTTGGTGGGATTCTAGGATGACCCAGCGTAGACTCTCTGGGGGTGTCCGAGTTCAGAGAAGTGGGTGTATAGTTTGGTGGTAGTTTTATGGCAACGAATATTGCTCTTGTGCTCAGTGATTCTGACCTTAACGGGCCTCATGGTCATGCCAACATACCTCTTGTCACAAGGGCAGGTCAGCATGTACACACAACGTGGAGTGTTACAGTTAGTGTGTTTGATTAGCGTCCATGTAAATGTGTCTGATAGAACCAATTGTTTGGTGTGTCTGGTCTGTGGGCACACGATACAGGAGCCGCAGGGATAGTGTCCTGTCACGGGTGGGAGATCCCAAAGTTGCCTCTGGTTAGGGATGTTGCTCTTCTTGGGTCTAGTGTGCACCAACATATCTTTCAAATTGTTGGTACGTTTAAACGCAAACCTTGGTTTGGGTATTGACAGAGTACCCATGTTCAGAATTGCCCAGTGTTTGTTCACTGCCTTCTTTATTAGATTGGATCTAGGTGTGTACGTGGTCACACAGGTCAAAATGTCAGTGGGTTCTTTCTCATGTACCTCTAGGAGGCTTTCACGATTATTGTTTCTTGCTCGTTTCATGCAAGAGTGGACCTGTTTCTTAGGGTATTGTCTCTTCAGCAGATTGTCAGCCAGTATCTCTGCTTCAATTTTGTAGTCCTCTGTAGAACTACAATTTCTTCTAATTCTTAGAAATTGGCTGAAGGGAAGATTATTTCTCAGTGTAGCAGGATGATAGCTGCTGTACAGTAGCAAGCTGTTTCTGTCGGTAGGCTTTTTGTATAGGGATGTCGTTATTCTACCCTCTTGTAATCTGATGGTGAGATCTAGGAAGGCAATGTTCGTGGCAGATATAGTGTGGGTGAATTTCAAGTGCTGGTTTTTTGTGTTAATCCACTCACAAAATTCAGCGCATCTCTGTATGTCACCCTGCCAAAAGATGAGGATGTCATCTATGTACCTCTTCCACAGTCTCAGGTTAGCTCCGAAGGGGTTACTCGCATGTTGGATGGTCTCTTGTTCAAACGCCGCCATATACAAACATGCCACACTGGGGGCAAAGGTACTCCCCATCGAAGTACCCTGAGAGTGGTGGAAGAGTTGGCTGTCAAACTCAAAAAGTTTTCTGTTAAGGCCAGGGTGGCACATTGCATGATGAACGAAATGGGTGTTGCTGCTGTCCATTCACTCCCACTTAGTGCAGATTGTATTACTGCCAATGTCTCTCTCTGTGGGATATTGGTATACAGTTGTTCCACATCCAAGGTGACCAGGAGGTCAATATCGCCTGTGTTTTCTATTTCACCTATAACACAGAGGATATCTGTTGTGTCCCTGATGTATGATGGTGTCTGTTTGACCAAAGGTTGTAGGTAATGGTCGCAGAATTTTGAGAGCGGCTCTAAGAGTGAGCCGATTCCTGAAACTAAAGGTCTGCCCGGAACAGGGGTGGTCCCCTTATGTATTTTCGGCAGAGTGTAAAAATAGGGTGTTTTGGGATGTTTGGTAATTAAGAAATCAGCTTCTTTACCACTGATCCACCCATTACTCTCTGCCTCATAGACCATGGTGGTTATCTCGGTCGTTAATCGAGTCGTGGGGTTAGTTGTTATCGGAGTATAGAATTTACTATTCCGTAGTTGGCATTGGCACTCGGTGTTGTAATCCGAAGTGGATTGTATGACCGTGGCGCCCCCTTTGTCAGCTTGCTTTATTGTAATGCTTTTGTCCTCAGTCAATGATCTAATCGCTGCATGTTCTTGATTAGAGAGATTATGGAAAGGAACTCTGGTATCCTGGTTCTTCAGTTCTTTTAAGACAGCTTTCTCAAAGGTCACTACCTCCACAGGTACCATGCCAACGGTAGGTGTGAAGGTCGAGGGATTGCGAAGGCCTGAATCCAGTCTGGCTGGTTCCTCAGTACCATCGAAGTGGGCTTTAAGGCGTATTTTTCTAAACAGGTTCTGGATTTCGCATTGTTCCCGAAAACTGTCCTCTTTAGGGGTGGGCACATAGCCAAGGCCTTTCTCAAGTACTGTTTGTTCTGTAGGTGTCAGTTGTCTATGTGACAAATTAGCCACTAGACTCTCCTGCCCTGTGTTTTGCTCCTGGTTTCCATCATATTCGGTTCCTGGTCCTACCACTGGACTTGTTTTTGTCCTCCTCTTTTGCGCCCTCTTCCTCTGCCCCAGCCTCTGCCTAAAAAAGGTGGATTGCTGGCAGGGAAGTATTGCGGTTGGCCCTGGGGATACATCGGGAAAGGCCAAAAAGGAGGCTGCGGCCCTTGAAAATTCTGAACAGGGTAGTGGGGGTTTTGTGGATAATTCTTTCTCCTCTGATTCGAACCCTTCCAGCTCCCATTGCTGGAGTTACTGCTAGCCGAGTCTCTTCTGTCGGATTCACTATTTTCATCAGAAGAGTAGCTAGTTTTGCTGTTGGTATAGTCTGCTTTCAGATAGGGGTATATTTTATCTTTGTTAAATCTGCTTATATCCTTCTGAAGCTTGCTAACCTTCTGCTTCATCAGAAATTCCTTGTGCTCAGCAATCTCATGGTTGAGTTCTGTCAATTTGGTTTTAAATACAGTGCCATGTATGGTAGTCTTTATGGCCCCTTCAGCAACCTGTATTCTAATAAGGAGGGCATCAGCTATCCTCTTTGCTGAATTAATAATGAGGATAAGTAAGTTCCTGGTGCATTTCCATGCTACCAGGGACCATTCCTTTTTAAAGACAGCGTCATCCAGGAAAAGTCTAGGGAAGTTCTTAACTATTAGGCCGTTTGGTGCAATATTGGCCCTCAAGTACTCCGTCATCATTGCACCGTGGAGCGTTATTTTCACCCAGTCTCTTTTCATATTGGTAAGGGAGGTCCAGTCCTCAGATGATGATCCAGAGGCTGATGAACCTTCACCTCCCAGGATAGATGGTGTATTCCTGAGAATTTCTGCAGCCATCGCATCATCAAAGCTAAGTCCGGGATTGTCATCCATGATGACTGGTATGTCAGAGGATTTGGGGGAAGGCAAAATAGAAGGGGCGGGACTAAATAATAAGTCCCAGAAAATGGGCCAATGAAGGATATTATCCTTCTGGTAACCTGAAGAGTCCCACGGGAGATCCCGTGCAGTACTTAGTAAACAACAAGGGGGACAATGAGGGCTTGATAAAGGTCCACCGTACTTGCCCTGGGTAGAACTAGAAGACAAAAGAGGTACGGTGTTCCTGGGTGGCAAGTTGGCCACCTAGTTAGTACTCAGAGTGGTGGGGAGGTGGGAAATACCTCCTTTCGGAACTAGGACCCTCACACACCCAGCAAGCTAGGTGTCATGCTTCATCATATGGGTCTGCTCCTCGTCGAGCCGGCACTGCAATGCTCGACGGGCACCCATAAAGGGGCTCTTTATCTGAGATCTTTTGTTCCTTGCCGTATAGGTGCCGTGGGTGTAAGGGGCCTGGTAAGATGTAGATGTGGTGTGTGGGTTAAAACAGGTAAGGGAATCCTCTATAATTATTTTTATTCTGGAGAGGTCACAACACTATACACTGTTTCTGAAACTCTCTTTTCTCTTTCCGTAGTTTTCTGGCCTCCTTCTGTACCTCTCCTGCTTCTTTCTGCACTTCCCTTGCCTCTTTCTGCACACCTCATGTCTGTTTCTGCACCCCTGTTGGTTCTTTCTGCACTGCTCTTGCTTCTTTCTGTACCTCTCTTGCAAATTTCGGCACCCCTCTTGCTTCTTTCGGTACCCCTCTTGCCTCCTTCTGAACCTCTGTTGGTTCTTTCTGTACTGCTCTTGCTTCTTTCTGCACCTCTTTGCCTGTTTCTGCAACTCTCTTGCCTTTTTCTGCACCCCTCTTATCACTTTCTGCACCTCTCTTGCTTCTTTCTGCACCCCTCTTGCCTCTTTCTGCACCCTTCTTCCCTCTTTCTGTACCTGTCTTGCCTCTTTCTGCACCCCTGTTCCCTTTTTTTGCATCTCTCTTGCCTGTTTCTCCAACTCTCTTGCCTCTTTCTGCAGTTCTCTGGCCTCCTTCTGCACCTCTGTTGCTTCTTTCTACACTTCTCTTGCCTCTTTCTGCACCCCTCTTGTCTGTTTCTGCACCACTGTTGGTTCCTTCTGCACTGCTCTTGCTTCTTTCTGTACCTCTCTTGCAAATTTCGGCACCCCTCTTGCCTCTTTCTGTACCCCTCTTGCCTCCTTCTGAACCTCTGTTGGTTCTTTCTGCACTGCTCTTGCTTCTTTCTGCACCACTTTGCCTGTTTCTGCACCTCTTTGCCTGTTTCTGCAACTCTCTTGCCTCTTTCTGCACTTCTATTGCCACCTTCTGCACCTCTGTTGCTTCTTTCTGCACTTCTCTTGCCTTTTTCTGTACCCCTCTTAGTACTTTCTGCACCTCTGTTGCTTCTTTCTGCATCTCTTGCTTCTTTCTGCACCTCTCTTGCTTCTTTCTGCACCCCTCTTGCCTCTTTATGCACCCTTCTTCCCTCTTTCTGTAACTGTCTTGCCTCTTTTTGCACCCCTGTTCCCTTTTTTTTCACCTCTCTTGCCTGTTTCTGCAACTCTCTTGCCTCTTTCTGCACTTCTTCTGCCTCTTTCTGCACCCCTCTTGCCTGTTGCTGTACCTCTGTTGGTTCTTTCTGCACTGCTCTTGCTTCTTTATGTACCTCTCTTGTAAATTTCTGCACCCCTCTTGCCTCTTTCTGCACCTCTGTTGGTTCTTTCTGCGTTGCTCTTGCTTATTTCTGCACCTCTTTTGCCAGTTTCTGCAACTCTCTTGCCTCTTTCTGCTCTTCTCTTGCTTTTTTCTGCACCTCTCTTTCTTCTTTCTGCACCTCTCTTGCTTCTTTCTGCTCCTCTCTTGCTTCTTTTTGCTCCTCTCTTGCCACTTTCTGCATCCCTTGTGCCTCTTTTTGCACCTCTCTTGCCTCTTTCTGCACCCCTCTTGCTTTTTCTGCACATCTTTTGATTTTTTCTGCACTTATCTTGCCTCTTTCTGCACCCCTCTTGCCTCTTTCTGCACCTCTGTTGGTTCTTTCTGCACTGCTCTTGCTTCTGTCTGCTACTCTCTTGCACATTTATGCACCCCTCTTGCCTCTTTCTGCACCTCTTTTGGTTCTTTCCGTACCTCTCTTACCTCTGTCTACACCCCTCTTGCCTCTTTCTGCACCTCTTTTGCCTGTTTCTGTAACTCTCTTGCCTCTTCATTCACTTTTCTTGCCTCTTTCTGCAGCTCTGTTGCTCTCTTCTGCACTTCTCTTGCCTCTTTCTGCACCCCTCGTGCCTCTTTCTGCACCTCTGTTTCTTCTTTCTGCAGTTCTCTTGCTTCTTTCTATACCTCTCTTGCTTCTTTCTGCACCCCTCTTGCCTCTTTCTGTACCCTTCTTCCCTCTTTGTGCACCCCTCTTGCCTCTTTCTGCATCTCTCTTGCCTCTTTCTGCACCCCTCTTGCCTCTTTCTGTACCTCTATTGATTTTTTCTGCACTGCCCTTGCTTCTGTCTGCTACACTTTTGCACATTTATGCACCCCTCTTCCCTCTTTCTGCACCTCTTTTGCCTGTTTCTGTAACTCTCTTGCCTCTTCCTGCACTTTTCTTGCCTCTTTCTGCAGCCCTGTTGCTCCCTTCTGCACTTCTCTTGCCTCTTTCTGCACCCCTCTTGCTTCTTTCTGCACCGCTGTTGCTTCTTTCTGCAGTTCTCTTGCTTCTTTCTATACCTCTCTTGCTTCTTTCTGCATCCCTCTTGCCCCTTTCTGTACCCTTCTTCCCTCTTTGTGCACCCCTCTTGCTTCTTTCTGTACCTCTCTTGCCTTTTTCTGCACCCTCTTGCCTCTTTCTGTACCTCTTTTGCTTGATTCTGCACTTCTTTTACCTCTTTCTGTACCCCTCTTGCCTCTTCCTGCACCTCTGCTGGTTCTTTTTGCACTGCTCTTGCTTCTTTCTGCACCTCTCTTGCCAATTTTTGTACCCCCTAGCCTCTTTCTGCACCCCTCCTTCCTCTTTCTGTACCTCTCTTGCCTCTGTTTGCACCCCTCTTGCCTTTTTCTCCACCTCTTTGCTTCTTTCTGCACTTCTCTTGCCTCTTTCTGCACCCCTCTTGCCTCTTTCTGCACCTCTGTTGGTTCTGTCTGCACTGCTCTTGCTTCTTTCTGTACCTCTCTTGCAAATTTCTGTACCTCTCTTGGCTCTTTCTGTACCCCTCTTCCCTTTTTCTGTACCTCTCTTGCCTCTGTCTGCACCCCTCTTCCCTCTTTCTGCACCTCTTTTGCCTGTTTCCGCAACTCTCTTGCTTCTTTCTGAACTTCTCTTGCCTCTTCCTGTACTCAAATGGGAAGTGCAAGCTGTCAGGTTTAAAGGTCTGTGTGCCCTCATGACTGAGGTATATGTCTACTTGTACATGTATTCGTACATGTGGTATGCATCTGAAGATGGTAGGTTAAAAAGTGGGTAACTTCTCCTATAGGTGGTCCAATCTTCTCAGTTCTGCATTCGGTTGCACAGGCAGACATGTCTTATGTATGTAGGGGTTATAGAGCCCCTCAAATATACTATTGAATACCAATGTGCCCTGTATTATGAGTGGAAAGAAATGCATACACCTTTTTGTTCACAAATTTACAGAGTATGCTGCTTGAAACACAGGTATTCAAGTATTTGTATGTTTATTTTCATTTAACATGTCACTAGGTAAAAGCATAGACACGCATGCATACCTTCACAAACTTGGTCAGACTTACAACAGTGATATGCTTAGGATTGCTGTTTTATATTTGGTGGGCCTAACATTCTGAGCAGTCGATTAATAATGAACCTTCAAGAGAAAAGTGAGGTTTAAGACATCTTGGGAGAAGGATTAGTGATTAGGCTACTTTTTATGAGTCTGTTCTAAGGTACAGTCAAAGTAGGCCTCTTACTGCACCTCTGTTGGTTGTTTCTGCACATCTCTTGCTTCTTTTTGTACCTTTCTTCCTCTTTCTGCACCTCTGTTGCATCTTTCTGCATTGCTCTTGCTTCTTTCTGCACCTTTCTTCCTCTTTCTGCACCTCTCTTGCCTCTTTCTGCACTTCTCTTGCTTCTTTCTGCGCCTTTCTTCCTCTTTCTGCACATGTCCTACCTATGTAGGCATAGTTAGAAATTAGCATTTAAAAAACCTTAGAAATTCACTGAAAAAACCATAGGTTTCAGGGACATTATAGCTAGTAATTAGCATTTAAAAAACCTTTGAAATTCACTGAAAAAACCATAGGTTTCAGGGACGTTATAGTTAGGGATTAGCATTTAAAAAACCTTAGAAATTACAGAAAAAACCACAGGTTTCAAGGACGTTATAGTCAGGCTGACATTTCACTCATACAAAACCAGAGAAATTCGGCCGTTATAGTTAGTTGAGCTAACTATAACTCACGCCTCTGCAATGCACTGCTGATGACGTCACATATTACATCACTCATGACATGGTCAGTGACATCACTGATGACATCACTGTTGACATCTCAAATGAAATCACTGATGACATCACTGATGACATCATCCAGTGACTGTGAGTGTTTCTAAAAAGTTTAAGAATGTGATATATATGGGAGTTGCGCGCGCCGCGATCTAAGATGGCCGCCTAGTAGCGGAGCTCCGCACCGAACCGGACGTCGCGGCTACGATTTCGGGATTCCAACGCCGTTTTCCGCATTTCACAGATGTATTCCTGAAGCGGAATACCTACTCACTTGGAGGATGTCTTTGCTGTGCACCATTTCCTTGGGATAAGTTATATTTTCTTCAGGTGACTGTTTGGTGGCTTTGCGGCCGCCATTTTGTTTTCTGCCCTGCATGGTTTTTCTTTGAATTCTGAATGGAATGCACCCTGGACTATTGTTTTTTGTAATTCTCTACTATTTTTGTCGCATTGCCTTCGACTGAGCTGTATCCTGATATTGGAAGGTCCAGTTAATTACTCTAATATTAGACTTTTGTACAAAAATTTGCTTCAAAATTCTTTCTTGTCTTAAGACATGCCTTTTCTTGGTCCTTGCCGTACTATTTCATGGGTAGGAGCAAAACTTTACTACACTCCTCCCAAAAAATTAAGTCCAGTGATCCAGTGTCTTCTCCTACTTCCCCGACAACTACTAATAATTCCTCTCAGCCTCCTGAGGAATTTTCACTAACAAAGTCCTCGCGTCCTTCAGTTCTATCGACCATGGCATCCAAATCCCAACTACCTTCGTCTACTATCAAAAGAATTCAACAGGATCCTCCCTCTCCCCCAAAATCTGCTTCTCCTGTCTCTTTGGATATCGTTTTGGAGGAAATTCGCGCTCTAAGACCATTTATTGAAGAAACAAACTCTCAATTGCAAATGCTGGATAATAAATGGCCATCTATGGATTCCCGCCTCTCTGTGGTGGAACAACAAATCAGTGACGTACAGGATTCATCTTCCAGAATTGCAACTTTGGAGAAGGAGGTCCTGCAACTAAGAAGAGCCTCTGAAGATCTTGAAAATAGAAATCGCCGTAATAACCTCCGCTTATATGGTCTTCCTGAGGGTCTTGAGGGTGACGACCCAGTGACGTACTTTACTTCATTTCTTCCACAGCTCTTGAACCTTCCTGCTACAACCAAATTAAATATTCAACGTGCTCATAGACTGGGTCCACGTCTAGCTTCCTCAGCTACTCCATCCAAATCTCGTGGAGTCATTCTCCTATTTCTACAATTCACGGATCTCCTAAAGGTTCTAAACGCAACTAAATCCATCAAACAGTTGAACTGACTTGGCACAAAATTGTTTATTTCTCAAGATATTTCCTCATCCACCGCTAAACAACGCAAAGAATTTCTGGACCTTTGTCCCGCTCTTCGGTCTTTGGGTGCTCGATATGGCCTATTCCACCCATGCTTATTTAAAGTCACCTTTATGAACAAAACTTCTTCATTTGAAGAACCTGCTGATCGCAGGAAATATATTCACTCTCATTCTTCTTCTTCGATGGAGATCGCTGGTCCTCCCCCGAATACTTGACTATATTCACATCTTCAGTTTTTTCTCTTATTGAAGCATGTTACCTAGTTACATTATACTTTTGTTTATATGACCTTTTGATTCTTATTGCAGGTTCTTTGGATCCCATCTTGTACCTGACTCATTTCCCGCTCTTATTTATGTTTAACTGATGTTCCGGTGTGGTCCGTTGCCCTCTGTTGTGTGTGCCGTCCTTGTTGTCCGTTGCCGCCTCTCATCCTTTCCTTGTGTTCCCCTGTTAAGGTATGTATTACAGTCGTCATTTGTGCTTGTACTGTCTCTTCTTACTCTTACTTTTTTTCCCTGTTTTCTCTTTCCTTTTTAATGTCTTCTTTCCTCTCTTTTTCTTGGTGTCACTTCAGTATTTTCTCTCTAGAATTTTCTCTTCACCTGATTCCTTGATATCTCTCACCGCTTCATCTCTTTTCCTTCCTTTGACATCATTCCAGTGTATTTTTCTCCTTTATTCTTTTCTCTCCTCTCTCTTTCATTATTATCTTATTGTTGAACGTATTGCTCTGTATATATTGTTGAATTTTTTTCATTCAGAGTTATTTCTTGGAATGTGAAAGGTTTTATTAATCCAATTAAAAGACAGAGAATATTATCTCACCTTGCCTCTTACAATCCTGACTTGGTGTTTCTACAAGAAACCCATCTCACGGAACCCGAAGCCTTAAAATTGAAAAAGGGCTGGGTTGGTTCTGTCCTAGTCTCCCCCACTTCATCTAAAAAAATGGTGTCATCATTCTGTGTCATAAAAAACCGAAATGTAAAATTTTGTCACAAGAAACTGATACAGAAGGGAGATGGTTGTTAGCTTAACTGCTTATTAATAACATTTCTTTGACTGTATTTAATGTTTATGGCCCTACTCAACCAGATTATTCCTTTTGGCCTACTATCACACAAAAATGTATACAGTTTAGAGATGATCTCTTTATTCTTGGAGGCGATTGCAATCAAGTTGTTGACCCCTTTATTGACCGAAAATCCCAGGGGGCATATTCTCAAGAATGTGTGATAACCACTGCAAGTTTAGCTTAGCGCAACTTTGCATATCGCAGTCTATCGCGGGAAAACAACGCCGTGTTAACGTAGTATTCCCAACCTGGCGGCACCATGCGATAGTCCCACGATAACGCATCAAATGACCGCATTAAAATTAACGCGACACCGCTAAAATGCGAAACACGAACGCAAATAAAGTTGCGATGAGGCCAACCGCGATGCAAAAATCAGCGATAACCAGCGACAGGCCTGCAATACCTGCGTCATGCGGGAAAATGCACCATAAAAGCTGAACAAGAAAAACACACCATAAACAAAATAAACTGCGTAGCAACATGGATGCACCCGGAACGAGTGCCCAGGTCAATGCGAACCCCACAAGCCCCACAATCCACCAGCAAGGAACCTCGGGGTCGGGGAAGGCCAAGGAGAAGAGGAAGAGGAAGACGGGGTACAGCCCGCATGACAACCGGATCGTCGTCATGGAGGTGACAGAGCACTAACAACAACTGTCCGTCACCTCCACCGTGTCATTGGCAACACAGACGGAAAAATGGCATTCCATCGTGAATGCAGCCGGAGTGTCGAGGGAGGCCAATATGCGCTGGCACGATGTGAAAAGCCAAACCAAGCAGAAACCCGCTGCCAACAGGAAGGCAGCAACGGCGAATGGAGGTGGGAGTCCTGCACCACAGGAGGAGCTGGAGCAAATGGTGGCCACAGCCATCAGTGTGGAGACGGTGCAAGGAGTCGGGAGTCCGGACACTGCTCGACATGACCTGACACAACATCAACAGGGTGAGTAACGAACAGGGACTGTGGGGACGGGGGGACGGGCACAATGGCACACATGCACAACGACGTGTAGCACACCGCACACCCACAATGACCCTGGGTCATGTCCCTGATCCCCGTGGCACACTGCAGCACACATACAAACATCAAGTAGGCCCCGTCCACCATGTGCCCAAAGGGGTCCCACCCACACATCACCAATTACACAACACACACATGCACCCATGCGAAACACAGCAAAGATGCGTATGTGAGAGCCACACTGACAATGCAAGTGACACCACATGACGAGCAGCATGGCTGGAGTACAATCACCATGACATTGTGCACGCCACGAGACTGAGGTGGCTGAGTGTGGGCCACATCCGGAAAGGAGCAGGTCACACTCTGACACATCCACGTGCACAAACAACCACTGACGTCAACAATACATCTGCAGACAAACAATGCACAAGAGTACAAAAACCGTCCAAGAGCACAAATGACCCAAGTCGCCAACATCACAACACCTTAAAAGCACAAAAGCCAAAGGCACACCGCCTCGAAGGGATAAGGGGCAGCAAAATCACAGCTGCAGGTGCGACTCTCACACAATGCAGCACACACACATAGCAATGACAGCACATCCACATGGACGACAATGTGGTACACAGTACAACACTTACACTGCAGAACAGAGGACACAACTGGGTCCGCCTGTGCATAGAAAATGGCCAATCACATCTGACATAGCAGGTAACTGTGAGATGCAAATGTACGTGTACAACCTCACCTAGGTCATGTAGTCCAAATCTCCACTGTCCCGCATCAAATAGTCCGCCCCTCCCAAACAGTCACAATGTACATTGTCATGCAGTCTGTATGTAAACTTGAACAATGCGGCAACATACATGCCAACACAATGTCAACAAGCATCTCCCCTTCACATTGCAGAGGAACAAACAACACCTCCAGCAGAGCAGACCAGACAACTCTACAGTGATGCTGAAGAGGACCTCCACACTTCCGACACTGACGCCCTACAACAGTCCATGGACATCTTAGGCAATTGACCTCCAGGAGCAGGGCAGCACCGCTGCATCGAGGATACCCCACCCCCTGCACAGACAACACAGCTGGACACACCCACCACCCCGGCTGGCTCCCAGCAGCCCACCGAAGCACACATCGCATTCCGAGGCCAGGTGTCAGACTGCCAGAAGGGGGTGGCCGAACATGTGCGGGTGGGGTACTACCTCATGGAAGCCAAACTAGATCACATACGTGGGTGTCTAAGTCCCATCAGGGACCACCTACACTCCCCAACGGAGACCCACACTGCGACAGAGACACATGCCTTTGTACATTTCCAGTACTGAACCACACCCGGAGCCACGGGATAAGCATCCACACCCCCACGCTGGACTGGCATACGCCGGCCCAGTTCACTCCTCTTACGTATTGAGTGGGGGACGACAAGGCTACATGTGCAATGTCTCACCCGCTGCCTGCGGTGACATGGCTGCATCCTCTGTACACGGCACAATGTAATGTTGTAGGGTCCGGGGCCCTAATGCATACATTACGAGCACACGGACACACTCAGATAGTTCGTTGAACTGGCTACGGGCACGTGCGCTCTTCACCTTTATTGGCATGGTCACATGCACAGTGATGCATGTGCTGGATGTGTGTGGGGTGAGTGTAAGCCAGCCCTCATGGAGTTGTTGGTGCTGGCAACAACTTGAACGGTGATCACAATTAAAGCGGAAACAGAAAACACCAGCATAACAGGAACAACTGTGAAGCATCATGGTGGTAGCCGGAGAAAGTACAGTGTTCACCCAACATGCAAGCAGAATGGTCCATGATTTGTGGTGCACTGAGTTAGTGGCACCTGAAGAGCTGAGCAGGGTATCAAGCTGATGATGGCACCCACGACAGGTGTGAGCAACTCTGATAGTCTGGCAGTAAGACACTCCCGACTCTGGCACCTGTTGTTTGGAGTTGGTCCTGGCGGTGGTGGCGTGTGCATCATGCGGTGATGCGACATCCGGGCAGGTCAGGACTCGATTTGATGTGTGAGCCCAGGTGGACCGCAGTTGAGGCCAGAGGCAGCGGACAGCGCAGGGCCACAAACACATGGCCTTGATGACCCCCAGTCCATCGACCCAGAGGCCATCCAATATGCTATCAGACAGGGGCCATGACTTGAGCTGCACAGAGTTAGTGGCCCCGGATGCACTGCGGCCGGCACAGGCACACCGCCACGGGACGTGACTTTCGGTGCAGTGAGATTGGGCCACACGAGGTGAGCGGGTCCTCGTCAATGTCGAAGGTGAATGTAGCGGAGGTTTGCGGGGGACAGTGGAAGGTGTCCTACAGGGCATGATGCAGAGGGCAGAAGCCAGCCGGAAGCGGCAAATGGAGGAGTGGAATGCTACAGCCTCGTTTTTGCCACAAAGTCAGTATCACCGACATGATGATGGAGACAACCCCCAGTCCATAGACTCAGTCGCCACCAAAGACCAACCAGAAAGTGTCCATGGATGTCGGGGAACAGACTTAGTGACACCGGAGCTGAAAGGGGATGCAGTCTGCGATGAGGCCAGTACAATGATATCAAGTCTGCCATTAATGAATCATGACTGAATTCCCAATGTGTGACCTACTCGACCGCAGTGAAGGCCGAAGGCGTAGTCATCAAGGGCCCACAGACAGGTGTAGTTCGAATGCTATGCACAGAGTTGGTGGCACCACATCGAAGGGAGTACAGTGATATAAACTCAGCCATGAAGTGTGTACTCTGCCATTGCATAATCAAGACTCAGTTCCAAATGTGTGACCTACTTGACCGCAGTGTAGGCCCGAGGCAGCGGTCAGCAGGGGCCCACAGCCACGTGTCGTTGGCCCGCGATGCACAGAGTTAGTGACACCAGAGCAGTTGTCGGCAGTGTCCGATCACCTCCCTAACGATGATCCTTTTCTCCTCTGGACTGAACCGCGTCTTCCTCTTACTCGTCTCCTTGCGTACAATGATATGAACTCCGCCATGCAGAACTCAAGACTCAGTTCCTCATGTGTGACCTACTTGACCGTAGTGTAGGCCGGAGGCAGCGGTAGAGTACGTCAATGAGAAAGGAGTAAAGCGGGCCTGTGTCGCGGAGGCCGTGATGGTCTGAGGAGGCTGCCAAGGTCGCAGGCTTCGGGCTTGGAGCTTGCGCTGGCATGTGGTGGGCCCTCTTTGACACACGCCGGTGTCGGCAGGTGAGCAGTGAGGCCTGGCTGCGCAGGGGCCGACATGACGGGTTTGGGGACCAGCGGCCAGGGGTGCAGCAGGCGCACAGGATCGCAGGCCACACAGCTCACGGCGACGGCCTCGTGGCGGGGTGGGAGGCGCCGCCCTGGCAGACACGTTGGGCATTCCGGAAGAGAACCACGCCCAGAGCTACGTGCTTTTTATTCACACCCCTACGCTGGCCTGGCGTACGCCGGGCCAGCCCACTCCGCACACGCTTACAGGGGGGGACGTCACAAGCTACATTTCCGGGATCTTCCCCACTGGCTGGGGTGACATGGTTGCGTCCACTGTCCACTACACTCCAAACACCAGCAGTGCATGTAGACATGGATGTCTGTGGTCTGCATACTGCAGTCTGTCCAGCACATCTCCGCCACACTTCGCATTGTGTACATTCTCATTCATGGGTCACTTGCCTCCTTCGCACATGCCTGGTTCCCACCTCTCCCCACATTCCGCTATTGTGTGCGGAGGTGCCATGCCGTTGATGGCTCATGTACATGGCTAACCAAGGTTGCCACAGTAAGTTGTGCTGTCGTGTCTGGTGGTTGGGCATGTTGTTTGGCATGTTGTATGTGATTTTGTGACGTGTGCAGTGCCAGAGTTGTGGGTTGCATGATTGTGGAGTTGAGGTGTGTGGTGTGTTCATTTGGTACTTGCCAACGAGCAGTGCAGTCCCATAGGTGCCATCCTGGAAGCGCTGGTTGATGTTAGACTGTCGGAAGATGAAGGAATCATGCACACTGCCTGGGTAGTTGGCTACGACATTGGTGAAGAGTCCCCTGTGGTCCACTATTGCCTGCACATTGATGTAATGCGTGTGCTTCTTGTTGCGGTAATTGTGTGCAGTGTCGGCAGGGGGCACAAGTAGGACAGGTGTGCAGTCGATTGCCCCCAACACGTGCGGGAATCCAGCTATGGCGTATAGTCCTTGCTTGGTCTCCAGCTGTTCCTGCACATTGTGGGGGACGTATAGGTACTGGGGTACCTAGCTGATGATGGCATCCAGGACAGGTGTGAGGAACTTGGATGGGGCTGGCTGTGAGACTCCTCCGACTCTGGCGGTTGTTGGTTGGGAGATACCAGAGGCCAACAGGTGCAGCACAGCCAGCAGCTTTGTCTGCGGAGGGATGTTGGTTGTCCGCTGTGTTGGTACCGTCAGCCTGTGGGCAATGATGTTCAGGATGCGGAGGATGGTTGCCCTTTTGAGCCTGTAGTGGGCATTGACATTGTCTGGTGTTCGGTCTGTGAGGCTGGTGCATTTCCTGAAGGTCCGCTGTCTTTGTCTGTGCTGCCTCTGTGGTGGTCCGGGGGGGGCAGAGGAGTCCGGGGGGGGCGGTCTTGGGGGTGGTGGCGGTGGGTGTTGTTGCCCTCTCGGGGCTCCGGGATGCATGGTGAGTGGCTCCATGGCATCTGTTGTTCTTCATGTGTGGCTCTGGGCTGGGCTCCCTTTGATGGTGCAGCTTGTCGTCCGACTTTACACCAGGTCAGAGCAGGTGTTAATTTCCTGCTGGTAACGCGCCTTATCACCTGTTTTGTGGTCTTATCGCCGATGTGGCTGGTCGTTGAGAATGTTGGGGTGTGGTGTTGTCACAGATTTTTGCTCGGGAACGCCTACTCTGCATCTCATTAGCGATAGTTGCCGGGGTCATCTGTGGCGATGTTTTTGCGGATGCTTCGCACATAAACTGGTGGTATCGGCTGTTAGCACCAGCTTGTAAATGGGGCGATAAATTTATCGCGACTTTGGCCGCGATAAAGTGCCGATAACTCAGCGATAGCTCCTTGAGAATATCCCCCAGGTGCACTTCATCCCTCATAAATCCCATAAGCAATTTCTTAATTCTCTCTCGCAATCACATCGGGCCTGATTCACAGAACTAACTTACGTCAAAAACGTAAAGTTAGTACTTTTTGGTATTCACAGTATACACTTACTCATTTTGGTATTCACAGAATGAACTTACTCATTTCGGTATTCACAGAAGTTAGTAGTCCTAACTTTAGGACTCCTAAATGCCTTCTGTGAATACCGAAAGTCTTAAAGTTAGGATTTTTCTCAGTTTAGGAGTAGTAAAGTTAGTCCTAACTGATCTCTAAAAATCTCTAGATCTGCCTCTGTCACTCAATCTATGTTTTTCTTATATCATAGACTATATTTTACTCCTATTGTTATTGCCACTTTCTCTCATTCCTCTAGCACGAATTGTTGGACGTGTGATTCTCCCACTGCTGATCTAATGCACCTTCTCTTCCTTTGCCCTAATGTTACTGCTTTTTGGAAGAAAATATGGTACTATATTTCTCTTATCTTTAAAGTACACCTTCCCCTTTCTAACGTCACCCTTTTCTTAGGAAGCTTACTTGAGTCCCTAGATCTTCCTTCTCATAATCATGGCCTATTTGACCTTTTGCTGGCTTTAGCTTTTCAACAAATTACACCCAATTGGAAAAATTCTGCTAAACTTTCTGTCCAACACTGGTGGAATAATTTATGCCATTACCACCGACTTGATATTGCTTTTGCCTCCTCCTGTAAACCATTTGTTAATAGAGATCTTTTCTGGTTGCCACTTACAACTTATTTAGATAAGACTATAAAAAGTTCTTGCATTCGTGCTGAAAATTTCAAACCTCCATAATTGTTTTACTTTCTCTGTTCTATTTTCACTGAATTCTTGTTGGCACATTGTTGTTCTAATTAATATAGGCATGTTTTTATAACCATTTAATATTATGCAATATAACACGTTCTTCATTTATAAGAGTATGTCCCTCCCTCCCCCTCCCTTTTCTTTTCTTTCTTTTCTTGCCTTTATTATTGTTATAAAATATAAATAGCTTTCCCTTTTGTCCTTTTTGCTGGTTGTACTTTGTATTCCATTACTTAATTATTTCTACTATATGTTGACTGGCCTTATGTATTTCTTTCATGTTATTCAAGAAAGCTTTTTAAACATAAAAAAAAGAATGTGATATATATATGATAATTCAGTCAGTGTGTGACTGACTGTGTAAGTGAATGATTATACGTGTCTGGGTAAATGACTAATCTGTGTGAATGTCTGTATCAGTCTGTCAGTTGGTGTGTAAGTGGCTGCATGGGTTGGTGAATAGGTACATGAATGCCTATATGGGTTATTGATTGGTTGTCTGATTACCTGTATGGGTGTCTGAGTGTCTGTGTGGGTGGGTGGGTGGGGGTGTGTGACTCAAGGCATGGATGTGTGAGTGGGTGATTCAGTGGGTGTATGGGTTCATGAGTGCGTCTGCGAAGGGCTGTATGGGTGAGTGAGTGTGCATATGGCTGTGTTGGTGAGTAAATGGATGTCTCAGTGGTATATGTGTGAGTAACTACATATGTGAAAGGCAGTATATGTGAGTGTTGGAGTATATAAGTGACTGTATGTGAGAGTGAGTGATTGTGAGAGTGGATGTATGGATGAGTGTTTGCTTGTGTCAGTGATTGTATAAGAGAGTAAGTATGTGTTAGTATCTGTATGAATAAGTGAGGTGGTGTGTGTATAACTGTATAGGTGAGAAAATGGCAGTGTGATTGACTCTTTGAGTGACTGACTAGGTGTGTGAGTAACTCTATGGTTGAGTGGCGGTGTGTGAGTATCGGTATAGGTGTATGAATGCATATGTCAGTGGCTAAATTGATGAGTGACTGCGTGTATGAGTCACTGTATGGGTGAGTGGATGTGTGTGTAGACCTATGAATCAGTGAGTGGGTATGTACTAACTGGAATTGTGTGTCTATGGTTTCGAGAATGGTAGTCTGTATTTTAGAGTAGGTGTATGAAAGGTTATATTAGGGTGTGAGGAGGTGCATCAGATATTTAGTGGATGATGTCAGCAGTGATATCAGTTGAGATGTTATCAGTGATGTCATCAGTTATGTCACTGACTATGTCATGAGTGATGTAATATGTGATGTCATCAGCAGTGCATTGCAGGGGTGCGAGTTATAGTTAGCTCAACTAACTATAACGGCCGAATTTCTCTGGTTTTGTAAGAGAGAAATGCCAGCCTAACTATAACGTCCTTGAAACCTGTGGTTTTTTCAGTGAATTCATATATATATATATATATTATCTACTGGCGGTCGCCAGTAGATAGTTATAGTTAAAACCTATTATCCATAGGAAATCCGCGACATTCTATTTGAAATAACGTTGGCGCCGGTTAACGAATCTTCACGAAAGTTTCCAACTTGTTGGGGCGCTCCGGTCCGCTCCTATCCTGAAAGTCTCGGGGTGATACGTCAAGCGGGGGCCGAGAAAAAAGGGGGGTCCCAAAACGTGTTTTCCCCATTCATTTTTCCATAGGAACCTTTAGTCGTAGCTACAGCCCGAACTGCTGAACGGAATTACACCAAATTTGGCAAAGAGGTAGCCCTTGGTTCAGTGTCGTGCCTTTTGCTTAAATGGTGTAAATCCGTTCAGTAGTTCCTGAGAAAATCAAAAGTAAAGTCACATATATATCTGGGCGGAGCCTAACCACACATGTCATCGTGAGATCTGATTGGCTGTCAGCACTTCATCCTGGAATTTCTGGCAGCCATCTTGGGACCAATATAAATGATAGTACCTCATTGAAATGCATTGTAGTGAATAGAAGATTTTGAGGGTCACCAAAAGGAGAACTATAAAGGGTGATAACAGGCTTTAGTTACATTAGAATTTATTTGTTGACGGTACCATACTAATTTTAGGAATTGTGGTGTATTCCAAGGTGATTTTACCATGTGAAAAACCTTCTGCTGGGATATCATGAATCATGTTTGAGAGAACACTATTTTCTCATCCTTGTCCCATGGAGGTTTGGAAGGTGCTCCAGAAGCTAAAATGAGAGCATATTTTCTGTAAATTCACATTATCTTTCTCACTCATGTGAGAATGAAGTCTGACATTCTCAGTAAAACATGTACATCCAACAAGGGCAGAGACTGTCAGTTGATTCCTTTGTGTTCTACTGCAGCTTCCCAGAGTGTTCTAAAGAACAACTAGAGTGCTAACAGCCTTACTTATGACAAAAGTATGGCACACCTGAAGCCATCTTGATTGGAATAAACTGGTAACACTTAAAACATTTAATTTAAAAGGAACAAAATGATGGGGTTCATTTTGTCATAGAAATTATGGTTAGTGCTGTAGAAAGAAAAATTAGTACATATTTCAAGTGTGATCTCAAATATCTTCCTGTTATATTTCAACAGGAGCAGCCTGCCAGTTGATGCCTTTGTGTTCTACTGCAGCTTCCCAGAGTGTTCTAAAGAACAACTAGAGTGCTAACAGCCTTACTTATGACAAAAGTATGGCACACCTGAAGCCATCTTGATTGGAATAAACTGGTAACACTTAAAACATTTAATTTAAAAAGGAACAAAATGAGGGTTCTTTTTTAAATAGAAATTATGGTTAGTGCTGCAGAAAGAAAAATTAGGGCATGTTTTAAGTGAGATCTCAAATCCTCTTCTATTTCATTAGAAAATTCTGACATGCAGACTGAAACAATCACTTTCAATACCAGCAGCAGACTACCAGTTAACTCCCTGGTGAGCAGTAGCTTTACTCCAGTGATCTAATGAGCAACTAGAGTGCTAACATTCTGAATTTATGGCAGATGTGAGACACATCTGAATGCCTTCTTGATGGAATCAAAGTAAAAAACTGAAAGCATTTCCTACTGAGGAGACTGCAGTAAATGAAGAAATTAGGAAACTTCATAACAAAGAAGTCTTCCAAGATGGCCACCAGTGAAAAAAAGAGCCCAAATGTAGCACAAATATTACCCAGATGTAGCCCACATATAGCCCAATGACAAAAGTGTGCAAAACACTTTTTATTTTTAGTTTTTTGCAGTTTTATGTAGTGCAGACTGGTCAGGTATTGGAGCATTGCATCTTAAAACATGACCCCCTACACTACAAAAACACCACTGTACTACCTTAAACCCTAAAACACTACCCCCAGCACGACCCCCTACACTACACAAGCACCACTGCACTATCCTAAACCCTAAAACACTACCCCCAGCACGACCCCTACACTACCCAAACACCACTGCACAAACCTAAATCCTAAAACACAACCACCAGCACGACCCCCGACACTACCCAAACACCACTGCACTACCCTAAAACATGACCCCCTACACTACACAAACACCACTGCACTACCCTAAACCCTAAAACACTACCCCCAGCACGACCCCCTACACTACACAAGCACCACTGCACTACCCTAAACCCTAAAACACTACCCCCAGCACGACCCCTACACTACACAAACACCACTGCACTACCCTAAACCTAAAACACTACCCCCAGCACGACCCCCTACACTACCCAAACACCACTGCACTAACCTAAATCCTAAAACACTACCCCCAGCATGACCCCTACACTACCCAAACACCACTGCACTACCCTAAAACATGACCCCCTACACTACACAAACACCACTGCACTACCCTAAACCCTAAAACACTACCCCCAGCACGACCCCCTACACTACACAAGCACCACTGCACTACCCTAAACCCTAAAACACTACCCCCAGCACGACCCTCTACACTACCCAAACACCACTGCACTAACCTAAATCCTAAAACACTACCCCCAGCATGACCCCTACACTACCCAAACACCACTGCACTACCCTAAAACATGACCCCCTACACTACACAAACACCACTGCACTACCCTAAACCCTAAAACACTACCCCCAGCACGACCCCTACACTACACAAGCACCACTGCACTACCCTAAACCCTAAAACACTACCCCCAGCACGACCCCCTACACTGCCCGAACACCACTGCACTGCCCTAAACCCTGAAACACCACCCCCTTCACGACCCCCTACACTGCCCGAACACCACTGCACTGCCCTAAACCCTGAAACATCACCCCCAGCACAACCCCCTACACTGCCTGAGCACCATTGCTCTGCCCTAAACCCTGAAACACCAGCCCCAGCACGACCCCCTACACTGCCCGAACACCACTGCACTGCCCTAAACCTTGAAACACCAGCCCCAGCACAACCCCCTACACTGCCCGAACACCACTGCACTGCCCTAAACCCTGAAACACCAGCCCCAGCAAGACCCCTACACTGCCCGAACACCACTGCATTGCCCTAGACTCTGAAACACCAGCCCCAGCAAGACCCCTACACTGCCCGAACACCACTGCACTGCCCTAAACCCTGAAACACCAGCCCCAGCACGACCCCCTACACTGCCCGAACACCACTGCACTGCCCTAAACCCTGAAACACCAGCCCCAGCACCACCCCCTACACTGCCCGAACACCACTGCACTGCCCTAAACCCTGAAACACCAGCCCCAGCACCACCCCCTACAATGCCCGAACACCACTGTACTGCCCTAAACCCTGAAACACCACCCCCTGCACCGCCCCCTACACTGCCCGAACACCACTGCACTGCCCTAAACCCTGAAACACCACCCCTGCACGACCCCTACACTGCCCGAACACCACTGCACTGCCCTAAACCCTGAAACACCACCCCCTGCACCACCCCCTACACTGCCCGAACACCACTGCACTGCCCTAAACCCTGAAACACCACCCCCAGCATGACCCCTTTACTGCTCAAACACCACTGCACTGCCCCAAACCCTGAAACACCACCCCCAGCATGACCCCTACACTGCCCGAACACCACTGCCCTAAACCCTAAAACACCACCCCTGCACGACCCCCTACACTGCCCGAACACCACTGCACTGCCCTAAACCCTGAAACACCACCCCCTGCATGACCCCCTACACTGCCTGAACACCACTGCACTGCCCTAAACCCTGAAACACCACCCCCAGCACGACCCCTACACTGCCCGAACACCACTGCACTACCCTAAACCCTAAAACACCACCCCCAGCACGACCCCCTACACTACCCAAACACCACTGCACTGCCCTAAACCCTAGAACACTACCCCAGCATGACCCCTACACTACCCGAACACCACTGCACTACCCTAAACCCTAAAATACTCCCCGCAGCACGACTCCCTACACTACCCGAACACGACTGCACTGCCCTAAACCCTAAAACACTCCCCCAGCATGACCCCCTACACTACCCGAACACCACTGCACTGCCCTAAACCCTAAAACACTCCCCCAGCACGACCCCTACACTACCCAAACACCACTGCACTACCCTAAACCCTAAAACACTAACCCCAGCACGACCCCCTACACTACCCAAACACCACTGTACTACCCTAAACCCTAAAACACTCCCCCAGGACGACTCCCTACACTACACAAACACCACTGCACTACCATAAACCCTAAATCTACCCCCAGCATGACCCCCTACACTACACAAACACCACTGCACTACCCTAAACCCTAAATCTACCCCCAGCATGACCCCCTATACTACACAAACACCACTGCACTACCATAAACCCTAAATCTACCCCCAGCATGACCCCCTACACTACACAAACACCACTGCACTACCCTAAACCCTAAAACACTACCCCCAGCACGACCCTCTTCACTACCTAAACACAACTGCACAATTTGTTACAGGCGTTGCAACGCAGGCCTGTGGTGCTTTACTGGAAGTACCTGGTGGGCTGGTTGGGCCCCAGGGACTCTCAGGATTCAAGGTGACCTAATCCTCCAACTTAAAACGCGCCACGGGGCGCGTTTGCACAGTGGTGAAGGGAGGGCGGGGCCTCAGGTGACATGTGCGCAAACACGCCCTGTGGTGCGTTTAAGTTGGGGAGTTAATTCCTTTGAATCCTGGGGGCCAACTAGCCCACCAGGTACCTTCAGTAAGCACAACAGAGTTGCGTTGCAGAGAGGTGAAAAAAGGTGCGTGGCCTCGGAACGCCTCTCTGCAACTCAGCTCTGTGGTCCTAACTGTAGGTACCTGGGGGCTAGTTGGGCCCCAGGGACCCTCAGGATTCAAGGGGACTTAATCCCGCAACCTAAAACGCGCCATGAGGCGCGTTTGCACACATGTCACCTCAGGCCCCCTCCCTTCACCACTGTGCAACGCAGCACTGGCTCTGGTTAGTCAGAGTCAGTTACCACCAGTACCCGTCTGAAAAAGTTGTGGGCACAGGATGATTTTGCAACAAGGCCTCTTTCTGCTCCTCTGTTGGTTCTTTCTGCACATCTTTTGCTTCTTTCTGTGCGTTTTTCTTCTTTCTTCACATGTCCTACCTCTGTTGGCATAGTTAGAAACTAGCATTTAAAAACCTTTGAAATTCACTTAAAAATCATAGGTTTCAGGCACGTTATAGTTAGAAATTAGCATTTAAAAAACCTTTGAAATTCACTGAAAAAACCATAGGTTTCAGGCACGTTATAGTTAGAAATTAGCATTTAAAAAACCTTTGAAATTCACTGAAAACACCATAGGTTTCAGGCACGTTATAGTTAGAAATTAGCATTTAAAAAACCTTTGAAATTCACTGAAAAAACCATAGGTTTCAGACACGTTATAGTTAGAAATTAGCATTTAAAAAACCTTTGAAATTCACTGAAAAAACCATGGGTTTTAGGGACAGTTATAGTTAGTTGGACATTGCACTCGTACAAAACCCGTGAAATTCCCCTGTTATAGTTAGTTCAGCTAACTATAACTCGCGCCCGCAATGCACTGCTGATGACGTCACATATTACATCACTCATGACATGGTCAGTGACATCACTGATGACATCACTGATGACATCTCAAATGACATCACTGATGACATCATCCATGTGATAATTTCATGCATCTTCTCACACCCTAATATAACTTTTGATACACCCACTCTAAATTACAGACTGCCATTCTCAAAACCATAGACACTCCAACACCAAAAACTACATACCCACTCACTGATTCTTAGGTCTACACACACATCCACTCACTCACCTGTACAGTCACTCATACTTACAGTCACTCAGTACAGGACTATCATATGCACTCATACACCTATATAAACACTCACACACCGCCACTCATCCATAGAGGTACTCACACACCTAGTCAGTCATGCAAAAAATTAATCACACACCCATTTACTCACCTATACAGTTATACACACACCAGCTCACTTACTCATACAAATACTAGCACATTCTTACGCTCTTATACAATAACTGATACAAGCACACACGCATCCATACAGCCACTCTCACAATAACACACTCTCACTTATAGCCATTTAAATACTCTAACACACATATATACTGCCTTTTACATATGTAGTTACTTGCACATGTACCACTGAGATATACATTCACTCACTAACACACCCATACACACACTCACCCACCCAAGCAGTCCATCACAGATGCACTCTTGAAATCATGCACCCAGTGAATCACCCACTCACACATCTATGTATAGAGTCACACACACCCCACCCACACAAACACTCAGGCAGCCATACAGATACTCAGAGAACCAATCAATAACCCATATAGACACTCATGTAGCTATTCGCAAATCCATGCATCCACTTACACACCAACAAACAGACGGATACAGACATTCACACAGTTTAGTCACTAACCCATGCATTCAGTAAGATACGTTTAATCACTCACTTGTAGAGTCAGTCACTCACGTACTAAATCATCCATTCAGACACTTATACACCCACTCATTCTTCAATACGCCTTTCCCTATATATATTAAACATATTTAAACTTTACAGAAACACACAGTCACTGGATGATGTCATCAGTGATGTCATCAGTGATGTCATTTGAGATGTCATCAGTGATGTCATCAGTGATGTCACTGACCATGTCATGAGTGATGTAATATGTGACGTCATCAGCAGTGCATTGCGGGGGCGCGAGTTATAGTTAGCTGAACTAACTATAACAGGGGAATTTCACGGGTTTTGTACGAGTGCAATGTCCAACTAACTATAACTGTCCCTAAAACCTATGGTTTTTTCAGTGAATATATATATATATAGTTTGATACTGTTGCAAGGACCCCCAGCACATGTTATTAACTCATTATCACAGTCAGTACAGGTTTCAGACCAGCAAAGGAAAACATTGCTTCATAAGAACAACCTCATTAAAGTATTATTGTCTTAAAACCACAACCTCTTAATTGTACTCATTGTAGTGTGGCCATACAAGTGCAGTTCTTAGTTGGAGGCAAAACAATTACAAATACATTTCACATTTAAAAAAATATTTTTAAACAAAACTAAATGTATTTGACTAAAATATGGAAAAATTTAAATGTTCCAAGCTCTTCCCTTATTTGTATGGGTGATAGAAGAAGCAAAAGAAGGACAAGCATTTGCAATGCAATGGGTCTCACAATTGTGAGATTTTTACCTATTGGCATTGTAAATGACAATGCCATTTATTTATGTGTTTAAAATACACCTGCAATAATAAAAGGCATTGTAATTTGCAATATCAATAGGTCAAATTTTCTAAAATGCGAGACCTATTGCCTTGCAAATGCTTGTTTAAACTGGGGTCTTTCCAGTCATCCACACCAACCTCTCTTCAAGTCACCCCTCTCCTAACCAAATATATAAAACGAATATCTGGTCTCCTGCCATTTACCACCACCAGCCTCTCTGCCTTCCATCTTCCTCCTTGCTCAAAGCTCTCTGTTCTCCATATGAGCAGAGAGCCCGCACCTCACTGACAGGCTCTCTGGGAGTCATATCAGCGCCGCCTGGAATTCCTTTGTTAGTTAGCAAAAGTGTGAAACCACCTTTGTTTACCACTGGTGCTACATCATAGCAGTGAATAACTAGATTAATAATCTGAAATTCACACTAGTGGCTCTCAATGAGAGCCATAAATAACTCTGTAATTGGCACCTGGCAGATGTGTATGAAGAACTGGGGGTATTTAACTGCTGTTGCTTCGGAGTACCATTGTTGACAGTACACTCTGCTGCGGCCATGCTGAAAAATTCACAAAAAACGTGTCAGAGTAATGGCTGAAATCAGAGAAGAGCATTGCTATCTAAGACAAACTGCTGAAGTATTAAAAAAATGGATAATCTTACGATAGTTAAATGCATATATTGATCCAAAGTCAAAAACAACATTGAAGATTGTGATTACCTCTAAAAAAGCAGACTGTGCATCGCATTATAAAATGGAAGATATGGCCAAGGTGGACATGTAAACTCACCCTAAAAAATGTTGCAAGCTGATTTCCCTGGTCTATCTCAGGGAAGTCCTGGCAATGAGCATGTTAAGCCTGCTGCTTTGTGGGTTGCAAATTTGAATATTGAATAAAGCAAAGCTCTCAGATATTAAGGGACCCAACTCGTTGTCCACCAATATATTGAAACAATCTCCATACTCATGATCCATACTTTGCAAATGCATACTTCAAAAGCTCCCTATGCCACATAACTTGAGAGGAGCACTCTCAGTGCCATATTATATGGAGCAGGATCCTAAAAACCTGCCACATTTTATACGTTATTCCCCCAATGGAAGAATTTTCCAAGATTACCCTTCTTGGACCATAGAAGAGAATGGATAACAATTGCTGTATTTTTCTTTGCTCAGATTAGTTTCATGGTGGATCAGCAATGCAATGTGCAATGTCACTCGTTCTTCATGCTATAAGACTTGCAATTCTGGGCCGGGGTGCCGCTTTACCCTGCTTTTGTACACTTTTCTACAGCTTTCACTCTTCTGGGTTGTGAAGTTTCATGAAATAACTGTGTTCTTGACCCTACATTTCATTTTACTCGGCGTTAGGGAAGATTGTGTCCTCACTGCCGCTGTTTTCACCATCTACCTGACTGATCTGAACTCCAATCTCTCATTTATGGCTTTCCCTCCAGATCTGGCAGTCCTTGAGAAGGATTTATGGGACTATGCTGAGGGCTTGCAGGTTACAGCATACACTGCACAATCACACCTGAAATAATTCCTGGAAGCTGAAATCTGATCCAGCGCTAACAATAAAAATTCTTCTCCTATATGCTTCGGTCATCCAGGTGCAACTTATCCCTCCAACACACAAACTATATCCATATGACGGTGGGGCCCATAACACCGCACATACATTCACTTACTCATTTATTCCCTGGATTTCCTTCGTCCTTAACCTAGGAGAAAACGATTCGCTGGAAGGAGACGGGATACCTCTTTTTAACACGACATAATGTTTCTCATTGCTTTTAAGGTATTCCGCTCATTGGTCGATGGACCAACTAGTAGGAATCAGTTGATGGTGATTAAGACCAGCTCAATCACAATAAACTCTTTAACATTTTACCTTAATTATTGAGCTAAAGAATAACTGAGTCATTTGTTTAAAGAATAATAACGTTTATATAAAGTTTCGAAGCAAGATATAAGTTTAAGCTTATTATTCAGATCATTACATTTATCATCATTATAAGAATAAATTGAAATTGCAATGCATACCTATTAGACGGAAAAATAAGGTTGTTACAGCAAGAACTCCAAAAGATCAATCTATCTGTCTTGGAAAATCTAATAGCTCTAAATGAAAAATCTATCAGGAGTAAAAAGGTTCTCCAAAAGCAGCATCTTATACTCAACTAGAAATATAAAATAGCAGCAGCAGCATCAGCTCGTCAGCATCAGCAACCGCAACTTCACCCATCTACAGCATCTCCGTCAACAGCAACTAACTCTCCAGCATCTAACCCCTCCCCACCAAGAGTAGGTCTTCTTATACCCTAATTCTAGCTTACTGAATAAAAATGTTGCATCTCTATGGCGTGATTCTCTCTCATTGGTTCATTCAAGTCCATATACATTTGAATCAAACTTCCTTGTCTTAACCAGTTCTTTGTGGAATGTCCATGCTTGCATCGTTTCCCACAGTTCATGACATTGCTCATCCGTTTCGATCAGTCCAATTTGTATCTTTTTCTGATACTTTTTAGATTCAACAGTTCCGTCCATTTATTCAGTTTGACTTCTCACGCTTCTTGCTGATCATCTTGGCACACATTTGCTCAGAAAGGTCACAATAGCCTTGACCATACTTCCATCTTAGGCTCTCAGCACGAACACGTGGTCATTCTTTTTCACAGCCTTTCTCCTCTACCACACGGCTTCTTGCTCATGCGAACTCTAGCAAATGGCGGCCGTTTTATATCGCTGCTCAACAGGCCTAAGCGCACTAATTTCAAAGATAAACAAAATATTGTTAAAAATAAAGAATATAAACCCTTTCGTTTCCCTCCCGTCTTTCTACGTACCCCAATTAGGTATTACCTAGCAAAAAGCAACATATAAAGCCGTCCCTTACTTACCATCGCTTTATTTTGCCACCACACGTTTTATTTTCAAAGCACAAATCATGCGTTTATTATTTTATTAGTACGCAAATATTACGTTTGTTAGACACGTAAACAATTATAAGTTGATTAATTTGCACACAAAAATAGCGTGTTACCTTTAACCCTTTACATGTAACATACATTGTTGGTTATTTACTTAAACGAACATGTTTATTAATTATTTTACGAAAATTATTAGGAGGTTAAAACATTTTCAATTATCCTGCTCCATCAAAGTCAAGTAATAATATCTGGAAAAGCACTTTTTAAAGATTTTGATTTATTGACAGGATCCCATTACCCGAAAAAATTTGTACACATATTTGGCTTATTATTTGGTAGTGGACTGAACTCGAGGGTTTTAGTTGAAGCTAGGACTCAATCACTCCATATGTTTGTGGAAGAGGCTTTTTGTCACTTTCACCAGTGGTATGGCAATCAGAGCCTTCAACGTTTGACTGAAATCTATCATCTAAAGCAACAGCAGTTACAATATGGAGCACCAATTTGGCTGTCATTCAGACCTACAGCAATTGACACCATGGAAGAACCTCTCTTGAGAACGTTATTGGAGTCCAGCATAATACTGGTTTGGAATTATTAAGATTGCAGGTAGGTCAGTGATGAAGTTCTGCTGCAGCAACTCCAATGAAACGTTTGTGTTTATTTATTTGTTCATTTATTTATTTTCTTATATAGCCTGATTCTGCCTAACTCAGGTGTCAGCGCAATGTACAGAGGCGCAACAAGTTGAGGTCTGGGTCTCCTTACATATTAATAGTGATATTGATCTCATGATGGTACCAAGAGAAAGATGAATTAAGAGCTAAATTACACTCAGTATGAGAAAGGGAGTTTGAAACACCAAACAAATTAGAGTATTTAGTAATAGGGAGAGAGAGAGAGAGAGGAGAAGGCAAATGGTGAGGGGCCTAAGAAAAGAGAGGAAAAATGAAGGAATGTTTAGGAAGAATTAAGCAAAACGAGAGGATAAAAGTCAGAAAAGGTTACAGGGCAAGTTAGAGTCTAAATAGTGCATTTTTTTTTATTTTTAGAAATGTAGGACTTCTTGTCATTTAAGGTCTTTAAGTATACAGTTCAAGATAGAGGGGGCCCAGCATGAGGAGTGGGTGACAGATAAATGTGACCTGAACTTCTTGGCTTCAAGTCTGAAAACCTCCCTTCTTGAATCTCTCATTTCCCAATATTTTAATGGAAGATTACAGGATACTTTTTTTCAGGAAAAAGGCTTTAAATGTGATGCAAGGTAGCTTAGATTTAATAAGGGCTTCAACAAGGAGCTAAATTTAACTCACAACAGATTGGGATGATGTGCGCAGAAACGTTTGAATTCATCAGGGCTTTGAGGTGTTCATGCTGGACTTGAAGATAGCTTCCAAAATAGAACTGCAAATACCTGTCAAAATGAAATGACAAGAATGTAGATGACCAGGTGAAAGCCTTTAGGCTGAATTTTTTTTAAAGAGAGGAGAGTTGCTCTCACAGATTTTATTGTGTGAGGACACGGAAAGATGAGTTTCTAATTAGATGCCCAAAAACTTGAACTCGGAGGCAAGACGATCTGATGAATTGCTTCTGAACTCACATGTTACATCACTGATGACATCTGAAATCAATATTGGTGCAAGTTGTATATGTCAGTTATGTTTAACTGACAAATTCCCCTGGTTTTATGGTTTAAGTGCGTTTGTGAATTTCTCAGGTAATTTGAAAGTAAGTTAAAATCTTACCAACTTCCTTGTGTGTAACTCCACTGTAACAATTGGGTGTATTCAGGGAATATATATATATATATATATATATATATATACATGTATGTATAAAATTATATATATGTATGTATGTACAGAATTAAATCTCTCTTTATATATGTATGTGTTAGACCTGGCATCCTTGGCGTGGGTCTCCCTTCCATTCTTTTATGATGCCTCCAATGTTATTGATCTGTTTTTGCTGGTGTTAGATGCTTTGGGCACTGTGCCACTGCTATTCAGTGCCACAGTGCAAGTGCTCCCTATGATAAATTGTGTAATGTATTAGTGACTCCCTGATTGGATGATTGGTTCACTTGTCAGTCCCTAGTACAGTGCACTAAGTGTGCCCGGGGCTTGTAAATCCAATGCTGCTGGTGGGCTTGCAGCACTGGTTGTGCCACCCACCGAAGCAGCCTGTAAAAGTGTGTCTAAGGCCTGCCATTGCAGAGCCTGTGTGCAGTCTGGTACTGTCACACTGACTGGGCAAGTGCACCCACTTGCCAGTCCCTAAACCTTCCCTTTTCTTCATGTCAGACACCCCTATGGTAGGCCCAAGGGCAGGGTGCATTGTAAGTATAAGGTAGGACATGCCCTGGTGTGTGTGGCATGTCCTAATAGTGATTTACAGCCATTTTCGTATTTCACTATTGCAAGGCTACCTGTTCTCCATAGGCCAGAATGGGCAGTTTGATTATTACACCTTATAATCCTAACTGACCCAGGGAACATGGTAGAAAAACGAATTTAGTATGCCTGAACTCAGAATGATAAAATACATCTTTTAGTGAAGTTGGTTTTAACATTCTGTGTTTGAAAATACCACTTTTAGAAAGTGGGTATTTTCTTGCCTAAACTTCCAAGCCTGCCTCTGCTAGGTTGTGTATTCATTGTCTGGGATTGTGAGTGACAGGGGCTGGGGAAATTCCAGGAGACAGGGTGAGGCAGCCAGGGCTGAATAGAGAGATCTGCATCCAGAGTGGAGGGAGGAGTTGCACCTGGGTCTGAATAGGGCTGTGCCTGCCTTCCACAATGCTGGCTCCACCTCCTGCCGGGCGGCTGAGCACTCTGCCCCCATTCTGAAAGGAAGGAAGGAGTCCTGTAAACAAAGTGCTCCAGGACTGACCAGAACTGGTTTTGGACTAGGCAAAGGCCTCTCTGCCTTCAGAGAACAAAGAAAAACTGTGTATAAAAGGGGACCCAGACCCCTAGGAAATTAGATCACTTTGGGAAACAAGAAGAAACCTTTGCTGAGGAGAGGAACCAGAAGGAACTGAGGAGAGACTATCCCTAAGCTGAAGTGCTGCTTGGGGATTGGCCTGCAGTGGTTGCCTGACTGCCAAAGAAAGGAGAAAAGGACTTTGTGTGCACTTTTATTCAACTTGTGAAGGATCTCCAAGGGCTTGAGAAAAGAGCTTGCCTCCTGCTGAAGTCTCAGGGACAACAGACTTCAACCCCCAGCTCCCCAAGAGTTCTTTGGAAATGCCTGCTGCTGTTTTGGGCCTTCTGAGGGACTGCGTGTCGCAAGGAGCTGGAAGCGCGACTCAAGAGGGGGAAGCGTGTCACCGTCGCAGCCGCTGCCGTCGCATCGTGGATGTTGCCGCTGTAGCTGTCGCATTGCACCGCATCTCAAGAAACGTCCCGCAACCCCGAAGAAGCGTGTCGCCGTCGCAGCCGCTGCCGTCGTATCGTGGATGTCGCCGCTGTAGCTGTCGCATTGCACCGCATCTCAAGAAACGTCCTGCAACCCCGAAGAAGCGTGTCGCCGTCGCAGCCGTTGCCGTCGCATCGTAGATGTCGCCGCTGTCGCCTTGCACCGCATCAAGAGAAGCGTCTCGCCACGAGGAAGAAGCGTGTCGCCGTCGCAGCCGCTGCCGTCGCATCGTAGATGTCGCCGCTGTAGCTGTCACATTGCACCGCATCAAGAGAAGCGCCTCGCGTCCACGGAGAAGCGTGCCGCCGTCGGAGCTGCTGCCGTCGCATCACGGAACAAGGGTGTCGCCGCTGCAGTTGTTGCATTGAGCGGAAGCGTCTCGCAACGTCGGAGAAGAGTGTCGCCGCCAAAGCCGCTGTCGTCGCATCACGGAACAAGGGTGTCGCCGCTGCAGCTGACGCATCGAGCCGAGACTTCTCGCAACATTGGAGAAGCGTGCCGCAGCAGGAAGAACTTGACGTCTTTATTTCTTTGCACCGGATCTTTGCCGCATCTCCATCTCTGCAACACTGTCGTTGTAGAAGCGTGATCGCATCGTAAGGTACATTGACTCAAAGTGTCGCATTTTAAGAACTGAAGAGAACTAAGCTAAACCTACCATTTTAAGTACAGTATTGTGGATTTTTGTCGTTTATGGTCTTGTGTTAAATCTATATAAAGAATACTTATTTTTGATATAAAACTTGTGTGGTGTCCATCTGTAGTGTTGTCACTGGATTACTGTATGTGTTCACAAATGCTTAACACACTGCCTCTGAGATAAGCCTGTCTGCTCGTGCCAAGATACCAAGGGGGTGAGCAGGGGTTATTTTAGGAGTGTACCCCCCTACCCTGACTAGAGGCGAGGGTCCCTATTTGTCACAAGTACTTACCTGTGCCAACTAGAGACCCCCAAATCTAACAGTATGTACACAATTAGGCACATGAACAGTATGCACCTACCCCTCCCTCTAATAGTGGGAGAAAAAAAAAGAAAACACCACCACACTTGTACAGGTTTCTGCCCAGCCTTTCATAGAGAAGGGAGAGAGAGATCACAAAAAGAAACCACATTCTTACCTGGCCAGAACCCAGATGGACTTACAAATCCATGCCAGTTTCTAAGCCTGGAGTGTATACAAATCAGCCATTCCTGGTCTTGTAGAGAAGTCAGAGAGCAATATCTTTTACACGTCCAAGCTTTGTCTAAGGATGGGGGGTTTCTATTCTTCACGGCCTGGACTTTCCTGAGGGTCTGGAAGAAGTCACATCAGCAAGGTGAAGGAATTGCGTTCTGCAATTCAGCGACATGGCATGGGGGAATACATTTTCCACTCACACCTTTGGGCAAAGTGAAGGGCGGGGGAAGCACTGCATCCACCCTGGGTCCCCCACCCAATGGTGGGGGAGTGGTAAATTCTGTAACATTCTTCCACACTGACTTTGGGCACAGCAAGGGTGAATAGATAATAACCCCTTGCTCTTGGGCAAAGCAAGTGGTCAGGAAAATAATAATTCAACCCTTCACCCTTGGCCAAAGCATGGGAGTTAATGTGCGGAAATGCTTGCCCAACCATTGTGCAAGGCAAGGGCGAGTTGACTCCGCCCCATCTTTTCTTTTTACATTACTTTCATTGTTCTCAAACATCAGGAGAGTTTAAAAAATACATTCACAAACAATTGCACACACCAGTAGTCAACCCCCACAGATGGTCATTCAAAATTAGCTGCCCACACACACATGCAATCAGATGCACACACAGACCATCAGTTCCACACTCACATCAAATATCAACACACACCATCAGACAGCCAGGCACAAGTCAGACATTGACCCAAACTCACAACTACAACCATGATCTAACAGCTGCACACATACTTAGATGGCCACACATGCCAACAAAGTCCTGTGTAATCGGTCACACCATCACAGACCATCAGTTATACACATAAACCATCAGGTGCCCATGCACACTATTGTAGAACCACATACTCACCATCCAATGCCAACACACACCAGTAAACTCCCATATACCCTAATCGGATGTGCACACATCCACTTATAACCCACACTTCCACCATCACATGCCCATACATGTTAGAATTTGGCAATTTATGTACTTACATGGACTTATTTTACGTTATGTTATGTTAGCATTTAGAAGGCTATGATTAGCAGTAGCCGCTAAGCCTAAAATGTACCCCACCGAGCTATCTTTATAATACGAGTTTAAGTTAGCATTTGCGGCTCCATTTTGTAGTTCGTAGGCCATGTTAGGTGGGTACTGATTCAAGCCCCTCTATCTGTATTTCTTGCCTCAGCAAAAGACTGTGTTCAGCTATTTTTTTCCCTCTTGTGTTCAAGGTTGGATTCCGACTCACTAATGAATAGGCCATTCTGCCTCTGCATGCCTATCCTTCTTCGTAACCCTGCTCCCACGTTAGGAGGAGCCAACCTCCACAAGGCAAACTTGAGATAGTGATTGTGTGTACCCACCGCGCAGGTGGCAGCCCATCCTTCTGTGCCTTCTTTGTTCATGTACGGCTCAAGCCGGTAACTTTCCACTGGGGGCGTGGTTGGGGGTTGTCAGAAGAATGATTATGCGTTCCAAGTGTTGGGGAACCCGTCCCCTCGACAGCCATCTCCGGGTGCTGGTCAGATTGGGCTCCGCTGCAGTGTATTTTACTAATAAATGATTGTTTGTATTCTCTGCTGTCTGACCGACTCTTCACTTGTTTGGAAGGCTATGAGGTGGTCGTAAGTGACCCGGGTGGCCCTTATCGGGTCGCTTCCTTCATACACCATCAGATGCCTACATACCTATCAGACACCCACCAACAGACAGCGTCACTCTCACCATCAGATGTCCATAAACCCACCATCAGACATCCACACACCCATCATCATAGGCCCATACACACTACCAGAGGACCACATACACTAATCAGATGTCAGTACACCCAACATCAGATGCCCACATATACTAATCAGATGTCCACACTTAACAAAGCTGTGGCGGCCGGCATGGTTCGCGGGTGGCGGGCGGGTGTGGGTGCACGGGGAGTGGTGAGGGGGGAAACGGTGCGCAATGTTAAAAAACCCAATAATAAAATAACACTTACCTAGCCGTGCCGGGTCCCACGTCTCTGCTCCTGTGCTCCTCATCAGACTGAAGCACAGCCTGGCTCCCCTGACCAATCACAATGCTGCAATGCAGCGTTGTAATTGGTTTTGAGCGTCCTGGTTTGACACTCAACCAGGGAATGGGGACCTGGGCTTGTTCTCCACGCAGGCTGTAATGTAGCCTGCATGGAGAACGGGAAAAGTGCGCATGACTGGTTTGGGCGGCCCGAGAGGGCCGACCAAACAGTCATTGCGCACTTAGGAGTAGGCAAACCACTCCTCCCCTGCCCTGCTCCAAGAGCAGAGCAGCCCCGCTCAAAAGCAAAGCAGCAGGAAACATAAAATGATAATAACTGAGTTATTATCATTTTATGTTTCCTTTACTTTGCAGTGCACTGCATAAAAGCAGTGGGGTGTCGCTCCTCCGCCATAGCGGAGGAGCCGCCCCTGGAACTTAGCCCAAAACAAATGACAGCTGCTGAGTTGCCCTGCATGCAATTGCAAGAAGGGCAAAGGACAAGCTATCAGCTAAAAAAACATGAAGATGGTGAAGACTAGGGACTGATTACATCTGGCCCACTGCCCTATTTCCAGTAGCAAACATGGTTCCTGTGCAGGTTTAAGATGATCAGCCTACCTTGGCCAGCACCACAGTGCAACTGTGACAGGTGAAAGCTGGCTCAATGCCCTGTTTGTAATCACAAACAGGGCTGTTGTCATCTGTCAGAAGTGTCATTCATCACCCCAAAAGTTGATGCTGAAAGTGGGTTGCGCATCTGTCAATTTACTGCAGCAGACATTTTGCAATAGTGAACAGCAGGAAGGGGGAAGTTCTTAGCTCTCAGTTGCTCTGACATGTAAATCTACAAAAAATTATGTAATCCTCTATAAAAACACCTAAAAATGAATGGAAATTAATCTTGATTGGAGTCAGCAGTGGCTACAGCACAAAACCTAAAATGTCCAGAAAATCACAAGTTAACGGAGTTCCTTCACTTAATCTCTAACACCTGAAGTACTAATGTAACTTGCCTTTTACCCAGGGAGCTAAATGATTGCTTATAAAAACAGAGAAATTAATTCCATTAACTGCTGATGCTGAGGGGAGGGGGGTTCTAAAGGTACCCCATGGTTTGCGGATTCTCCTGAACTGAACTAAGAAAATAGCCAGCATATAGCAAATTTTCAGCCCGATTTAGGGTTTGGTGGAGCAAAGGAATACCCGCTATGCCAAACTGAAGGCCTGCGTGCCTCATGTAGAGTGGGGCGGATCTTCATTATGGTGACAGCAGAGACTATGCCATCTCTGCTGCCGACATAAACCTCTGACAGAGTTTGGGCCGTGAGAGGTTTGGCTATGACTTTGTTAATCCTCCCAACTGATTTTAGGAATAATGGTTATTTGTAAAACTCTGAATTTTGGGGTACCCATAACTTCATGTGATTCAGAGGGTGTAAGAAAAAATGGGTTACTCTTTAGGAGGGGGAAACCCTACTCATGTAGTAACCACAATCCTTGTCAGGGTGAGGCACAAGCAAACCCTAAATTATCCTGTGATCAGCCTTCTGGTAGCTTTACCCAGAGCAGACAGGCTTAACTTAGAGGCAATGTGTAAAGTCTTTATGCAGCAGTAATAAAGTGAAAACACAACAAATTCCACACCAATTTAGGAAAATAGAGTAAATTTCATAAATTATTTGACACCAAAACAACAAAAATCAAATCAGTAGAACCAGAGGTATGCAATTTCAAAAATTTAGGTAAGTATAGCACCCAAAAGCCCAAAGTGCCACTCGTGGTTATCTGGTTGTGCTAGACCAGGGTAAAGTCACTATTTCAGGCTGACCGTGATGGGATGCAGGCCAGATTCACGCACCAGGTTAGTCCCACTGAAAAAGACTTTCTCAAAGTCTGGCGCAAAGAGTTCAGTTTGGGGGAGAGGAGGGTGCAAGGAGAGAATTGCGGATGGTTGTCGCTGTAGTGCGAAGAGCATGCCGGGCGTCAGGTAGCGCAAAGATACTGCTGGGTATCGTGAACGATCGTTGCTGGAGCTTCGCATTGACAGTCACTGAGGGTTGTCGTAGCTGTAGCGAGAAGGGCAGATCTCATGTTGCCGGTCATCGCTGGCGGTCACTGTAATGTGAAGAATCAGGCCCACCAAAACTTCGCATTGGCAGTTATCGCAGACGGAGAGATATCGGCATGAACAGGCCAGTTTGCAGTCACAAAGAGCCCAAAACTTAAGAATTTCTCCTTCTTCAGAGAAGAGCACTCTGCTCCCAACTAAAGGCCCTGGACAATGCGGAGGCGCCTCTTGGGGCTCAAGAACACACTCTAGCAGAGGTCAGCAGGGCTCAGACAGGTCCAGGTAGGTCCAGTTGCAGCAGGTGGGCTGAGCAGTTGCAGGGAGGACTTTGGAGCTTGTTGTATCCCTGTCTCTCAGAACAGGAGGTCAGCCAGCTGAGCACTGAAGTTACTCTGCCTGGGATGAAGAGAGCAGGACCAGTCGTCCTTTTAAGAGAGCAGGGCAGGCTTCAAGCAGCAAGACAGTCCTCTGGCAGCAGGGCAGTCCTTCTTTTGTAGTATTCAAATATTCAGGATTGCACTAAAGAGTGAGTCTAAGGGTCCAATTTTTATGCCTGGTGCCAGTTTTGAAGAGGAAGAAACTTCTAGAATTTTCCCCCCACAGATGGTCCTGGAATGTTCTGCCTCGCTGCCCAGGTTCTACTGGGTCTGGGATCAGAAAAGGCTAAAGTGAATTTCTCTGTGAGTGTGCTGAGGCAGCCCCTTTGAAATGTAAGTGGGGCTGTGTCTTGTCAGGATGGCCCATCCTGTAATATAATTTACAGGCCTTGGGTCCATTTTACTAGAGACTTACAAGTGAATTAAATGTGTCAATTGGATGTAAGCTAATTGTAACATGTTTAGAGAAGTGATCAAAAGCACTTTAGCACTGGTTCGCAGTGGTAAAGTGCGCAAAGTCATAAGGACAACCAAAACAAATTCAGCAAAACAACAGGAGGAAACTCAAGGAACTTAAGAGAAACCAAATAAAGACGCTCCTTCATGGGGCCATTATGATGGAGTACCTGCGGGCCAACACATCTCCCATCGGTCTCCTGGTGACCAATGAGCCAAGGATCTTTCTGGAGGACCCACTGTTCAGGAAAGAGTGGTCCCTTCTTGCCTGGCAATGCTGAAGGGACTGGCTAAATCTTATTATCAGCATGGCAAAACAGTTATCAGAGGCTATTCTGATCAAAATTAAGGCCAGTGAAGATTTCTTAAATACTCATGTCAAGATCACCATCTATAAAAAGAAGCTGGAGGAAGTCAACAAAGAGATTGCAGAACATAAAGACTTCCGTATGCAAATTAAGATCAATAAATTGCAAGGTATACTCTTTCACCAGAGATGATTACAAGAAGAAATGTGACTCCGATGTGGTTTCTTAAGGGAGAAGCTACTGTGGATCCTCTTACTCAGACACAGACGAATGGCCAAACGACAATTCCAACCAGAGCTGGAGAGGGAGATGAAAACAACACAGAAGGGCTGGTTATTATAATCCTACATATCCACCAAACCAAAAGGGAGATTTACAAAAACTTCACGCAGCGCAGCCTCCTGTGAGGCTGTGCTGCGTTGGGCGACAGGGAGGGAGCAGGAGAGCACCATATCTTCATAGATATGGCTCTCTCCTCCCCTTTCCCTGGTGCCGGGCCTGATTACAGTTGCTGTGCGCCAAGCACACACCTTAGCACCATAGCGCTAGGGTGTATGCATTAGTCTAGCATAGGTTTTGTAGGGTACCCTTCCTGTACAAAATACGATGCCCAGACTCACTGAAAAGTTTTTCCCACTTTGTATGCATGCTGCACAGTTCAGCACGCATACAAAGTAGGAAAAGGAAGGAGAAATGAAAGCATTTCTCCTTCCATGCTCCTACATGAAAAGGGTGCAGCTTTCTCACACTAAACCTGATCTACTTTATTTAGTACATTGGGTTTAGCGTGAGAAACCTTGGGTGATTGAATGGGAACGCCCATTCTCCACCCTTGGCACGCCCCATGGTGGAAAGCATTACTTTTCCGTTATTTCCAGCGCTAAACAAGTTTAGCGCTGGAAGGTAAATAGGGAAAAAAAGATTTTGCGCTGATTTGCGTCACTTTTGTGATGCAAACACGGCTCAAAATCTTAGTAAATCTCCCCCCAAATGTTCTATTGACAAGGGCCATATGGCCCCCATCCTTTTCTGGGCCACCCTACCACCATATATACCATTCTTCCAACCTAACCAGCGTTTTTTAGGAAGAGGTGGCAGAAGAGGGAGACGCAGCATGCGAGGTGGCAGGAAAATCCAACGGGAGAGCGCAGAACAAGAAGGAATGAATACTCAAAGTCAGAAACAGGACTAGCAACCTCCTGGCCAGAGTCCCACTCTCCGCCCCAGCAGCTCCGCTGTTGAGTCGCCTGCCGCTGCCCCTGACATCTCTATCCAGGTAGGTGTTCGAGGCCTTCCTCCACCCACATACTCCTACCTGCGCCTCATCCCTGGTGGTCCAGTGGGAGAGCCTTGCTCTTCTGCTGTTCCACTGTTGTCTGTTGTCTGTCTGCGTGTTGTGCCCATTTTGTCTCTCTGTCTGTCTTTTGTATTGTTGTGCCTGTTATTTTAGTTTTTCTGTTGACCGTTATTTTTGCCCTTTTTGCTCGATTGGTGTGCCTGTGCTCTGTTTTGTCCTGCGTGCCCGTTTTCGCCGCCCTTTTTCCTGCCACTTCTCCCCCGTGGCCCCTCCCCCTGCCGATTCCTGCTCCCGCTTCCCAGCTGCGCTTGCCTCCCCCTTCCCTATTTAATGGCGGCAGCTGTGTGGCAACGCAGCGGACGCGTGCAGCAGGTGCGCTGCTGGCACGCCAAAGGCAAGCCTGTCTGCGACTCTGCGCCCGTCCGTGACCCGACCGCAACCAGCGCCAGAGACCCTGGATCTCTGACCAGCCACCACTATGACTCAGCAGCCCTCTTCGCACTCAACCCCGGAAGGAAAAACAACTGCCAACTGTCCACGCCGAACACCACCCACGGCCAGTTCTCCTGCTGTCACTGCCGCCAAACCTCCACCACCCCCGCAACCACACAGCCGCCGCCCCCGCACCGGACGCCAGCACCCCGAAGCCCTGAGGTGCATCCTTCTCAACATGCGCTCCCTGTACAGACACGCTGTAGAGATCTGGGACCTCCTTGACACCCTCTCGCCAGACGTCGCCTTCTTCACAGAAACTTGGACCAACTCCACCTCCGCCCCCGATATCGCCACCGCCATCCCCGACGGATACAAGATCCAGAGGAAGGACTGCCCCAACCGCCCAGGAGGAGGACTTGCCATCACACACAAGAGCTCCCTTTGACTCACCCCTCCAGCTCGAGCGTCAGCCCGCCCACCACCGAACACCTCCACTTCCAGATCCAGACCAGCCCCAGAACGACCCTATGAGGCACCCTCGCCTACAGACTCCCGTACCCCGAACTGCGTTCACCACTACCATCGCCGAACTCATCGCACCCCATACCATCGCCTCCTTGGACTACATACTCATTGGAGACCTCAACTTCCACCTCGACAACCTCAGTGACCCCAACTCTGCCACCCTCCGGGACAAAATCGACAACCTCGGACTGAAACAACTCATCAACACCCCCACACACAATTCAGGGCACACCCTCAACCCCATCTTCGCAGGAGGTAACAACATCCACTTCAGCCACACCACGCAACCCCTGGACGGACCACCACTGCGTACACTTCCACGTCAACAAACCCACTGCCCCCAAACCGGCACCCCACCTCCGCGAAGGAACTGGAGCAAGGTCACCGAGGAGCAGCTCAACTCAACCGTGATGCCCCCTCCACCTTGACCGACGCCAACCTCGCAGCCAAAGAACTTCACAGATGGTTCACCAACTGCGCAGATAAGCTTGCACCCCTACGTAACCCCGACAGACAGCGCCCCAGAAAGGCCACCTGGTTCACCGCCGACCTCCAAGAATCCAGACGCACCTGCAGACGTCTCGAGAAGAACTGGAGAAACAGCAACTCCTCGGAAGACCGCATCACCTACAACAACGCCATGACAGAATACCACCAACGCATCAGATCCACCAAAAGGACCTTCATCCAGAACAAGATCTGCGCCAACTCCAGCATCACGAAGGAACTCTTCAGCATCATCCAGGAATTCACCAAACCCCCCCACCGAAACCACGGACATCACCCCCTCCCAGGTCCTCTGCAACAAGCTTGGCTCCTACTTCCATCTGAAAATCAAGGGCCTCTATGACAACTTTAACGACCAGACACCTGACTCCAAAACCACTCCCTTGTCCAGCAATGCCAGCTGCCCACCATCTCCTCCTGGACCCCAGTCACCGCCGAAGACTCTGCAGTGACTATGAAAGGCTTCCACTCAGGGGCCCCCACGGACCCCTGCCCCCTGCACATCTTTCACAGAGCCGCCGCCGCCATCGCACCAGAACTATGATGCACCATCAAAGCCACCTTCGAAACCGGTACTTTCCCCGGCAACTGGAAATGTGCAGAAGTCAGGCCCCTACTCAAGAAGCCCTCAGCAGATCCTACGGACCTCAGGAACTACCGACCCATCTGCCTCGTCCCCTTTGTGGCCAAAGTCACCGAGAAGACCGACAATGCCCAACTAACGGAATTTATTGAAGAGAACTCCATCCTCGACCCCTCCCAATCTGGATTCCGCAGCAACCACAGCACTGAGACCACTCTACTCGCCGCTACAGATGACATCCGCACCCTCCTCGACCAAGGACACACCACGGCCCTGATCCTACTCGACCTCTCTGCTGCCTTCGACACCGTCCCCCACCGCACACTCACTGCCAGACTCCACGACGCCGGCATACAGGGAACCGCCCTCGACTGGCTCCGCTCCTTCCTCCCTGGCAGAAGCCAAAGAATCAGACTTCCACCCTTCCTCTCCGAACCCACAGGGATCAACTGCGGAGTACCCCAAGGATCATCGCTCAGCCCCACGCTCTTCAACATCTACATGGCCCCCCTCGCCGCCATCGTCAGACATCACGGACCCAGCATAGTATCCTACGCCGACTACACCCAGCTCATCCTCTCCCTCACCAAGGACCCCATCACCACCAGACCCAACTTCCAGGAAGGAATGAAGGACGTCGCATCCTGGATGAGCAGCAGCTGCTTGAAGCTCAACTCGGAGAAGACAGAGGTCCTCGTCCTCGGACCCTCCCCCTCTGCATGGGACAACACCTGGTGGCCCACCACTCTCGGCAGCCCCCTACACCGACGGACCATGCCCGGAACCTCGGCATTGTATTCGACTCCTCCCTCTCCGTGACCCAACAGATCAACGCAGTCGCCTCCACCTGCTTCAACACCCTCCGCATCCTCCTGAAGACCATCAAATGGATCCCCTGCGAATCAAGGAAGACCTTCACCCACGCACTCATAACCAGTAGACTGGACTACGGAAACGCCCTCTACGCCGGGATCAACAAGTCTCTGCTCTGCAAACTCCAGACCATACAGAACAGCGCAGCCAGACTTGTTCTCTGCATCCCTCGACACGAATACATCACCCAACACCTGCAAAATTTCCACTGGCTCCCCGTCGAGAAGAGAGTAGCTTTCAAGATACTCACCCACGCCTACAAATGTCTCCACAACACGGGACCCCAATATCTCAATGATAGAATCTCCTTCCACGTACCCAAGAGAAACCTCTGATACGCCGATCTTGCTGAACCCCCACGCATATGCAGAGCAAGAACGGGTGGAAGAACCTTCTCCTACAATGCGCCCAAGACCTGAAACGAGCTCCCGATCAACATCAGACGCGCCCCCACCCTGCACATCTTCAGGTAGACCCTCAAGACCTGGATCTTCGACTGACCGGAGCTGCTCCCCCACCCCCCAGCTTCTTGAGACCCTCACGGGTGAATAGCGTGCTTAAAATCCCCTGATTGATTGATTGAGTGATTGAGTGATTGATTGACTGATTGATTAATTGATTGATTGAGTTGCCTGGAAATATGATTGTCGACTTAACAACTGAGGTTCTCACCACAGATGAACAAGCTGTGCTTAACAAAGGACTGAGCTTTGTTCCAACAGCACAAATGACAAATTCAAGATGAGATGTGAATTGGCTGAATTATTTCGCAAAAATAGAGTGAAGATATTCTTTAAAAACACACCCATCATTGACACAGAAGACAGACATACTATACTAAGAAAGAAGTCCAAATTCAACCCGCCTCCATCAACAATAACCCCAGACGTATGAGCTTTCAAGAAATCAGTGATAAAGGAGGTGAAACAACTGAATCCCAGAATCTCACCAAAGGTAAAAGGAATGCCTTGGAGTCCCTCAGCAAGAAAAAACACCTTGTCACAAAATCCACCGACAAAGGGGGAGCCATAGTCATCCAAGGAAAAAAGAACTATAGTGAGACATGCCTTACTCTTTTACAAGATGGGAGGAATTATGAGGTACTGCAGACAGACCCCACAGCCATCTACAGAAAACAATCAACACCTTACTGGAGGAAGCCACAGACAATGAATGGATTATGAAGAAGGAACAGGAGTTAATGACAAGAAGTGAACTACGGATACTGCAGTTCTATAACATCCCTAAAATCCATAAAGGAAGAACACCCTCGCAAGGGGACCCATAGTGTCAGGCATTGACTCTGTCCTTGAGCCCCTGTCCCAATATGCAAACTGGTATTTACAGTCCCTGGTTACACAAACAAGTTCCTACATCAAGGATACCAAGCACCTGCTGAGCCTGCTGAAGGAAGTGCAGTATGACCCCACTACAGAAAAGATGTTGTGTCTCGATGTTGAGGCCCCCTACACGAGTATCCCGCAAGAAGAGGGCTTGTGGGTTATCACAGACCTCTTGCTATCCCAAGACTGGGAGTGGGCAGCCCCCATACAGTGGATTATGCAACTGGCCAAATTGACACTGACAGATATTTTTTTCTCTTTTGAAGACCATATCTATCTACAGCTCCATGTGAAATCTATGGGTAGTACTTTATCCCCAAGCATAGCTTGCCTCTATGTACAGTGGCTTGAGGTATAAAACATTTGGACCAATAACCCTTTCTTCGTTGGGATTCAGGTGTGGCGGCGCAATATTGAGAATAGGCTAGTCACATGGCGTGGAGACGAAACAACCATCAAAACTTTCCTCACATGGCTTAACGGTAGAAATCCGTACTTAAGATTTACCCTGATGGTAGACAGACACGCTGTCTTCTTTGACGTCACCATCTCAGCCAATAATGGCAGACTGACAACCTCTCTGTATACTTAACCTAAAGACCGAAACAGCCTCCTACACTTCTATAGCACCCATCCTCGGAATCACAGAGCGAACCTGCTCATGGGGCAGTTTTTACATATCAGGAGGAATTTTTCCGATGTACGAGACTTTAAGAAAGAAGCTGTGACCCTAATGAAAAAACTCAACAGTAAAGAATGCCCTGAGAAGATTAGTGAAAAAACACAAAAACAGGCAGGCAACATCCCAAGAAATGCCCTGTTAGAAACTGACACTAAACAGGACGCTGGGGCTTTGATTTTTATCTATACTTACCATTCGTCATCCAATGCTGTAAAAAAGATTGTTAACAAACCCTGGCGTATCCTCTCATCTAACCAGTTGTTCTTCACAAAACCCCTCTTCTCCTTCAAAAGGAATAAAAGCATTAGACAGATTTCTCCACACAAGGACATGGCAACGGGCACCAGAAATGCAAATCCCACTATGGGATCTTCCACCAGTTTCAAGCCATTACTCCTGTGGAAATGCTCCGTCTGCCCTCTCACCAAACAGTCAAAAACATTAGACCTTGGCCACTCCACGTCTTGGGAACAGAGAGCATACACCAATTGTAACAGCAGCAATGTTGTATATATCATTGACTGTCCATGTGGCCTCTGTTATATCGAAATGACCACCAGAAAAATAAGAATAAAAATCAGGATCAGTGAACGCAGGAGCCTGATATGTTGCAAAAGAGCATCCACCAAACCCACAACACATTTCTCGGAGAAAAAAAAACCCATGATAAAGACACGTGGAGTTCAGTGATTGAAAAACGTACTCTACGGGCGGGGTGCCAGCAACAAACTCCTCGAAGGTGGGTCTACCAACTTCAGACTAATAAGGGAGGGGAGGGCTCACCATTGACATTCCATGCAACCAACTGAGCCTCCTATAGACCTAACATGTGCCCTTATATAACCCCTGTGTTTTGTCTTTTTTATCTGAGAGATTGACTCTGAGATTGCAGTGTGCATCACTGCATCATATTATAACTATGTCCCTCAATTGAGTTAAGATACCATTGAGTATGACTTTAATCTTGAATGAGGTGGTTGGGTGTTTCTCGACCTTGGGCTCCTTTGCCTCACTATAGAATTTACAATGAAAAGCATAGTGAGCGATCTGCCCCCTTGTAAAACAATAATAGAAACTACAGATATTGTCCCCTTTAACATACAACATTTTATGGGATTTGATTACCACTTTCGATAATTCACAAGAATTTCTCCCAGTTGAAATACGAATTATTACTGTATCAAAAAATATGAATGATTACTGTATCAAAAAATATGAATGATTACTGTATCAAAAAATACATGTCCCATGAGATATACCATTACACCCCGTAATTGTCGTCTTTTTATGTCTTTGTAATCCAAGGCACGTTATCAGAGTGAAAGTGTCTCCGCATCATGGCCATCGCCCAATCCTGTATGGCCTTGCATGGACACATGCATTCTGGCGTCTGTACCATAACTACTCCCAGCTGATCATGGACTTCCATGGCCAATTACGGATGTACCCGCATCACCATTGGCTGTCCACCACCGCTAACCAGGTCCAGCCGCACCAGGGGATAAAAACCCTCCATATAGTGGCACAATTTGTACCACAAGCTGGGTGCGAGCGGACCACAGTAGGTACAACGGATGGTAGAGACCCTTGACAAAGAAAGTAATCCAGTGACTTTGATGCCCCGCCGGAATTCCCTGGGAGGTATTGCCTTAATTTGACATTTGTCTGATGAATCCGCGGCATGACAATCCTGACTCTCACTTACTTGTTGTATGTGTTTTCATTGTGTCTCCGTCCCCTGAGGGGTCTGAAAATACCCACTACTAGTGTAAGTCTTTGAGCCCACTGCATGTCACTTTCAATGTATGCCATCCACGGCCCACTTAATCTTCACATGATTGTGCGGTTTTCTTGAAAACAACTACTAAGCACTGAGTATGTATGTGTTCTAGACTGGTCTCAATACTGAGATACATATGTATGACACGTTGCATGCGCCAAAAAGTGAAATGCAATGTTTATGTGATACCAGTACCATAATGATCAACGCGTACAGGGGTACAACGCGTACCCGCACACATTGAATGCAATGGGCCGGCCGGGGGGATTGCAGTTACCATTGCTTTGAAGTATGTGAGTTGAAACGCACATGAGGGTTTGTTTGTGCATGTCACGTAAACACTCTTTGGCACTAAAGAATTTGTTTTGTTTATATTTCCTAATTTACAGGTACCTTTGTACTGGCAAGCATTAACTGGCTCTGCATGCCTATTTAGAGTGCATGCACAAATAAGAAATTTCTGAGAACAGAAATGTCAGCGGGGGAGTATTAGAAAAATAAACCCGCCCTGACGAGTGCCCAGGACCTTGTTTAGCCATTAGTGTAGGGCAGAAACATGTTGACACTATAAGGGCCATAGGACCGTTGCAGCCTTGTTGCCTCTTCTATAGTTTATTATAATCCTTCCAATCCACCTCGCTAATAAAGGGATACTTTGGGAGTGGATGAGGAATTTTCATTTACATGTTACGTCCCCCGACACATTAATATACAAAGAGCTCCTTGAAGATCGGTTTTGCCCACCCGGCCTTATAGGGGTCAGGGTGAACCCGATGATGAACCATGCCACTATGGGAGTTGGTAAGGGTTGTATATAAAAAGGATTACTTTTCCTTTTTCCCACTTCTCACTGAGGTAGTGTATAGTTGTGGCATGCACGCATCCCTCCCTCATTTCCTCTTTAGGCAGAGGGATACTCTGATGTTTGTTGTGTAATTCCAGGGAGTACGTATCCCCGCATCCTTTGGTGTACAAAAGGATCTCCCTACCCTTGCGGTTTGGAAGATCCTCTGACCTCCCTTACCATAGTTTAAAGAGGTATATAATTGTTACAGGGTTGGAATACCTCATCACTGGACACCCCATATCGGTTTATGGCTATATTCTTGACTTAGTGGATCCACAACAGAGATCCCTGGTACAGTGTTGCCTAATGTGATCTTGATTAGATGGACACATTTGTTATGAGATTAGTCCAGGTTAGTAAAAGGAATTTAAATTTAATTCAGGTGATTCAACCTCTATAATATCGCCCGGTATGTAATGATGGGACAATTGGGTCATTCTATCGCCCTAGTTTTTAGAAGTTCTCTCCATCATTGAGGAAAGGGAACCCACCAAAGGATTACAACAGAGCGGGTCCTTTTATGTGCTTAAAATAAGGTAATGATTCCTTAGCTTTTTGGGATAATGGTGGCAGATTAGGTGCACTGCAATATCCCATTTGTGGATGTATTTGATTGATTGACACGATGGCAAATTGGTGATATGTGTTTTTGCATTTTTAAAAAGTGAACTGTGACATTTATATAAATGTCAAGAGCAATATGGCTAATGAGGATGCATCTTATTGAATACCACAGGATATTGGGTTTGGCACATATAACCTTTGAATATTTTTCTACCAATTGATTTTTAAACCTTTTAAAATTCAATATCAATGATTGTTCGTAAGAGTGTTACTAATCGGTGTGGTTTTATGTCTATGTTTATGGAGATGTATTATATGTTTTTTTATAGATATTCATAGGGAGGAGTCATAAAACTTGTTTGTCCTGAAGAGGGTGGTATATATGCTTTAAGACCACTGAAACGCAACAACAGAACATACAAGCATGACCCACATTGCATGTATGACTACAATATGTCACTGAACATCTCTAGTCATATCCAGTGACACATAAGTGGAAGTGTATTTACTTATGAAAAACCAATTGGGTTGTCTTATAAATTCTCCGCCTTTGTTGACATTGTTTTTCATGTTAGTCTTTTATGTTGTTGTTGTTATATTGGTGTATTGATTATGTTATGTAACAAGATTTTTTAATGTATGAATTTTTAATGATTATAGAAATGAGCGACCTATGTGTTTTTTCAAAACTCCTGTGGTATCAAATTAGTTTGAGTGTTTTGATGTGGTGTGAGTGTACATATGTTTAAGTCAACATTCAAATGGAACCTTTAGTGCTTTTTGCTGAACAGCGTAGGACTGAATGGCGATCCGTATGGAAATCTGCAGATGAGTTTGGTGGCGACCGAGGCGAAAGGAGTCAGGCTGATGACTGAGTGTGGCCTGTGAGAAAAGAGCATATCCAGTGGACCATTGGTCCAAGAATGTCGGCACCGTATCAGCTTTGAATGAGGATGGGGTGGGAAATGGTATCGAAGGTGGAAGATAGATCCCAAAGTATGAGGAAAGCAGCATCTCCTTTATCCGAATTCAATTGAATGTCGTCTGTGGCAGTGATGAGTGTGGTTTTAGTGTTGTGGTTGGGTCTGAAGCTGGATTAGCAAATCAGAGCTTTTTGATCCTCACTTTACATTTGACCCACACTTTGTACATTGGTGTGACCCTTAAAATGCCACCAATGAGCTTAAAGTTATAACTGTCTGCCAAATGTCATGCACATTTGTCAAAATGATCCAAAGTTGTTAGAGAATCAAATCTTTTTGACCCCATTTTAACTATGTCACCACTACAAATCTTTAGAAAACTTGATAAAACAATTGTATGTTACACATGACAAGCTCTCATTCCGAGGCCTATCATTCCAGCCCAATTGAAAATTATGAAACATACTGGAGTCCTTTATTCCTACTGTTTGTCCTGGGGACATTTCACAAGCTTTTAAGTGGGAAATGACCTGAATAATCATTATTGCCATAGAAATGTTATATTTCTCAGAGCACCATTGGTGAACAACTCGAAATACTGAAGTATTCCCACATCCTGAAATTACAATACCTGTGGTATCAGTAACTGCAGGAGCAGAAATACGATGTGGCACTCCTGCATAAGGGCCTGATTTATAGTTTGATGGATGGTTCTCCGTCCGTCAGGGTGGCTGAGGACATTAGATCCAGCACCCTCATGGACTAACATCTCTGAAATTTAGAGATGACCGTGGGCCCAGCAATCATCTATGTATAAAACGTTTGGTGAACGGCTATCAGTAGCTTTAACGTGTGTTCAGCAAACTGTACAAACGTTTTTATTTTTCTGAAACAAGCACCCAAAGTGGGAGCTTGTTTTAGGAAAACAAAAAACGAATGACCCCTAACCCAGCGAGTTTTCTCCCCAGGGGTGGTAATTTTTTTTTGCCCTCCTCATCAGGTTTTTCTGGCACTGACGGGCAGGGAAAAAAGATTCTACACCATCCACCCTAAATAGGGTGGACAGTCTAATGTCTTACCTGTGATGGGCCATTAGAGTAAGTTTTCATTCAACTGAGCCCTCATTGGCTTCATCGACAGAAAACTTAAGGTCCACCCGTCTCTAAAAGGTGGCGGGCAGACCGAGGGTTTGGTGGATAGATTATTTTGTCGCTTTTGCGACAGAGTACCCTCTCGGCCGATTTGTAAATCTAGCCCAAAGTCTGTTTAATGATCATGACTAATCAGCGGTGAAGCACAAACATCACCACCACAGCATTTTCATATCAAGAGTCACATCTCCAACCAGTGGCGTAGCTAGACTAGTTGCCGCCTATTGCGGTCCCTGTGGCAGCTGTCCCGCGGCCGTATGTAAGAGCTGTGTGTGGAGGTGGGCGGTGATGCCGCAAGTATGAGTGGGGGGAGGCCGCCGCCCCCAAAACTCGTACTACCTGGGACGGACCGCCCCCCCCCTGCCTCCCACCCCCCTTTGTTTCCCCACTGTTTCCAACAATAGATTCATCACTAAAACTTCAAGTGTTACCAGCAAACCTTCCACGTAAAGTGTCTCCCCTCCAAAAATCACACAAGACTGCAATGGGTCTCAATTGAGGGGAAAAGAGGGGAAAGCGGAAAGACTTAATAGTACAGAATCATTCAGTCTTACCATTGAAAGCAAACTGCATAAATGCAGGCCTCCTCACCACCCAAAAGAGAGACCCTAAGGCTCATGTAATGTACTGATTAGTCTCACATAATGAACCCATCAGGTCCCGTAAGACTTTTTCCATCGCCTCAGGAAGTGACTCAGTCAGGTTCAGAGAACACCAAGGACTCTCCTCTCCTCAAACTATTATGTAATTCAATTCCAAATGTCTACATTTATGATACTTCCATTCATGCAGTCCTTGAAGATGACCATATCACCCAACATGGTTGTATTGACTTTCCTATGGCTTTTCACTGAATGAAACTTGTGTACACCGTACTCCATCGCGTGCTCTACGTTTAGTACTAAGTTAAACCCCCCATTTCTGTTCACCCCTTTTCACCTTTACCTCAGTGCTTGCTACATTAGCTGTAAAATCTACAATCAATGCATTTATGAAATGCAAAATGGTTTATATACCACTTGTTACACGCCCTTCTGCAGATAAATCCTGAGCTGTATCTCTCTGACCTGCCTTATGCCCAGTGCTTCACGGCTTGAAGAATTCCTTCTTTCATTTAGTCCTCCCACTCATGATTGTTCACTGCAGATAATTAATTAAGTTCAGGCAGAGGAGGGTGTCGGCAGGGGATGTACATATCCACTGTTTGAGTCCAGGTGTCTCTGTGAAGTATAAAAGCTCTGGGTCATAGCCCCTTCAGACCACTGTGAAAGATGGGAGGAACTCCACGGGCAACAGTGTCAGTCAGCAATCAGTAGCCCAGATGTCCTCAGGCCACACGTTGCCTATCATGGCTCTTCTTGCTGGCTCCACTGTATCTTTCCCCTGTCCATTTGCTGCCCAGGGCACCAGAAACAAAGGTATGCCGTAGTCCTTGTTCGCTGTGAATCTCAGGCTGGGGACTACTTCTCCTTTGCATCCCTTGGCATTGCTTAATGCATCCGTGCCTCTTGGCCACTCTTGGCTAACACCTTGGAGGGCAGATCTCTGATGGAAGAGTCACTGCCACTCAGGATGACTCTATATGTAACGCTTCCGCCACAGTTAGGTCGGGGGAGAAGGAAGAAATCACAGAAAGAGTTGTGCTGAAGTGTGTCTACAGGAGTTGTCTCAGGCTGCTCATCAGTTCCCCCAGTCAGTGATGTGCCTGAGCAGATACCGGTCACAAGCAGCAGCTCTGAAATTCCACTATCTTGTTCTCCGGCTGAGGCTGCCCTTGTCAACATATCTATAAGTTTAAATCATCAAAATCCGCTCAACACCTATTTTTACCACATCTCTATAAAAACATACTCATCACATTCATACTGGACCACAACAAGAGTCTAGTCTAACCTCAGTTCTACATTCATTGGTGCAATTCCATTCAGCGTTTTTTGCTGTAGCTGAAGGGAAACATTTCTATGAGATATAAAATGGAAAACACTTTTTTTTTCATTTCCTCCTCTATTGTTTTTCCCTGCAATGATCTGCATGAAACTTGACACACCTAAACATTACATATTGTGCTGCTTGCATGCCAAAGGTCTTGAAATTGTGTCGCACACCAGCAAGGTAATCAGCAAAGCAAATGCGCCTTTTCAATGGCAAATTAAATGTAATTGTTGGCCTAACGGCTAGGGCGGTCGACCTCGAATCTAGGGAACTGGGTTCGAGTCAAGGCAATGACGCTGAACATCCTGTGATTCTGGGCAAATCACTTAATCTCCCCGTGCCTAATTAAAAAAAATGAATGTTTCCTCATGTAATGCAACTGGTGCTATGTAAAGTGCTCTGATACCTGATTCGGGTCAAGTTCGCGCTATATAAAACTGTAAAATAAATTTTTTTGTTTAAAAATCATAAAAAGGGAGTCTACAAACAGAAAGTCAGTTGCACCTCTGTATATAAGGTTGACACGTCGCTTCATAGGAAATCTCAATTTTGCACCTTAATACCTTTGCTTCCCTTCATCAGTCTGCAACAAATGTGGGTGAAACAGCATTCACAAGGACATTGTAAGGCCGTACAATTTAGAGTAGATCTGACAAAAAGTTTACATGTTATTAGGTGGTCCCAAAAGATATGCTTAGGTGCCAGTAAAGTTGAAATTCCAAAAAGAGGTTCTTTTCTGCGCGAATCTCTGAAACCTCTGAATAAATGGTCACCATATTTTATAGCATAGGAGACTGCTTGCTGTAAGGTGCCTTTTCTTAGTTTGGTGAAAATCTGTTAAGCCGACCTTCCGATATAAGGCAAAACACTAGTAGTTACCGTGCATGTCAAAGATTGTTTATTATCTTTATTTTTGCGATTTACAACAGTAAATCGCAAACAATTGAGAGCATGAACAATACTTTGTGTATGGCACTGAACATTCACGAGAACTACTCCTCTCAATGTTCACAAACATTGGAAGGAACAGCAAAAATATAATGTAGCACAGTGGGAGAGCAAATACCGCATTATTCATTTGTTGGCAAGCTTTTGTCCACCCAAATTTACATGGCTCTCCCCAGCATGCACTACAGCCCGAGAGGAAATAAGATGGCAAAAAGCCCTTCACCCTCACCCCTCCTGGCTGTGCCAGGGCAGGTGGGACTACAAACACACCCCGGCCTGTTAGATTTGAAATGTTATTTCCATAATGCACAGAACCGAAATGCTCCCTTTGCTATGCTCAAACTCTATTTCGTGTTAAGTTAGCATCCATGGCGCCATCTTTATTGGCACCATCTTGTTCTGTAACTAAGATCAAGCTTTTGTCTCATGTTGCTTGTCTCAGCAGAAAGCTGCTGGGATGCATTTGCATCTCCAAGGTTAGGCCTCACTGAAGCATGAGAAAGTTGCTTGTTAACGTATACCTTTCCCTGAGATAGAGGGTGCTCCCACTATTCCAGCTGCAAGCACAGACTGTATGACCTCGCCAGAGAGATAGTGTGTTTCCAGTCTCAGACTCTTAGCTCATCCTTCTGTGCCTCCCTTTTGTTCAGTGTTTGCCCAAGCTGTATTTTTCCATAATGGGCGGGTCTTTTGTGGGCTCTGCAACATACATAATGTAACTTTATGCTTGTTAGAGTCAGTCCCTCGACAGCCATCTTACAGGGCTGGTCAGACTGGACTCCACTGCCGTGTACTTTGTGAATAAACCTCTTTGATTGCATTCTCTACTGCGTCATCGACTCTTCATTTCTTGGAAGGCAAGAGGAGGTCGAGAGTGACCCGGGTGACCCTAGTTGGGCCACTTCCTTCAGGCCTAAGAATGAAGTCTCCGTGCCCTGGGATGGAGCAGTGAACACTTACCCCCACCTTGTCAACGTGCATGCATGATGAGGGGTTTATATTTTTCCCTCTCTGGCATTGACTAGGTGCCAGGAAAAAGGGAATCTTTGCCCGCAGGGTAACTGGCCTTGCCCAAAAGTGAAAGAGATTTGAAAACAACAAATATGGCCCTGTCATTCTCAAGGGTGAGGGATGGGCTTTGAACTCCTCACATGCTCAAAGACAGGGGAAATGCCCCTCTCCCTGCTTCACTCAAATACATGGTGCTTGCCACTCAACCCTGCCTTACTTTGCCCAGAGATGACGTTCAAAATATTATTTCCCTCCACATTGTTGTGTTAGGTTACTTGTATTTGTAAAGAGTGCAACACCTGTGAGGATATCCTGGCGCTGAGTAGGTGTGTGTGCCTAGCCTTGTCTATGGCGAGGGTTTATTTGAAAAGCCAGGTCTTCAGCCTCTTGCAGAACTCAAGAATAAAGGAGGCTCTGATGTGTGTTGAGAGGTCGTTCCATGCTTTAAGAGCAATGTACAAGGTGTCCCGACCTCCAGATCTGTTTCTGTGTGTTTGTGGGATGTGTACGAGTAGTAGTCTAGGGGTTTGGTGGAAGGTGATATAATTGTTCAGGTAGGCAGTGGCCTGTGCTGTGTAGAGCTTAAATGTGTGAGTGGGGAGTTTGAACTTAAGGCCTCATTACGATGTCGGTTGGAAAGCATTCCGACCGACTCCTTGTCGGAATCGTTTCCGACCGACTCAGGTTCGGGAGTCCGACTGACCAATTACGATGTTTCTGAACACCGCTTGGTCAGACTCCCATTGACTTCAATGGGAGCCTGTGTTACGACCGACAACACAGGCTCCCATTGAAAAAGGGGTGGTTACGGAAAACCTTGCACCCTGTGGCGGGCACCCCATGGTGCATGCTACACTGTGCATGGTTGTAAAGAGGGGTCCCATGGGTACCCCCACGGGCCCCAACTGGAGGCCTCCGGGTGAAGGGGGCCTGCTATGGGCCCCAAAGTCAGTTTAAGACAGCTGTTTTGTGTCGGACAGACCGTTTCGGAAAGGCTGTCTGAATCCGACATCGTAATACGTTGGTCGGAAACGCGGTCCATAGACCTGTACGATTCGGCTCCGACCGACTCGGAGTCTCTGAATGCCGGTCGGAACCAAGTAGGAAAGAGCAAACGGTTACCTTTCCATCGTAATCGTTCGGTCGGAAATGTTTCCGAGTCGGTCGAAAATATAGGTTCCGACACGGGTTAGGAAAATCCGAATCCCGTTGGGAGCCTTTCCGACCGATATCATAATAAGCACCTTGGTGCGTTTGTGTATCGGGAGCCAATGTAGTTCCCTGAGGTGTGATGTGATGTGTGTTCCAGAGAGGTTGATAATGAGTCTGGATGCTGCGGTCTGGGTGGTTTGCAGTCTTCTGGTAAGTTGCTTGGTGATTCCAGGGTAGAGGGTGTTCCTGTTGTCCAGTTTACTGGTGATGAGGGTGTGCATGACGGTTTTTCTGGTGTTGCTAGGGAGCCATATGAAGATTTTTCTCTGTAACTTCAGGGTGTGGAAGCAGTTCATTGTGACAACATTGACCTGTGCTGTTCTGTCTAGTTTGCTATCAATGATGAAGCTGAGGTTCCTGGCATGTGCTGGGGGTGTGTATGGGTCCAGGGTTCACCAACCACCATATGGAGTCCAATGGCAAGGTGTTCTTGCTGAAAATCACTACTTCTTTCTTGACGGTGTTGATTTGAGACAGTTGGACTTCATCCAGTTGGCTGCTTCAGTCATGCAGGGGGTGAACTTATTCCTGGTGTTGGAGGTCTTATCTGAGAAGGAGAATATGGAATGTTGTTGTTGGCATGGGAGAAGATGTTGATACTGTGATCACGTATAACATTGGCCAGAGGAGTCATATATGCATTGAAGATGATCGGGCTGAGGGACAAAGCTTGAAGCACTCCACAGATGAGTATTCTTTTTCCAAAGTGTACGGTGCCAGGATGACAGCTTGTGTCTTATCCATTAAGAAGGAGCAGATCCAGCAGAGAGAAGGTCCTTGGATGATGATCTTTTGTAGGCATCTGACGAGTAGATGGTGGTAAACTGTGTCAAATGCTGCAGAGAAGTCTAGGAGCATGAAGGCAGCAGTGTGATCTCTGTTCAGGATCAGGCCAATGTTTGTTGTGGTGGTGATGAGCACTGTTTCTGTACTGTGGTTAGGTTTTGAGCCAGACTGCATGGGATCGAGGACTTGGTTGTTGCTGAAGTGCTCAGTGAGACGTTTGGTGGTATTGTCTCAGAGCGGATTTGAAGATTGCTTTGTCTGAGCTGTCTTGTCTCATTCTCACATATGCTCCAATTGTTTGCAGTCTTAGTTCTTCTGAGTGCCAGCTGGCTTGTGGTCAGGTTCCTGCTGTTTTGTTGCTCTGGAGGGGAGCCGGGATGTTGGTGCATGTGGTGCTCCAGCTGTTGAAGTTTTTGATGGCTTCTCGCAGTCTGCTGGCATGTTTGGGCCAGCGCAGGGTGAGTGTGGAAGTCCAGTCTTCCTCTGGGATGTTATTCCAGCTGCGACAGGCAGGTCTGGTTGTGGTGGGTTTGTGAAGGTGCGGGAGAAGGATGCTAAAACTGATGAGGGTGTGGTCTGTTCAAGTGATCGCTTGTCGACTGTGATGTTGCAGAAAGAGGTGAAAATGGGTCCAGGAGATGTCCCTCAGTGTGGATGGGTCCGGTAACATGCTGGGTGAGGCTGGGAATGGAGTAGATTGGTATAGAGTAGTTCTGGAGTAAAGTGATGTGAGTGGCATAGAGTAGAGTATATTCGCATAGAGTGGAGTGGTGTGGAGTGGCATAGACTATAGTGGCATATGGTGGAGTGTCGTGGCATGGAGTGGAGTGGTGTAGAGTGGAGTGGAGTGGCATAGACCAAAGTAGAGTGGCGTAGAGTAAAGTGGCATATAATAGAGTGGCATAGAGTGGAGTAGCATAGAGTTGAGTGGCATAGAGCGGAGTGGCATAGCATGGAGTAGAGTGGCATAGTGCAGAGTGATGTAGAGTAGAGTGCCATGGAGTGGAGTGACCTAGAGGGGAGTGGTGTAGAGTGGAGTGGCATAGAGTAGAGTGGCGTAGAGTGGAGTGGCTTCGAGTAGAGTGATATAGAGTGGAGAGGAGTGGAGTGGCATAGAGGATAGAGGGAAAAAGAAGATTAGAGTGGTTTAGAGTAGAGTGCCATAGAGTTGAGTGGCGTGGGGTGGCATAGCATAGAGTGGAATAGAGTAGAGTGGCATAGATTGGAGTGGAGTGAAGTAGCATGAAGTGGAGTAGAGTGGAGTGTTGTGGCATTGAGTAGAGTGGCATAAACTAGAGTGGTGTAGAGTGGCATGGTGTAGAGTGGAGTGGCGTGGAGTGGAATGGCATGGTGTGCTGTATTGTGGAATGGCATAGAGTGGAGTTGTATAGACTGCAGTGGAGTGGACTAAAGTTGTGTGAAGTGGCTAGGAGTAGAGTGGAATGGAGTGGCATAGGGTAGTGTGGCGAGAGTGGAATAGAGTGGCATAGAGTAGAGTGGCTTAGAGTACAGACGCGTAGAGTAGAGTGGAGTGGCACAGAGTAGAGTGAAATGGCATAGAGTAGAGTGGCGTAGAGTGGCATGGAGGTGCATAGGGTGGAGTGGAGCACAGAGGAGTAAATTGTCATACAGTGGTATACAGTGGAGTGGCACAGAGTTATGTGGCGTAGAGCAGAGTGGCATAGAGTATAGTGCAGTGGCATGGAGTGCAGTGGCATAGAGTAGATTGGAGTATGTAGAGTGGAGTGCATGGCATGACGTAGATTGAAGTGGTGTGGTTTGGTGTGGAGTGGAGAGGCATAGAGTGGCATTGAGTGACTTAGAGTGGCACAGAGTGAAGTGACATAGAGTGGAATAGAGTGCCATGGAGTGGCATACAGTGGAGTAGAGTGTAGAGGCACAGAGTAGTGTACAGTGACATTGTGTGGAGTGGAGTGACATAGAATGCCGTAGAGTGGATTTGTGTGGAGTAGAGTGCCGTAGAGTAGAGTGGCTTAGAGTGGAGTGGCATAGAGTAGAGTTGGATTGAGTAGAGTGGCATAGAGTAGAGTGGAGTAGCATAGAGTGAAGTGGCATTGAGGAAGTGGCGTAGAGTAAGGGTGGCCGGAACTTGTGGAATTTCACTGTGTGAAATTCTGCAGAGCTACAAAAAAACTCTGCGAGATTCTAAAGATTCCGCCAATGGGCGGAAAATATGTCAAGAGCAGCGCTGAAAAATGAGTGCAAAAGGCACCATATATTGCACAGAATGCAAGGTCTTTCCAGTTTATTTTGCTGCTGCTTGAGTAGGAAATCTACCTGAGCTGCAGCAAATCTACTCGAATGGCAGCCCTCTGACTGCAACTGCCCATGACTGCCAGGGTTAAAAATTCATTCTAGGGTACTCCAAATATCGCTCACCAGCTTGCACCTTGTGGAGCCTCCAGGAGAAAATTTCCACCACACAATGACTGGCAGAAGTTAGCCACAACTCTACGTTAAAGAGTAACACAGAGTGATCAAATGTCTGCCAATTCCGTGGGCGGAATGAAACATTCTGACCATCCCTAACATAGAGTGGCGTGGAGTGTAGTGGCATAGAGTAACGTAAAGTGGAATGGCATACAGTGCCATAGAGTGGAGTGGCATACTGTTGCGTAAAGTGGTGTATACTAGAGTTGAGTGGCATAGAGTAGAGTAAAGTGGTGTAAAGTGAATGGTGTAGAGTGGCATAGAGTGCAGTGGAGTTGCATAGAGTGGCAAACAATGGTGCAGAGTGGAGTCGCCTGGAGTGGTGTAGATTATAGTGACTTAGCGCAAAGTGGAGTGTCGTAAAGTAGAGAGCCATTGAGTGGAGTGATGTAGAGTGGAGTGGTATAGAGTAGAATGACAGAGTTGAGTGGCACACAGTGGAGTGGCCCAGAGTAGAGGGGAGTGGCGTAAGGAGAAGAGGTGTAAAGTGGCGTGGGGTGGTGTGGAGTGGCCTAAAGTAGGGTGGAGAGGGGTAGAGTGGAGGGGCATAGATTGGAGTCGAGTGGTGTAGAGTAGAGTGGCTCAGAGTAGAGTGCCGTAGAGTGGAATAGAGTTACGTGGAGTTGCCTAGCATGAAGCGGAGTGGCATAGGGTAGAGTGGCATAGCGCAGAGTGACATTGTGTGGAGTGGAGTGGCGCAAAGTGCTGTACAGAGGCATTGTGAGGAGCTGCATAGAGTTGAGTACCATAGAATAGAGTGGCATAGAGTAGAGTGAAGTGGCGTAGAGTATAGTGGTGTAGAATAGAATGGAATGGCATAGAGTAGAATGACTCTAGCGGATAAGGATATTAAAGCCTTCTGGAATGTTGTAAGTACAGGTAGCAGCAATGGAAAGGCGGCTCTGGAGCCTAACATAGCGGCTGACAGCTGGAAAGACCTTTTCCAGGCCCTCTATGCCCCGTTGGAGGCTGAGGTTAGCTTTCAGACCTAAGCAATCCAGCCACCACAAAACTCTCACATAGAAACTAGGCCTGGGCGGTAAATTCCGTTCCGCTTGCGGAATTTGGGTAATTTCGCGTTCCGCGGAGAACGCGGAATTGCCAAAAATTCCGCGATCCGCGGCTTCGCGGAATTTTTTGCTTGTTTGCGCTTTCAAAATGCGTGTTCGCGAGATATTTCCCCCCAAGCACGCAAATAGCGTTCGCGAACAGGAAAAAAGCATCGCGAACGGGCGGAACAAGCAATTTCGCGTGTTCGCGGAACTCTGCGTGCTCGCGGAGATTTTTTACCGTTTCACGGAGCTTTGCGTAGCGCGACTACGCAAATTCCGCCCACCCCTAAAAACCCCTGAGCTAACTCTGACAGAAGTTATCCAAACTGTAAGAAAAATAGCCCCTGGCAAAGCCCCAGGGTTGGACAAGATACCGGCGGATCTTTTTCGTGCCGAGCCCAATATCTGGGGTACTTACTTGTGGGTGTTTTTCAACACTATATTACAAGGGATGGCACTCCCTGCAACCTGGGCTGGAGCTGAGATCCTTCCAGTATACAAAAATGGATCCCCCTTACTACCCACCAACTATAGACCGATCAGTTTGATCAACGTAACGCAAAAAGTCTTTGCCAGGATCCTATTGGATCGTCTACAGACCTGGCTGGAGGAACATAAGGCATTGAGTCCCTTACAAGCTGGCTTCAGGGAAAAAACGTCCACCATCGACCAAATCCTCTACTGGAAATCAGTGCATTTGGAAGGTGGCAGCCTATACTTGGTCTTTGTGGATCTCAAAAGTGCTTTTGATCTGGTCCCAAGAGATGCTCTCTGGGTGGTATTGAGCGACCTTGGAATCCCTCGCTATCTCCTGAACATGTAGAAGATTACATTAAGGCAACTATGCCCAAATTAGGCATGGGGCACTCATTCCACCCATCCCAATTAATAGAGGGGTCAGACAGGGCTGTGTGCTCGCCCCCACCCTGTTTTGTATTTACATTAATAGACCGGTTGGGGGGCAGAGCAGACTGAAGGATATAGATGCACCCAAGCTAGCGCAAAAGTTAATTCCAGCAATGATGTTTGCAGATGACACCCTCCTGCTTTCCAAGTCACCAATGGGCATCCAGAGAATCCTCAATGGGTTCTGTGAGTTTTGTAGAAATAGGGGGCTGGAGATCAACATACAAAAGACAAAATATATGGTCTTTAACCCTGCTTGTACAACCCGTCCTAACCTGCATATGAATGGTATCAAACTTGAGCGGGTATCTGTTTTTGACTATTTAGGTCTCACCCTAACAGAAAAAATGGACTGCGGGCCACAAATCGACAAGTCAAGCCTTAAGCTAGCCCAGACCGCTGGTGGGCTGGCCAAGCTCCACACAAACTCTTTTCACAAGCCTGTAGGACCGGTTATAGAGATTTCTAAAACCCAACTAAGGAGTGCTGCTATGTATGGGGCCGACTTTTGGGGGTATCGTCTCCCCAAGACCATTATCAAAACTGAGAACAGCTTTCTTAGACAGCTGTTCGGTCTACCAGTGAACTCCCCATTAGTTCCACTGCGTTTGGATCTAGGGGTGAGACCTATCGCAGAGGAAATTGGTTGTAGACCCCTGTTATTTTGGCGGCGTCTATGGGTGACCCCTGAATAACCCTGGGCGGGTAAGTTTGCAGAGATTTTCCTACTCCGTGCTCCGTTGCGAACTCGGAGGTAGGCAAAACTCTGCCTCCGTGGTGGAGCGGAGTTAGCCGCTCCCTCCCCCCTCCCAAATTCTTTAGAAATTATAAAAGAAGGCACTTACCTGCGTTTCTGCCGCCTCCCCTGCCTGGCCGCTCTCCTTCCTGCTCCTTTCGCGTCCTTCTTCATTGAAAAAAACACTACGTTGTACGTCTTGCGAGTGATAATTTTTAAAGAATTTGGTAGGGGGGAAGGAGCGGAGCGAAGGGTAGCTCCACAGAGTTTTTTTCAAACTCTGTGGAGCTACGCATAGAGGCACTACGCCAGCTCCGCCCACCCTTACCCTTGAACTGGCCAAATATAGGACTGAGCTACAAGAAATATTGGGACTCCCTGGCATAGGTCAACAGGCTTGGTTTGCACACATTAAGGAAGGTCTCTTTACCATAGGTAGAGACACCCTATGGAGCAACCCGGAGGTAGCCTGTGCTGCAATCTCGCACAAACAAATAGTAGCTACGGGTGGGAAAGCTTGTCCAACTCCACGAAAACTCTGCCACTGGTTCTCTTACAGCTAAATTTTTGATAATAAAGGATGCCTATAACTTGGAGCCATGCCTAGATGAAATACAACCGGCCATAGCTAGGAAACTGTATGTACAATTCAGGCACGGCTCTCTCCCTCTGCGTGCATTTTCTAACAAATGGCCTGGTAGCTCTGCCCTGGGGTGCCCAGCATGCAGTAGGGGAGAGGAGACCGAACTCCCCATATTTTTCTTCTGTCCTGGATACAAACAAATTAGACAAAGATGGTTGGTACAATTGTGCAGGAACCTAGGTACACGGCGCTGTGAAGAAGCATTCAGGCTCCTAAAGCACAACACTCAAATGGCAATTGTTTATGCTGTATCACGTTTTTTAACTTCTATGTGGTGAGCGCAAAAGGCTTTTTTAGGAACCTGCAATGGATCTAATATTGACTGACTTTTTATCTGATTCTGTAAATAATTTTATTTTGTTTTATCTGGGTTTTAGTTTTTAAATTTGTTTTTATATATTGTATTTTTTGGCAATGCTCTTTCATGGTCCACGGACCGAAATAAAAAGATTGGATTGGATTGGAGAATGGTGTAGAGTCAAGTGGAGGGGAGTGGAGTGGAGTGGCATGGAGTAGAGTTGCGTAAAGTGAAGTGTCATAAAATAGAGGGGCATATTCTCAAGAACGTGTGATAACTACCGCAAATCCAGCTTAACGCAACACTTCACATCGCAGTCCATCGCGGGAAAATAACACTGTGTCAACGTGGCATTCCCAACACGGCGGTACCATGCGATAGTCACACGATAACGCATCAAATGGATGCGTTAAAATCAACGCGACGCCGCAAAAACGCAAAACCCCAACGCGAAAATAGTAGCGATGATGCCAATCGCGATACAAAAATTTGCAAAAACCAGCCACAGGCCTGCAATTCCCACGCGTCATGCGGGAAAATGCACTAGAAAAGTAGAAACAAAAACATACAAACAAAAGTCAAACAACAGCAAAGCACAATGGAGGCATCCGGAGCAAGTACAGAGGACAACCAGAACGCCACAAGACCCCCGGAGGACCAGCCTGGGACCTCGGGGTCAGGGAAGGGCAAGGACAAGAAGAGTAGGAAGAAGCGGTTCAGTCCGCAGGAGAACAGGATCCTGATAACGGAGGTGATAGAACACCATCAAACACTGTTCGTCACCTCCACTGTGTCACTGGCCAATAAAAATGGAATATGGCAGACCATCGTGGACAAGGTGAATGCAGTCGGAGTGCTGAGGAGGACAATGGACGAGGTCAAGAGGCGCTGGAATGATGTGAAGCGCAAAACCAAGCTACTCCTCTCAATGTTCACAAACATTGGAAGGAACAGCAAAAATATAATGTAGCACAGTGGGAGAGCAAATACCGCATTATTCATTTGTTGGCAAGCTTTTGTCCACCCAAATTTACATGGCTCTCCCCAGCATGCACTACAGCCCGAGAGGAAATAAGATGGCAAAAAGCCCTTCACCCTCACCCCTCCTGGCTGTGCCAGGGCAGGTGGGACTACAAACACACCCCGGCCTGTTAGATTTGAAATGTTATTTCCATAATGCACAGAACCGAAATGCTCCCTTTGCTATGCTCAAACTCTATTTCGTGTTAAGTTAGCATCCATGGCGCCATCTTTATTGGCACCATCTTGTTCTGTAACTAAGATCAAGCTTTTGTCTCATGTTGCTTGTCTCAGCAGAAAGCTGCTGGGATGCATTTGCATCTCCAAGGTTAGGCCTCACTGAAGCATGAGAAAGTTGCTTGTTAACGTATACCTTTCCCTGAGATAGAGGGTGCTCCCACTATTCCAGCTGCAAGCACAGACTGTATGACCTCGCCAGAGAGATAGTGTGTTTCCAGTCTCAGACTCTTAGCTCATCCTTCTGTGCCTCCCTTTTGTTCAGTGTTTGCCCAAGCTGTATTTTTCCATAATGGGCGGGTCTTTTGTGGGCTCTGCAACATACATAATGTAACTTTATGCTTGTTAGAGTCAGTCCCTCGACAGCCATCTTACAGGGCTGGTCAGACTGGACTCCACTGCCGTGTACTTTGTGAATAAACCTCTTTGATTGCATTCTCTACTGCGTCATCGACTCTTCATTTCTTGGAAGGCAAGAGGAGGTCGAGAGTGACCCGGGTGACCCTAGTTGGGCCACTTCCTTCAGGCCTAAGAATGAAGTCTCCGTGCCCTGGGATGGAGCAGTGAACACTTACCCCCACCTTGTCAACGTGCATGCATGATGAGGGGTTTATATTTTTCCCTCTCTGGCATTGACTAGGTGCCAGGAAAAAGGGAATCTTTGCCCGCAGGGTAACTGGCCTTGCCCAAAAGTGAAAGAGATTTGAAAACAACAAATATGGCCCTGTCATTCTCAAGGGTGAGGGATGGGCTTTGAACTCCTCACATGCTCAAAGACAGGGGGAAATGCCCCCTCTCCCTGCTTCACTCAAATACATGGTGCTTGCCACTCAACCCTGCCTTACTTTGCCCAGAGATGACGTTCAAAATATTATTTCCCTCCACATTGTTGTGTTAGGTTACTTGTATTTGTAAAGAGTGCAACACCTGTGAGGATATCCTGGCGCTGAGTAGGTGTGTGTGCCTAGCCTTGTCTATGGCGAGGGTTTATTTGAAAAGCCAGGTCTTCAGCCTCTTGCAGAACTCAAGAATAAAGGAGGCTCTGATGTGTGTTGAGAGGTCGTTCCATGCTTTAAGAGCAATGTACAAGGTGTCCCGACCTCCAGATCTGTTTCTGTGTGTTTGTGGGATGTGTACGAGTAGTAGTCTAGGGGTTTGGTGGAAGGTGATATAATTGTTCAGGTAGGCAGTGGCCTGTGCTGTGTAGAGCTTAAATGTGTGAGTGGGGAGTTTGAACTTAAGGCCTCATTACGATGTCGGTTGGAAAGCATTCCGACCGACTCCTTGTCGGAATCGTTTCCGACCGACTCAGGTTCGGGGAGTCCGACTGACCAATTACGATGTTTCTGAACACCGCTTGGTCAGACTCCCATTGACTTCAATGGGAGCCTGTGTTACGACCGACAACACAGGCTCCCATTGAAAAAAGGGGTGGTTACGGAAAACCTTGCACCCTGTGGCGGGCACCCCATGGTGCATGCTACACTGTGCATGGTTGTAAAGAGGGGTCCCATGGGTACCCCCACGGGCCCCAACTGGAGGCCTCCGGGTGAAGGGGGGCCTGCTATGGGCCCCCAAAGTCAGTTTAAGACAGCTGTTTTGTGTCGGACAGACCGTTTCGGAAAGGCTGTCTGAATCCGACATCGTAATACGTTGGTCGGAAACGCGGTCCATAGACCTGTACGATTCGGCTCCGACCGACTCGGAGTCTCTGAATGCCGGTCGGAACCAAGTAGGAAAGAGCAAACGGTTACCTTTCCATCGTAATCGTTCGGTCGGAAATGTTTCCGAGTCGGTCGAAAATATAGGTTCCGACACGGGTTAGGAAAATCCGAATCCCGTTGGGAGCCTTTCCGACCGATATCATAATAAGCACCTTGGTGCGTTTGTGTATCGGGAGCCAATGTAGTTCCCTGAGGTGTGATGTGATGTGTGTTCCAGAGAGGTTGATAATGAGTCTGGATGCTGCGGTCTGGGTGGTTTGCAGTCTTCTGGTAAGTTGCTTGGTGATTCCAGGGTAGAGGGTGTTCCTGTTGTCCAGTTTACTGGTGATGAGGGTGTGCATGACGGTTTTTCTGGTGTTGCTAGGGAGCCATATGAAGATTTTTCTCTGTAACTTCAGGGTGTGGAAGCAGTTCATTGTGACAACATTGACCTGTGCTGTTCTGTCTAGTTTGCTATCAATGATGAAGCTGAGGTTCCTGGCATGTGCTGGGGGTGTGTATGGGTCCAGGGTTCACCAACCACCATATGGAGTCCAATGGCAAGGTGTTCTTGCTGAAAATCACTACTTCTTTCTTGACGGTGTTGATTTGAGACAGTTGGACTTCATCCAGTTGGCTGCTTCAGTCATGCAGGGGGTGAACTTATTCCTGGTGTTGGAGGTCTTATCTGAGAAGGAGAATATGGAATGTTGTTGTTGGCATGGGAGAAGATGTTGATACTGTGATCACGTATAACATTGGCCAGAGGAGTCATATATGCATTGAAGATGATCGGGCTGAGGGACAAAGCTTGAAGCACTCCACAGATGAGTATTCTTTTTCCAAAGTGTACGGTGCCAGGATGACAGCTTGTGTCTTATCCATTAAGAAGGAGCAGATCCAGCAGAGAGAAGGTCCTTGGATGATGATCTTTTGTAGGCATCTGACGAGTAGATGGTGGTAAACTGTGTCAAATGCTGCAGAGAAGTCTAGGAGCATGAAGGCAGCAGTGTGATCTCTGTTCAGGATCAGGCCAATGTTTGTTGTGGTGGTGATGAGCACTGTTTCTGTACTGTGGTTAGGTTTTGAGCCAGACTGCATGGGATCGAGGACTTGGTTGTTGCTGAAGTGCTCAGTGAGACGTTTGGTGGTATTGTCTCAGAGCGGATTTGAAGATTGCTTTGTCTGAGCTGTCTTGTCTCATTCTCACATATGCTCCAATTGTTTGCAGTCTTAGTTCTTCTGAGTGCCAGCTGGCTTGTGGTCAGGTTCCTGCTGTTTTGTTGCTCTGGAGGGAGCCGGGATGTTGGTGCATGTGGTGCTCCAGCTGTTGAAGTTTTTGATGGCTTCTCGCAGTCTGCTGGCATGTTTGGGCCAGCGCAGGGTGAGTGTGGAAGTCCAGTCTTCCTCTGGGATGTTATTCCAGCTGCGACAGGCAGGTCTGGTTGTGGTGGGTTTGTGAAGGTGCGGGAGAAGGATGCTAAAACTGATGAGGGTGTGGTCTGTTCAAGTGATCGCTTGTCGACTGTGATGTTGCAGAAAGAGGTGAAAATGGGTCCAGGAGATGTCCCTCAGTGTGGATGGGTCCGGTAACATGCTGGGTGAGGCTGGGAATGGAGTAGATTGGTATAGAGTAGTTCTGGAGTAAAGTGATGTGAGTGGCATAGAGTAGAGTATATTCGCATAGAGTGGAGTGGTGTGGAGTGGCATAGACTATAGTGGCATATGGTGGAGTGTCGTGGCATGGAGTGGAGTGGTGTAGAGTGGAGTGGAGTGGCATAGACCAAAGTAGAGTGGCGTAGAGTAAAGTGGCATATAATAGAGTGGCATAGAGTGGAGTAGCATAGAGTTGAGTGGCATAGAGCGGAGTGGCATAGCATGGAGTAGAGTGGCATAGTGCAGAGTGATGTAGAGTAGAGTGCCATGGAGTGGAGTGACCTAGAGGGGAGTGGTGTAGAGTGGAGTGGCATAGAGTAGAGTGGCGTAGAGTGGAGTGGCTTCGAGTAGAGTGATATAGAGTGGAGAGGAGTGGAGTGGCATAGAGGATAGAGGGAAAAAGAAGATTAGAGTGGTTTAGAGTAGAGTGCCATAGAGTTGAGTGGCGTGGGGTGGCATAGCATAGAGTGGAATAGAGTAGAGTGGCATAGATTGGAGTGGAGTGAAGTAGCATGAAGTGGAGTAGAGTGGAGTGTTGTGGCATTGAGTAGAGTGGCATAAACTAGAGTGGTGTAGAGTGGCATGGTGTAGAGTGGAGTGGCGTGGAGTGGAATGGCATGGTGTGCTGTATTGTGGAATGGCATAGAGTGGAGTTGTATAGACTGCAGTGGAGTGGACTAAAGTTGTGTGAAGTGGCTAGGAGTAGAGTGGAATGGAGTGGCATAGGGTAGTGTGGCGAGAGTGGAATAGAGTGGCATAGAGTAGAGTGGCTTAGAGTACAGACGCGTAGAGTAGAGTGGAGTGGCACAGAGTAGAGTGAAATGGCATAGAGTAGAGTGGCGTAGAGTGGCATGGAGGTGCATAGGGTGGAGTGGAGCACAGAGGAGTAAATTGTCATACAGTGGTATACAGTGGAGTGGCACAGAGTTATGTGGCGTAGAGCAGAGTGGCATAGAGTATAGTGCAGTGGCATGGAGTGCAGTGGCATAGAGTAGATTGGAGTATGTAGAGTGGAGTGCATGGCATGACGTAGATTGAAGTGGTGTGGTTTGGTGTGGAGTGGAGAGGCATAGAGTGGCATTGAGTGACTTAGAGTGGCACAGAGTGAAGTGACATAGAGTGGAATAGAGTGCCATGGAGTGGCATACAGTGGAGTAGAGTGTAGAGGCACAGAGTAGTGTACAGTGACATTGTGTGGAGTGGAGTGACATAGAATGCCGTAGAGTGGATTTGTGTGGAGTAGAGTGCCGTAGAGTAGAGTGGCTTAGAGTGGAGTGGCATAGAGTAGAGTTGGATTGAGTAGAGTGGCATAGAGTAGAGTGGAGTAGCATAGAGTGAAGTGGCATTGAGGAAGTGGCGTAGAGTAAGGGTGGCCGGAACTTGTGGAATTTCACTGTGTGAAATTCTGCAGAGCTACAAAAAACTCTGCGAGATTCTAAGAGTTCCGCCAATGGGCGGAAAATATGTCAAGAGCAGCGCTGAAAAATGAGTGCAAAAGGCACCATATATTGCACAGAATGCAAGGTCTTTCCAGTTTATTTTGCTGCTGCTTGAGTAGGAAATCTACCTGAGCTGCAGCAAATCTACTCGAATGGCAGCCCTCTGACTGCAACTGCCCATGACTGCCAGGGTTAAAAATTCATTCTAGGGTACTCCAAATATCGCTCACCAGCTTGCACCTTGTGGAGCCTCCAGGAGAAAATTTCCACCACACAATGACTGGCAGAAGTTAGCCACAACTCTACGTTAAAGAGTAACACAGAGTGATCAAATGTCTGCCAATTCCGTGGGCGGAATGAAACATTCTGACCATCCCTAACATAGAGTGGCGTGGAGTGTAGTGGCATAGAGTAACGTAAAGTGGAATGGCATACAGTGCCATAGAGTGGAGTGGCATACTGTTGCGTAAAGTGGTGTATACTAGAGTTGAGTGGCATAGAGTAGAGTAAAGTGGTGTAAAGTGAATGGTGTAGAGTGGCATAGAGTGCAGTGGAGTTGCATAGAGTGGCAAACAATGGTGCAGAGTGGAGTCGCCTGGAGTGGTGTAGATTATAGTGACTTAGCGCAAAGTGGAGTGTCGTAAAGTAGAGAGCCATTGAGTGGAGTGATGTAGAGTGGAGTGGTATAGAGTAGAATGACAGAGTTGAGTGGCACACAGTGGAGTGGCCCAGAGTAGAGGGAGTGGCGTAAGGAGAAGAGGTGTAAAGTGGCGTGGGGTGGTGTGGAGTGGCCTAAAGTAGGGTGGAGAGGGGTAGAGTGGAGGGGCATAGATTGGAGTCGAGTGGTGTAGAGTAGAGTGGCTCAGAGTAGAGTGCCGTAGAGTGGAATAGAGTTACGTGGAGTTGCCTAGCATGAAGCGGAGTGGCATAGGGTAGAGTGGCATAGCGCAGAGTGACATTGTGTGGAGTGGAGTGGCGCAAAGTGCTGTACAGAGGCATTGTGAGGAGCTGCATAGAGTTGAGTACCATAGAATAGAGTGGCATAGAGTAGAGTGAAGTGGCGTAGAGTATAGTGGTGTAGAATAGAATGGAATGGCATAGAGTAGAATGACTCTAGCGGATAAGGATATTAAAGCCTTCTGGAATGTTGTAAGTACAGGTAGCAGCAATGGAAAGGCGGCTCTGGAGCCTAACATAGCGGCTGACAGCTGGAAAGACCTTTTCCAGGCCCTCTATGCCCCGTTGGAGGCTGAGGTTAGCTTTCAGACCTAAGCAATCCAGCCACCACAAAACTCTCACATAGAAACTAGGCCTGGGCGGTAAATTCCGTTCCGCTTGCGGAATTTGGGTAATTTCGCGTTCCGCGGAGAACGCGGAATTGCCAAAAATTCCGCGATCCGCGGCTTCGCGGAATTTTTTGCTTGTTTGCGCTTTCAAAATGCGTGTTCGCGAGATATTTCCCCCCAAGCACGCAAATAGCGTTCGCGAACAGGAAAAAGCATCGCGAACGGGCGGAACAAGCAATTTCGCGTGTTCGCGGAACTCTGCGTGCTCGCGGAGATTTTTACCGTTTCACGGAGCTTTGCGTAGCGCGACTACGCAAATTCCGCCCACCCTAAAAACCCCTGAGCTAACTCTGACAGAAGTTATCCAAACTGTAAGAAAAATAGCCCCTGGCAAAGCCCCAGGGTTGGACAAGATACCGGCGGATCTTTTCGTGCCGAGCCCAATATCTGGGGTACTTACTTGTGGGTGTTTTTCAACACTATATTACAAGGGATGGCACTCCCTGCAACCTGGGCTGGAGCTGAGATCCTTCCAGTATACAAAAATGGATCCCCTTACTACCCACCAACTATAGACCGATCAGTTTGATCAACGTAACGCAAAAAGTCTTTGCCAGGATCCTATTGGATCGTCTACAGACCTGGCTGGAGGAACATAAGGCATTGAGTCCCTTACAAGCTGGCTTCAGGGAAAAACGTCCACCATCGACCAAATCCTCTACTGGAAATCAGTGCATTTGGAAGGTGGCAGCCTATACTTGGTCTTTGTGGATCTCAAAAGTGCTTTTGATCTGGTCCCAAGAGATGCTCTCTGGGTGGTATTGAGCGACCTTGGAATCCCTCGCTATCTCCTGAACATGTAGAAGATTACATTAAGGCAACTATGCCCAAATTAGGCATGGGGCACTCATTCCACCCATCCCAATTAATAGAGGGGTCAGACAGGGCTGTGTGCTCGCCCCCACCCTGTTTTGTATTTACATTAATAGACCGGTTGGGGGCAGAGCAGACTGAAGGATATAGATGCACCCAAGCTAGCGCAAAAGTTAATTCCAGCAATGATGTTTGCAGATGACACCCTCCTGCTTTCCAAGTCACCAATGGGCATCCAGAGAATCCTCAATGGGTTCTGTGAGTTTTGTAGAAATAGGGGGCTGGAGATCAACATACAAAAGACAAAATATATGGTCTTTAACCCTGCTTGTACAACCCGTCCTAACCTGCATATGAATGGTATCAAACTTGAGCGGGTATCTGTTTTTGACTATTTAGGTCTCACCCTAACAGAAAAAATGGACTGCGGGCCACAAATCGACAAGTCAAGCCTTAAGCTAGCCCAGACCGCTGGTGGGCTGGCCAAGCTCCACACAAACTCTTTTCACAAGCCTGTAGGACCGGTTATAGAGATTTCTAAAACCCAACTAAGGAGTGCTGCTATGTATGGGGCCGACTTTTGGGGGTATCGTCTCCCCAAGACCATTATCAAAACTGAGAACAGCTTTCTTAGACAGCTGTTCGGTCTACCAGTGAACTCCCCATTAGTTCCACTGCGTTTGGATCTAGGGGTGAGACCTATCGCAGAGGAAATTGGTTGTAGACCCCTGTTATTTTGGCGGCGTCTATGGGTGACCCTGAATAACCCTGGGCGGGTAAGTTTGCAGAGATTTTCCTACTCCGTGCTCCGTTGCGAACTCGGAGGTAGGCAAAACTCTGCCTCCGTGGTGGAGCGGAGTTAGCCGCTCCCTCCCCTCCCAAATTCTTTAGAAATTATAAAGAAGGCACTTACCTGCGTTTCTGCCGCCTCCCCTGCCTGGCCGCTCTCCTTCCTGCTCCTTTCGCGTCCTTCTTCATTGAAAAAAACACTACGTTGTACGTCTTGCGAGTGCGCATGCGCACGCGCAAGACGTACAACGTAGTGTTTTTTTCAATGAAGAAGGACGCGAGGAGCAGGAAGGAGAGCGGCCAGGCAGGGGATGCGGCAGAAACGCAGGTAAGTGCCTTCTTTGATAATTTTTAAAGAATTTGGTAGGGGGGAAGGAGCGGAGCGAAGGGTAGCTCCACAGAGTTTTTTTCAAACTCTGTGGAGCTACGCATAGAGGCACTACGCCAGCTCCGCCCACCCTTACCCTTGAACTGGCCAAATATAGGACTGAGCTACAAGAAATATTGGGACTCCCTGGCATAGGTCAACAGGCTTGGTTTGCACACATTAAGGAAGGTCTCTTTACCATAGGTAGAGACACCCTATGGAGCAACCCGGAGGTAGCCTGTGCTGCAATCTCGCACAAACAAATAGTAGCTACGGGTGGGAAAGCTTGTCCAACTCCACGAAAACTCTGCCACTGGTTCTCTTACAGCTAAATTTTTGATAATAAAGGATGCCTATAACTTGGAGCCATGCCTAGATGAAATACAACCGGCCATAGCTAGGAAACTGTATGTACAATTCAGGCACGGCTCTCTCCCTCTGCGTGCATTTTCTAACAAATGGCCTGGTAGCTCTGCCCTGGGGTGCCCAGCATGCAGTAGGGGAGAGGAGACCGAACTCCCCATATTTTTCTTCTGTCCTGGATACAAACAAATTAGACAAAGATGGTTGGTACAATTGTGCAGGAACCTAGGTACACGGCGCTGTGAAGAAGCATTCAGGCTCCTAAAGCACAACACTCAAATGGCAATTGTTTATGCTGTATCACGTTTTTTAACTTCTATGTGGTGAGCGCAAAAGGCTTTTTTAGGAACCTGCAATGGATCTAATATTGACTGACTTTTTATCTGATTCTGTAAATAATTTTATTTTGTTTTATCTGGGTTTTAGTTTTTAAATTTGTTTTTATATATTGTATTTTTTGGCAATGCTCTTTCATGGTCCACGGACCGAAATAAAAAAGATTGGATTGGATTGGAGAATGGTGTAGAGTCAAGTGGAGGGGAGTGGAGTGGAGTGGCATGGAGTAGAGTTGCGTAAAGTGAAGTGTCATAAAATAGAGGGGCATATTCTCAAGAACGTGTGATAACTACCGCAAATCCAGCTTAACGCAACACTTCACATCGCAGTCCATCGCGGGAAAATAACACCGTGTCAACGTGGCATTCCCAACACGGCGGTACCATGCGATAGTCACACGATAACGCATCAAATGGATGCGTTAAAATCAACGCGACGCCGCAAAAACGCAAAACCCCAACGCGAAAATAGTAGCGATGATGCCAATCGCGATACAAAAATTTGCAAAAACCAGCCACAGGCCTGCAATTCCCACGCGTCATGCGGGAAAATGCACTAGAAAAGTAGAAACAAAAACATACAAACAAAAGTCAAACAACAGCAAAGCACAATGGAGGCATCCGGAGCAAGTACAGAGGACAACCAGAACGCCACAAGACCCCGGAGGACCAGCCTGGGACCTCGGGGTCAGGGAAGGGCAAGGACAAGAAGAGTAGGAAGAAGCGGTTCAGTCCGCAGGAGAACAGGATCCTGATAACGGAGGTGATAGAACACCATCAAACACTGTTCGTCACCTCCACTGTGTCACTGGCCAATAAAAATGGAATATGGCAGACCATCGTGGACAAGGTGAATGCAGTCGGAGTGCTGAGGAGGACAATGGACGAGGTCAAGAGGCGCTGGAATGATGTGAAGCGCAAAACCAAGCTGAAACTTGCAAACAACCGGAAGGCAGCAATGCAGACTGGAGGTGGGAGTCCAGCGCCACAAGAGGAGCTGGACGAGATGGAGGAAATGGTGTCCACAGTCATCAGTGGGGAGACTGTGGCAGGAGTTGGGGGACCGGACACTACTCAACATGACCGGACACAACAGCAACAGGGTAAGTAACGACCAGGGACTGGGGGGACGGGGGGAGATGGGCACAATGGCACACATGCACAATTAAGCATAGCACATCTGCAGACAAACCATGCCCCAGACCCCCAACTCCCACCAAGAGACCAATGCACACAGGTATGCAACATCTCAGCACTGCATAAGCACAGAAGCCCGAGGCACACCGTATGTAAGGGATAAGGGGCAGCTACATCAGAGCTGCAGGGGCGACTCCCCCAAAATGCGGCACACACACACATTACATGCAGAGCACATCAACATTGACAACGATGTGGTACAAACCGCAACACGTCCACAACAGAACAGAGGACACAACTGGTGCAGCATGTGCGTAGAAACTGGCCAATCACATTTGGCATTGCAGGGAAATGTTAGTTGACAATGTACAAGTACAAACACACATCCGTGATGTAGTCGGAATGTCCACTGTCCCGCATCAAATAGGCAGCTCCCCCCAAACAGTCACAATGTACATTGTCATGCAGTCTGAATGTAAACATGTACAATGCATAAAACATACATGTGAAAACAATGTGAAACTGCATCTCACCTTCACATTGCAGGGGGAAATCCAACACCTCCTGCGGAGCAGTCCGAACCTCTCTACTCTGATGACGAAGAGGACCACCACACCTTCCACTCCGACGCCCTCCAACAGCTCATGGACAGCCTCCGCAGCCCACTTCCAGGAGCAGGTTAATGGGGAAACATTGGCTCCTGTGGAGTCATAAAAAATTATTTTTAATGCAATTCTGCACAATGGCAATTTACAGGGTCGATTTGATGTCAAAAAGAAAGCTAGCCACAGACACCGAGGATATAGTCAATATAGAAACTTGTTTATATAGTAAGTGAATGAAATAAACAATATATACATAGGGCTTAAGAATCAAAATACGTTTATACAACAAACAATAATTTCAAAAATAGTGAAAGGTGTCCCAGTGAAAAAACGTTGGAACCTAAACTAGTAGTGACATAATATGTGACATATGTATAAGGTTTCACTTTAAAACATTTTGGCGACCATTGGAAAATTAACAATGTATTGAACAACACTTTATACATTCATAAGTGCTGGATAATAGTTCGCCTTTGTTAATTGTCGACAACGTTTCGACCCTATCTGAATTACAGGGTCTCTTCAGGACCTAAAGAATGTGGGGACACCTAGAAGAAATGGGAGGATACTGTCAGTGTGTGGCCGAGGTGGTAACTTGCGAGCATGAAGGTAAGGGGTTCTGAAAATGGGTATACCTGAAGGGAGGCCTGCACTGCCTAATGTGAAGAGCAGTGTCACCGTGGAATAAGTGAAGAAAAAACTCACAGGGAACCCAGCCGGGCACTGTGAATAATAATAAATACATAATGGTCAGAACGTGGTACAATAGCTTAATTAATGGTTATGCATAGTAGTCAGGTCAAGATATACTAGCATAAATGATGTTTATTACAAGAACAAGCCACAGGAACTTACCCCATGTGAGGGTAGTGTTAGACAGGCAGAGTGGATGGCGGGGCCTGGAGATCTCGGCGATATTCGGGGCACTGGACGTTCACAATTTACAAGAACTGTGTGTGAAAAATGGAAAATAAAACTAATTGTTCTATATTGAGGGGTAGCTACAATATCGCAGTGAAGAAAAAGCTTACCCGTGTGCGTTTGTACGCTCTGACTGTTCAAAAGAAGAGCCACAGTGGACTTCAGGTTGTCGCTTCGTGTTTAGGCAATAAATGCGGGAGTAATATCAATTGGAGCTATAAAATAAGAAAGAAGGGCGCTAAGTAAACAGTGTTTACAATGTTGTGGTTATCCAAAGGCAAAGAAGTCAGGGCTATCAGTACCTTGAGTGAGCTGAGGTGGCAAATGTATGTATCCCCCGAATGCTGCAGGAACAGTGGAGCGTCCGTCTCCCTGTTCGGTGCGATGACAACAAGATGATGGATGTCTGGCAATAGATAAGGGAAATGTTCCCGCCAGTGGACGGTGAGCCAGACATGCTCATGATCACTGCGGTGAGTGTTTGATTTGCTCTAACGCTCCGTCCATCATCCCCTTTGGTATCGCTTTGTTCTCCCTAAGTTGGCAGGGTATGCCCAGACGTGGGTCCCTTGCTCACTTTGCCACTGGATTCAAGATAGCCTGGCTGATGAGGGTTTTGAACCCGAAACCGGTCCCAGGATGCTTGTTTCCGGTCCAGGGAAGACATGGCGTGGCAGTTTGGGCTGGACTGTTCCCATGAGGCACAGGGTCAGACTGATTTGCATATGGCTATGTCTGAACTGGGGTGGTGGAGTGAGCTAAAGAATGATGATGGATTAAACCCAGATCAGTTGACTGGGGGTGAGTGTTTGATTTGCTCTAACGCTCCGTCCATCATCCCCTTTGGTATCGCTTTGTTCTCCCTAAGTTGGCAGGGTATGCCCAGACGTGGGTCCCTTGCTCACTTTGCCACTGGATTCAAGATAGCCTGGCTGATGAGGGTTTTGAACCCGAAACCGGTCCCAGGATGCTTGTTTCCGGTCCAGGGAAGACATGGCTTGGCAGTTTGGGCTGGACTGTTCCCATGAGGCACAGGGTCAGACTGATTTGCATATGGCTATGTCTGAACTGGGGTGGTGGAGTGAGCTAAAGAATGATGATGGATTAAACCCAGATCATTTGACTGGGGGTGAGTGTTTGATTTGCTCTAACGCTCCGTCCATCATCCCCTTTGGTATCGCTTTGTTCTCCCTAAGTTGGCAGGGTATGCCCAGACGTGGGTCCCTTGCTCACTTTGCCACTGGATTCAAGATAGCCTGGCTGATGAGGGTTTTGAACCCGAAACCGGTCCCAGGATGCTTGTTTCCGGTCCAGGGAAGACATTGCTTGGCAGTTTGGGCTGGACTGTTCCCATGAGGCACAGGGTGAGACTGATTTGCATATGGCTATGTCTGAACTGGGGTGGTGGAGTGAGCTAAAGAATGATGATGGATTAAACCCAGATCAGTTGACTGGGGGTGAGTGTTTGATTTGCTCTAACGCTCCGTCCATCATCCCCTTTGGTATCGCTTTGTTCTCCCTAAGTTGGCAGGGTATGCCCAGACGTGGGTCCCTTGCTCACTTTGCCACTGGATTCAAGATAGCCTGGCTGATGAGGGTTTTGAACCCGAAACCGGTTCCAGGATGCTTGTTTCCGGTCCAGGGAAGACATTGCTTGGCAGTTTGGGCTGGACTGTTCCCATGAGGCACAGGGTCAGACTGATTTGCATATGGCCATGTCTGAACTGGGGTGGTGGAGTGAGCTAAAGAATGATGATGGATTAAACCCAGATCAGTTGACTGGGGGTGAGTGTTTGATTTGCTCTAACGCTCCGTCCATCATCCCCTTTGGTATCGGGGGGTGACATGATGGCGTCCGCACCACGGAACTCAATCATTAAGGGTCCATGGCTAGCGGTGCACAGACTTGGTGGCACCGGATACACTGCGGCAGGCACAGGCACACCGCCACGGGACGGTGTCTTGCGGTGCAGTGAGATAGGGGCACCCAAAGTGCTAAACGGGTGTGCATCCTGCGATGATGCGCCGCCTGGCGGTCCGGACTGGCAAGGATCAGTGTGAGCCCTGCTGGACCGCAGTGTAGGCCTGAGCCAGCGGGCAGTGCAGGCCTCCCGCCACGTGGCGTTGCCTCGCGGTTCACAGAGTTAGTGGCACCTCAAGCGCTGAGCGGGTGTGCAGCCTGCGATGATGCCGTGTGCACTGATGTGGTCTCTGCCATTGCGAAATCAAGACCCAGAGTCAGGTGTGTGACCTGGTGGCCAGCGGTGAGGGGCTGCATGATGTGGAGGGTGCCATAGTCGCGGGCCCCGGGCTTGGAGATCCCACCAGAACGTGGTGGGCCCTCTTGGAGACACGCCGGTGGCGGAAGGTGAGCAGTGAGGCCTGGTTGCGCAGGGGCGGGCAATCACCGCTGTGTGGCGGGAGGGGCTGGGGTTCAGCAGCCTGTGTGCGCAGGGGCGGGCAAGCGATGTTGGCGTGTGCAACTGTATGGACTCTGCCATTCATGTCTCTGGACACTGTTTCAGATAAGGGACCTGGGGGACTGCAATGTATGCCGGCTCGTGGTTGGAGACACACCGGTGGCAGCAGGTGAGCAGTGAGGCCTAGGTCCGCAGTGTTGGCACTCTCTCTTTCTCTCTCCCTCTCTCCCTGTCTCTCTCTCTCTTTCTCTCTCCCTCTCTCCCTCTCTCTCTCTCTCTTTCTCTCTCCCTCTCTCCCTCTCTCTCTTTCTCTCTCCCTCTCTCCCTCTTCCTCTCTCTCTTTCTCTCTCCCTCTTTCCCTCTCTCTCTCTCTCTTTCGCTCTCTCTCTCTGTACTTTGATGGGCGCATGGCACACCTTCTTATCCATGCTGTGACTTACAGAATGTCCTGAGAAGACCCGCCATGCCTCTTCAGAATTGTTGTTTTTGGTTTATTCTGTAATAAACGTATTATTTGGATATTATGATATAGATGTAAGATTTCCCTTTTTCTGACCACACATGTATGTTAGGTGTTGAGATTGTGCGACTTCTGGTGATTTGTTTGGTTTGTGGTTTTGTGGAGTTGATGTGTAATATCTTTGGGGGGTGCCCGGGGTGGGGCCCGGGGGGGGGGGTGGGAGTGGTAGGGTCCTGGGGGTGGTGGCGGGGGGTGTTGTTGGCCTATTGGGGCTCCGGGCTGCATGATCGGTTGCTCCAGGGCATCTGTTGTTCTTCATGTGTGTCTATGGGCTGTGCTCCCTTGTCTGGTGCCAGTTGTCGTCCGACTTTACACCAGGTAAGAGCAGGTGTTAATTTCCTGCTGCTAACGCGCCTTATTGCATGTTTTGTGATCTTATTGCCGATGTGGCTGGTCATTGGGAATGTTGTGGAGTGGTGTTGTCGCGAATTTTTGCACGGAAACGCCTACTCTGCATATCATTAGCGTTAGTTGCCGGGGTCATCTGTGGCGATGTTTTTTGCGACTGCTTTCGCAGGTAAACTGGTGTTATGGGCTGTTGTCGCCAGCTTGTGAATGGGGCGATGAATTTATCGCGACTTTGGCTGCGATAAAGTGCCAATAACTCGGCGATAGATCCTTGAGAACATGCCCCAGAGTGGCTTGGAGTTGCCTAGCATGAAGTGGAGTGGCGTAGGGTGCAGTGACTTGGTGCAGAGTGGCATTGTGTGGAGTGGAGTCGCATAGAGTGCTGTAGAGTGTCATTGTGTGGAGTGGCATAGAGTAGAGTAGCATAGAATGGAGTGGAATGGCCTAGAGTAGAATAGCGTAGAGTTGAGTGGTGTAGAACTGAGTGGCGTAAAGTCGATTGGAATGGCATAGAGTAGAATATCGTAGAGTCAAGTGGAGTGGTGTAGAGTGGAGTGATGTTGAATGTTGTAGAGTAGAGTGGCTTAGTGTAGTGTGGCATAGAGTGGCATGGCAAAGAATGGGATGGAATGCCATAGAGTGGAATGGCATAGAGTGGAGAGGAGCAGAGTAGAGTGGCATGGAGTTTTCATCTGTGTACGTCTGTACCAGTACTGTGTTCACGTTCAGGACCATAGGGCTAGATCTTTGAACATTGGATTCACTAAAAATTGTAACAATTTGCACACCCTCTTTTAGCAAATCCAACTATATTTTCCAAAGTGACCTATGTGCTAATAGGTTGGTTCACAAAACACCAAATCACAGTGGATCACAATTCGGCCTACCTTGTAAATATTAATAAGGTCGGTCATAAATTGCAACCTACTATGATTCACTACCATCACAGGGATGATGGCTTGCTGGGGTCAGCAGTCCACCATGTCTGTGATTGCTTTTAAATAAAGCATTTTTTTAATGCAGCCCATTTTCCTTAAAGGAAAATAGGATGTGTGTACAAAAAGAAAGAGAAAAGTTTGTAAAACTAGTTTTTAAGAGCAGGCAGCGGCAACAAATAGTTTTTGGACCATTCACAAAGGGGAAGGGGTCCCATGGGGGCACTTTTCAATTTGCGAATGGGTTACCACCTCCTTCAAAGTGTCTGTAAAATATTAATGTTTTCGACCACAGGTCGGTCGCAAAACACTTATACATACTTTAATGAATCGCTATTTGGAAAGGACGCCCTTAACACGCCCCTTCCTTATGATTTCCTAAGCCCATTTAGCGATACAGTGACATGTTATTGAATTGCTAAATAGGTTTATTTCGAAACCATATTTTCTTGTTACTAACCCTGAAATGTACCAAATTGAAGGGTTTGAGACAAGAAAATGAGCTAGTACATCTGGCAAATAGAGCTGAGCCAACGGATTACACGCATCCCAGGACTGTGCTGTCATTTGGGAACACACTGTTGGGAGACAAAGTAAGTTGCACCCATCATCATATTTCAAAACAAGCAACATTATACATCCATGTAATCTACATGATACACCAACACATCCACTATCACACACCTACGTGACATAAAGTTGAAAGGATCAGGCCAAAACCCACCATTGTGCGACTACTCACCCACCTTCAGAAGTCTACCCTGGTAACAGAATATGGCAACGCACACACCAACATTTGCCAACACAACAAATATTATTCATCTACACAACCCATCATATCCCAACAAACCCAACATCATTCATCCATACAGTCATATGTCAACAAACTCACCCTTCTATGAAACACACCCATATGTCAACACAACCAATATCATATATCCACACAACTAACATCATGCCCGAGTCATCCTCCATAAGCCATAGGTGCAGACAACCAGCATCATAGTCCAACACACCAACCATTTTATGCAAACTCACCTACCTGCCTAGGTCCACTCAAGCCCCCTTACACTCTAGCATATACACTATGACTCTCAAACACAACCAAATTTGTAAATCTCACAACCTATCATACACCAACACATCAACATCATACACTAAGTCACCCATTATCATACATCCACACAGCCAACATCATATGATCATACACCCCATCACATGCCAACATACCAATCACCAAACAGTCACACAAACAACATTAAGGAGCCGATTCCAATCTCGCTGGGAGTAGGCTCCGTCCGACTCGGATCCAGAGGGCTTTCCGACCGACTCGTGCTCCGGGGCTCCGAGCGCCCGAGTACGATGCGAACAAGCGCTGACGGACACGGGTCGCTCGGAGCCCCATTGAAGTCAATGGGAGCCTGTTGTACGACGCGTACATAAGCTCCCATTGATGAAAAAGGTACATGCATGTGTAGGGGGGACCCTTGGGTCCCCCCCTGTGATCGACTCGTACGACTACGGGTGAAGGGGGGTCCGGCGCGGACCCCCGAAGTCCGCTTCCCAGAGCGTTTACGTGTCGGAGGCTCCGACTCGATCCGGCTGTCCGAATCGTGCATCGTACTGGCTCGGTCGGAAATCGCCTCCATTGCACGGCACAGTTTGCTTACGGACGAGACGTACGGAGCGGTTCGGACCCGGAAACGATTCGGTCAGCGATTTCGCGTTTCTCGCATCGTACTTGCTCGCTCGTACAGCTGTACGGGTCGGTCGGAAAACACGTGTACGGCTCGTACTTTTTCCAGCCGGATCGCGTTCGGAGCCCTTCCGAGCGAGATCGGAATCGGCCCCTATATGCAAATATACTCACCATCATATGTCTACATACCCATCATCATACACCAATGCACACACCATGATACACCAATAGTCCCACTATTTTATTTATACACACTCAACATCATACACCAACATAACCATCATTCGTCAAGAAGCCCCCATCATAAAGCCATACAACCAACATCATGCACCTATATGACAATCATATACCAGCACATCATGCTTTCACACTGCCACCATAATCCAGCATCATAAATCCATAGCACCCACCATCATATATCAACACCTAGCATCATACGCCAACTAACTAAAGCAAAAGTTACCTAAAAAATGTTATTCCCTAAAACAACTGAAGTTGAAAGGAGGTAAAGGTTGACTAATACTTTGTGGCTACACTACAAAAATTACAAAGAAATAAAATCCAAAAGAAGGTAGTACCTTCACCTAATCTCCAACCCTGAGGTCAACCTAAATTCCTACACCCACCACCAATTGCAAACGGAGGAAATGAGATGTGAATGTGAGTGTGTGTGAATTGGTTTCTGAGGTTGTAAAGGTTTGTTTGATTGTGTCACTGCTAGCGTCCATGTGTCCGGCCCTTGCTGAGCAAGGTCTTTGGTGACTTGCCCGAAGTTTGTGCCCACCACTATGTATCAAAGTCTTTGGACTCAGCGCCTACCTCCAAACGCACATGCATCAAGCCCACAGCATGCTTAGCCTTCAGCTGTGTACAGTAGAAGTTGGACACAGGCCAGGCCATGTGCCTAGCCGTCCATACGTCCAGTTCAGAATGCATAGAAAGGGTTGGGTGCAAAGCCTGCATTGTGGCCAGGCTGCACACCCCACCACATGTGCATACCACCAGACTGAGCGCCTAACCACAGGCCTGTTCACTTCACCACTCTTTTTTAAAACAAAATTAATTTTGCAAATTCCCTGGAACTCACAATTTTGATCTCACAAATTTTAATTTATTTGTGTGGTTTATCACTTTGAAACTGATCATTTTAATTTTTATAGCAGTGATTGTTCTCTGTCTATGATAAGACATGCTCACCTTCTCTGTCTTTCAAACTTGTTTACAGTGATGTCTTATATATGTATACAATTTCTTTGCTATGTAATCAGCAAAAAAGCACCAATTCCAGGATACAAAATGACTACAGCATGCCCTTAATGTTAATGTGTTTAGAAATTCATGACTTTACTATGTTATACATGTTCTCCTTCTTATAATAATGTTCCTTGCCTCTGTGTTCCTATATACACTCTTTGCTGCTTAGAACCAGTCATCATGTCTACCTTTCTCTCTGTATATATTTTCCCATAGCTCAGAACAAACAAGTGTGGCCAAATTTGAAAATTCCAAGATAGTGGATAAAATACTTCAAGTTCTTCATCAACCAATCGCATTTCTTAAAAAATTTCAGTGGGACTTCCAAACTTCCACGTTTCGTGCCTACAAGTATAATGGCCATGATGTCTCAAACCCCTAAGCCTTTGAATCTTGAAAACACTGCTTTCAAATGCAAATATCTCAAAAACGTCTGACCAGATTTAGAGCAACCCACATGTTTTTGGGGAGAAGTTCTACCTTCATGCCAATTTTTGTGGAATACATTTAGCAGCGGAGACAAAACTTTCTTTTGGAACCTAAATGGGAAATACTTCTTTTTGAAATCTCCCTTAACTTTTTCTACTGGTCGAAAATGCATAAAACATTGCATACTGAAACTTAGCTGGATATGATAAGGGAATGCCAAATTTCATGTCGATTCATGAAACTGTGACATGTGCCTTAGAAGACCTGCAATGTTGACAGTTATGGTTAGGTTACACTTTCCTTAGGAAATGTATTTTCTATGTTCTAATAACTTTGTTGCAGTTTCAGTAATATACATTAAATTTGGCGGTCACTGGATGCATCCAGCTTAGTTCTTTCATTTCAAAGTTGAGCAGATCAGTGCAAAGGGGACAAAGTAATGACCGGTTACTTACCAGTAATCTTCATTATCCTCAATTCCAGGAGTCCTCGTCACAGTCGCTACTTCTGAGGGTGGTCCCACCCCTCGCAAGAGAAAGAAACAGGAAGTAAAGTAGGGCCCATCAACCCTTGGTGTATAGGCTTACTTACCCTATGCCACTTCCTGTAACACCAAGTCCAATTGAAGGCCAGTAATGCAGGGAGCGGTGGTTGGGTTATAATGACTGTACTGAGGACTCACAGGACTAAGGATAATGAAGGTTACCAGTAAGTAACCGGGCATTATCTTTACATCCCTCTGTCCTTGTCTCAGTCACTACTGTTGAATATACCAAAGCCAACATGCCTTTAATTAAACACAAAAGAGAATACCAACACAAATCAATGCTGCACCCTTTAATTAGTGCTAGTAAATAATTAAGCTTGTGAAGAAACAACAGCACTTAACACCCCTTCACCAAACGAATGGCCCTCCTGTCTAAAATTCTGAATTCTGAAATGCTTAACAAAGATATCAGCTGAGGTCCAAGTGGCTGCTCTACATATCTCCGTCAAGGCTACCCCCTGACATTCCGCCTAAAAGGTAGAAATTCCTCAAGTGGAACGTCACTGAATGCCTTCAAGAATCAGAATTCCAGAGATAGAGTCTGTAATCAAACTCCTGGAATGACTCGATCTGCTTATGGTCATGTTGGAAGCTTTAACCCCCTGATTCGAGTTTCCAAAAGTCACTAATAAATGTTCGGACTTCCTGAAGGGCAAAGTACGATTCAAGTAGATGGTAACAGCACGTTTAACATCCAAGAGATGTACCTTTGATTCCTCATCAGATGCTGGAGAAGAAAAGAAAGATGGTAAGAATCTTTCTTGTTTTTTGTGAAATGAAGAGGAAATGTTAGGATGAAACACAGGGTTAGGTCTTAAAATAATACCATCCTCCAAGATAGAAAGAAAAGGAGCGTTCAAAAGGACAGCTCTCAATCCACCATTTCTTTTAGCAGAACTGAAAAAGGCAACCATCAAGGTTAAATAGTTGAGATCAACAGATTGTACAGTTTCAAAGGAGACCCTTTGCAAAGACCTTAAGACTAAGGGAAGAGCCCAAACAGGAACAGTAGGTGACCTACAAAGTCTGGAGTAAGAACAACTCTTAAAAGAGTCTCACAACCAAAAGATTATCTTTAACAAAACCACTCCTAGGTTCACAGAAAGCTTGGAAAGCAGACCACGGGGATCTTAGGGTCAATATTGCCAAACTCTTACTGAAACTGCTAATATAAATTAAAGAATAGAAAATATTCTACTGGAAACAGGGGGAAATGAAATTGATTCACATCACCTTTGAAAGACACCCCAAAGTTTAGAATATGCCCTAAGAGTCGCAGGGCATCCAGACCCCTGCAGGATAAGGGAAATATGCTCTGGAATTCTCCTGTTTTATAGACCTATCCTCTCAGTTTCCAAACCACGATGGACAGTTTTGCAAAAGGAAGGGACCCCCGGTTCTGAAGAAGGAAGGGTGAGAGGGGGATTCACCAGAATGATGCTGCCAACGTTGATTTCTGAAGAGGAAACCAAGAGCAGCAGATCAAAAATATAAGAACCATGATGACCTCTGCAGCCTCCGCCTGGATCTTTAGGAGAACCTGAGGAATGAGTAGAAAAGGTAGGAAAGCATAAAGGAGTTGAGGATGCAAAGGAAGAGATCGAGCATCCACTCCCAATGTTCCTTGCCCTGGGAAGCATGAGAACAACCTCAGCAGTTGAGAGTCTTCTTGTGTAGCAAATAGGTCCAACACAGGCTCCCTGAACTGAAGACTTATTTGAGAGAACACACGTGGAGACAGAGAAAGGGATTGAGAGGAAGGAAATACTCTGCTGAGATGATCTGCAGTAGAGTTGTCCATTCCCCTGATATGAATGGCCCTTAGGGAAGTAGATCGCTCTCTGCCCAACCTAAAATCTGCTGAGCCAGAAGGTTGAGGGGGCCAGATCTCATACCCTCCTATCTGTTGATGTATTTGTATTTGTAGAGCGCAACATTCATCCCGAGGGACATCACAGCGCTAGGAGAGCATACTCTTGTGGAGTGGGGGTGAAAGAGTCCAGTTTCAGAGTTCAGAGCTTAGATAAAGGCTGACCTAATTAACATCTGGGAAACAAGAAGGTTTTTAATTTCTTTCTGAAGAGCAGATATTCGTCTGTTAGTCGTAGATCAAGCGGAAAATCATTCCACTGGACAGCAGCCAGTTTAGAAAAGGAGCGATCTCCCATTCTAACTCTGGTGGTTCATTTGATCTTCGCCAGGGCCTGGTGGCGGGACCTCAGGTTTCGTGGGGGAACGTAGAATTCTATCTTGTCTTGCAAGATGTGAGGGCCTTTCTTGTGTAATGCTCTGTGTGCATAGCAGAGGAGCTTGAACTTAGCCCTCTGGCGCACTGGCAGCCAATGCAACTCCTTCATACTCTCCGTTGCTGAGCTATACCTGCTTTTGTTGCAGACCAATCTGGCGGCCGCGTTTTGGACCACCTGCAGGTGAGAGAAGAGATACTCCGGCATGCCCACATAAAGCGCATTCCCATGATCCAATCTGCTCGAAAAGAGGGCCTGAGTGACAGTCTTTCTGCAGTTCAGAGGGATCCAGGGGAAGAGCTTACGGAGTAGTTTCAGTGTGGCGAAACATTTTCCGCATAGCATTCGCACTTGATCCTGCATAGATAGTGCGTTATCAAATAAAATGCCCAGATTTTTAGCAAATCGCTTGGGCTCGGGGGCGGCTCCTAGCGCTTGGGGCCACCAAGTACTGTCCCAGATTAGGTGTGCTCCCCCGAAAAGTAGAATCTCCGATTTTCCGGCGTTTAGCTTTAGGCAATGTTCCGTCATCCAAGTTTCGATTTCGGTGAGACAGTTAGTTAGGTTGCTTTTGGTGTCAACGTGTTTGTCATCCAGGGAGATCAGTAGTTGTATATCATCAGCATATGAACAGATATCGAAACCCCATTTCCTGCTGATTGCTGATAGGGAGGAGACATATGCATTAAAAAGAGTGGGGCTTAGGGAGGCTCCCTGCAGGACTCCGTGTTTGATAGTTTTTGGTTTTGAGGAACATGAGCCCATTTGAATTTTTTGAGTTCTATTTTGCAGGAAGGAGGAGAACCATTGAAGGGCTTGCGAATGTATTCCTTTTCCATGGAGAATTCGTAATAGGTTGTTGTGCGATACAGTATTGAAAGCCACCGTTAGATCCAAGAGGATCAGTGCTACGGCTCTGCCTTGGTCCACCAAGGATCTAATATTGTCTGACACAGCAAGTAATGTGGCTTCTGTGCTGTTGTCGGCTCTGAACCCTGTCTGAGAGGGGTCTAGGAGGTCGTTGGTTTCCAGAAAGTTGGCAAGTTGTTTATTGACCAATCTCTCCAATACTTTGGATAGGTATGGTAGCTGCGAGATAGGTCGATAATTTGCTGGGTCGTAGATTTCCAGTCCAGTTTTTATTAATAATGGAAAAACCATGGTTTCCTTCCATGTATGATATGGCCACAGCATTTTCCGTTCTGATTAGAACATATTAGTTCTGATTAGAACATAAAGCTTCCTTTTCGAGTCCTGAAAGTGAAAAAGAGCCTTGTGAATGGCAGCCAGTTCCTTCCAACTAGAAGATTTGAGTCTCTACAGAAAAAAACATTCCCCTAAATTGTTCTGGATTACCAGGCAGCACTTCAACTCTCTTTGCTCGTATCTGTCGCTGTCACCAAGGGAAGGGTAAGATGAAGTGAGATTCCCCTCTCAAGAGATCGAGAATTCAACCAACATGCCAGCTGTTGTCTTATGTCTGGACTTACCTGGATACGCTGTTCCCAATCCAATGAAAGGGGCTGCCAAACCCTTATCAGATGTATTAAGAGTGGTCAAAGATGCAGTGTCGCACAGGGCACTAGAAACACAGACGATACCATGTATCCCGGAACTCTGAGCCATGAATGCACTGTCGCCTCGTCCAGAATCAGAAGATGTTCCAAGGTGGATCTCAATTTCTGAGCTCTGTGCTTCAGAAAAAAACACCATTACCAGACTGGCTCTGAAGAAAGCTCTAATGTCTTCTCATAGTTTATGAGAAGACTGTGCTGTTCTAAGCACCCCTTCATCATCTTCCATCTGTGCAAGGTTTCCTTGGCTGAAGGTGTCTGAAGTAGCCAGTCGTCTAGCTAACGAAAGGCATTCTATTCTTGAAGCTGAAGACTGGCTACTAGTGGTGCCATCATTTTGGTGAAAGCTCCGGGAGCATACTTTATTGTAAACTGAAGGACCGAGAACTGGCAATGTCTGTTGTGAACTGTGAATCTCTAATACTTCCAGTGTTCCTTCCATATGGGGATATGGAGACATGTATCCCTCAGAATCATTGTAATGAGAATGCATCTTTCTGCATCAGGGGTATGATCCTTTGAAGTGTCTCCATCTTGAAGGGGAATATTTTGATCCATCTTGTAGGGGATTCTTTTGATCCACTTGTTCAGATGACTAAGGTCTATGATCATCCTGTAATCTTCCGATAACTTTGGAACAAGGAACACTGTGGAGTGGACCCTTGCCCCTTTGCAACAAGAAACTGATGCAATAGCCTTTTTGAGTAAGAGTTGATCTCTGCCTTTATGAATGCCTTCTTGTCTTGATCCTTTGGACAAGGTATAAGAATGGTCCCTGAGACTGGAGGAGATATGAAGTCTATTCGGTATCCTTCTGATGCAATTTATCTCACACAGGAGTCTGAGGTGGAAGCTTTTAAAGCCTCTCTGAACTAAAGAATACTGCCTCCAACTGGCTAATCTAGGCCCTCTTCTTGATAATCAGGAACGTTGAGATTTTTGGATGAAGACATTTTGTTTTTCTGCCTCCTTGCTCCCTGTAACCCTTTCCTCTGGACTTCTTGGAAAAGGAAGAAGGTTGTAGGGTAGATCTCCTGGGCGGTTGGCCCCAACTCTGCTTACACTGGGAAGATTTGGCAGAAGAACTTGAAGAATTCTGGTGAAAGGAGGAGTGGTTCTTCTCCTTATAGAGCTTATGTCGTTTTTCCTCCAGCTTGGAGCAAAAAGGTTTAACTCCCCCAAAAGGCATCCTCAAGGCTTTAGCCTTCTGGGCTGCATCAGTGTGCCACTCTCCAAGAATTAAGCTCCTTCTGGCTGCCTCTACAGAAATCCTCAGCTAGGTCAGAAGCCCTCACTACATCAAAGATACGCCTGAGATAAATTCTATTTGTTGTTCAATGATCTCTAGGAGGCAATCGCATTCTTTACACTCTTGAATGTTTGCAATTAGCTTCTTGAGGACAGACATAGGGGATTGGAGCAATAAGCAGCATGAATGCCAGCCCACTAGGCAAATTTGGACACAGAATGCGCTTTCTACAGAGTCAATCTTCTTATCTGTCTGATCCTTCAATATGCTCTCTGCAGACATAGACTTTCGTCCCACCGAGCTGGCAATGAGAGAATCTACTGGTACCCAATCAGGCAAAGTTTTGTCCATTTGGTCAAGTGGTGCAGCTTGACCATAAACCAGGGAATGGAAATTCTATCTGGATCCTGCCATTCCCTGTGTTTCACCTCCTTGACAAAGTCATGAATAGAAAGATTCAGGGAGGTTGAATAGAGGAATTGTCTTAAGAGGGGGTCCATCGACGTGCTTGGCAACTCTTTAATAGGAAACCCCATATTAACTTTAATCCTATGAAAAACATCAGGTAAGAGTTTCTTCCCTATACATTTGCCTCTCTGGCCAGAAGAAAGTGAATCATCAGAGGCTGAATCAGAACCTTCAGAGCTGGCCTGCAATGAATGTTTCCAGGGGGAATGTTCTTAAGAGACTGCATAGTCTCAATAAAAATTCTGTTGAGGAGAGTGGTCCCGGTTAGACGTGAGGCAGGCTGCTGGGCTTCTTTTGAGCCCAAGGGGCTCTACAAAATTGTAAGAGCAAAGAAAATCTGCTGTAGTGAAGACGTAGGGAAGGGGGAAACAATGAGGGCGGCAGGGCAGCAGCGCAAGCCTTCTCCTTCCCTGGGAGATGCCTCGCGTTTGAGAGTGGTGGGCGGGGCCCCAGAGAATGTGCAGGTGGCTGCCGGAAAAGGAAGGGAGAGGAGAGGAGCATTACGGGGAGGCCGGGGGAGCCTTGGATTTCATGATTGAAGCGGCGGGGGATGAGGGGATGCAGGAGGCAGCAGGGATAAGCCGGGAGGCATAAGGTGGGGATGGAGATTATGAATTGGGAGATGATGGTCTCAAAGCATGACAGGAGGGTGAAGACCCCAGTACAGGGGGGCATTATATGGCACATGTTAAAGGACAAGGAGAAGAGAAAAGGGGGTTCTGGAACCCATTGCCTTCGACAATTCAGGCTGACTGGGTAGAGTGCCAGTGGGTGTTAGGGCCCAGTGGGCCAGGAGGGAGCATGAGGAGGGTGACAACACTGCTGGGTGGCAATTATTAACCAGGGTTCAGGCAGGAGAAGCAAAGGGGACAGCAAGGGACGTGGGACAAAGGACTGTTAAAGGTCCAGCCTCCGCACTTGTAGCAGCTATGTTGGAGTTGAGTGATGAAGGAGAAGAGGATCAAGAGGTTGGGCTGGACGACATTCCTTTGGACTGGGGGGGATGCAGGGTGGTCAGCGCAGAGGAAGACCTCATATGAGGGTATATGGTGAGGTGCATCAGGGTGGTGGATTCTAGGTGTCATTCGTTGGAGAGGAGGCCCTGGAGCTGCCTAACGGGGCCCGGCTGCGTAGCGGGTTGCTATCTGAAGTCGTGCCAGATGGAGTGAGTACCGGGCAGTGAACGGAGCAAGGCAGTTGTCGTGGGTTGCTGGAGTTGGAGATGCTCAGATGAAGCATGGGGGAATTACCAGCACATAGGGCCTGTTTTCGTAATGGCAGGACGCGGATTCCACAGACATGATGGACTTGGGTGAGCTTGTGCTGCTCCATGGCCCCAAGTTGAAGTGAAGGCAAGGCCCCGTGGGGGCAGCTGGACAGCGGTGTTGGATGGCATGATCATTGCCTCAAGAGGGTCCGGGGTGGCATCGGTGGTGCAAAATGCGGGCGGGTTTGGTGCAAACCTGGCAACGAGAAACACAGGATAGGCCATCCTGCATCATTGGAGAGGTTGGGAGGGCAAGGTATGCCCCCCAAGCATAAGATGGAACAAGGTGCGGTTGTGCAGCCTGATGTACGCACGCGGTTGTGAGCGAATGAGGATGCCCAGCGGGCTGGGGAGAAAGAAGTGTTTGACATGACGATTGTGAACTATGAAGTGTTGAGGAAGGTGAATTGAGGATGAGGATGATACTCAAATTGTGAAGTTGAGAAGGTGGCAACGGGAGCCGGGACCGGGGTGGGAGGGAGACACTAATGTGTATGTACCTAGAGTTTTTCAGGACACAGGTGCTCAGCATCAGCACAGTGGACATGATGTGATGTTGCAACAAGAAGGGATGGCGAGGTGGCAAGCTTGGGAGCAGGCATCAACCTTGGCGCCAGGTAAGGAAGTGCGGAGCAGTGCAAACACACCAGAATGGTGTCCATTGGGGTGAAGGCAAAGAAGCCTCCCTCAGGAGAGCCGGGAGGACCGCCTAAGAAAAGGTTTACATGTGACGGACACAGGTGTTGGTAAAGAGATGCGGAGAATGGGTGAAAAGGTCGAGCCAACGCTCTGCCACGGAGATGGTAAAGAAGAGGTCCTGGATACTGTGTGAGGGAAGTCAGGGACAGAGAAAGAGCAAACTGGGACTTTCAGCAAGGTGTTAGATAAGGGCGCAGATGGGGATGCTGGGAATGAGATGGCTGAGGGGAAGGCAGATGGCCAAGGGAAGGTGGACAAACTAGAAAGTAAAGAATTGAAGATTACAACATTGCCGTGTATGGGGGTGTCTAAGCCCTTAGGGGCTCATCTAATGCTGGCAACTAATTAAAAGATATGGAAGGGGGAATATGTAGAGATTCTGCAACTGTCGCATAGAGAAATAAGGGCAAAACAGGGTTCCATGGAAGAAGAATATGAGCTGTTCAAGTGGCCAAAAGTGCCGGTGATTATAGAGAACTGGACAGCAGCCTATCTCATTTACACTAATGTGTACTGTGAAAAGTATTCTGAGATGTCAGTTGCACTCTTTAAGTATATGGACGTTATCAGGAAAGCTCAAATACATTTTGGGGGATAAGCTTGGGCAGAATACGATGATGAGTTCCGGGTTCGCATGGCCCTGGATCCTGAGGTGCAATGGGGTGAAATTGACACTGACTTATGGCAACACACTGTAGGGTCTGCCATGTTTGGCAAAATGATTTGTACAGCCGGGGAGTGGTGCGTCAAGCAAAGGATATGGTAGTCAAGCAGCAGCTTGTTGGGATTTCAACAAGGGTCTCTGTACCAGAGAGTATTACAAATTCCGGCATGTATGTTCAAAATGCACCAACAGACACATTCTAGTCCACAGCTGTGAGTCAGGTGGTCACTCAAGTCACTCAGCAGGACAGTGACAGCAGCAAGGGAATGCAGGGGCACAGTAACAGGGTCAGATGACAGGTTTCAGGGCAGGAAGGGGCGGACAAGGACATGGAGGCAAAGGCTCATATGCCAATTACATTGGACAAGCTGGAATTTTGACTCTCACAGTATTACTGAAGGGATGAAGCCAGGCTATTGTTGGAGGGTTCCACATGGGTGTTCAGACTGGTTTACGAGGGCCGGAGGGCGCGTCGCTGGGTGAGCAATTTGAAATTGGTCAATGTGCACGGGCAGGTGCTGAGGGACAAATTGAACAAGGAGATACAGGAGGTCAGAGTGGTGGGCCCTTTCGATTATTGGCCTATGGAGAACTTAATTGTCTCCCCTATTAGGTTCCCAAAAAAGAGGCAGGATGGTTGAGGTTGATTTAACACCTATCATGTCCGGAGGAGAATTTAGTTAATGACTTCATATTGGAGGAGCAAGTATGTGTGTCTTATTCATCAGTAGACGTGGCTCTATCCTTGGTGGAAAGAGTGGAACAGTGGACACTCATGGGTAAGAGCGTCATTAAGTCCACTTTCCACCTGTTGCCAGTACAACCTGATGATTTTCAATTTCTGGGAATACAGTTTGAAAAGAAATTGTATGTGGACAAGGAGCTTCTCATTGGGATGTTTGATATCTTGTGCTCTCTTTGAGTATTTTAGTACATTCTTACAATGGCAGTTCTCTTGGAATACGGGACATGAGCATTTCAAACACTATTTGGATGACTTCTTTTTGGGGGTAACCGCAGTTCCATGGACTGCCAGCATCTGCTGGTATGTTTCCAGGAGCTCATGATAGACCGTGGGGCACCACTGGCACCGGAATAGACAGTTAGACCCAGTACGGTACTGTTGTTCCTGGACACTGAAATTGATTCAGGGCTATGGATGCCCGATTGCCAGAAGATAAAAAATGGACAATGGACAATGCAGCTGCTGTTGGATGCGATGCTGGCTAAAGCCAAAGTCACAGTGAAAGAGGTTCAGGAACTCCTGGGACATTTTTAATTTTGCATGCAGGGTGGTGAGAGCTGGGAGGATATTCTGTAGGAGATTCTGGCTTGCTGTTGCCACACCATCCCCTGAGATTATCAGCGGGTGTCAAGGAAGACTTAAGTATGTGGTGATTTTTTCTGGAATAGTTTAATGAAGTGCCTTTGGTAGCGTTAAGGGACATGGCCTGGAATGCACAGATATTTTCACATGCTGCCGGAGGAATTGGCTTTGTGCTTTTTAGAACTATCAATGGTGCGCAGAGGAATGGCCACTGGAGTGGAAATGGGGCAAAGGCAGTATTGCCTTTTTGAAACTTTTTCCCTTGGTGATAGCAGTGATATTATGAGGGGAGCAGTTGGCGCACAGGAAAGTTTTGTTTCAGATCAACAATATGTCAGGTTTTTGTATTGGGGTGCTTGAAATATGGCAGAGCCAGACATGTGCCTGGTGTGGACAATGACAATGCGGATGCTTTGTCTCATTCACAGAGGGAGAGATTCCATAGGCTTGCAATGGAGGCAGACAGAGTCAGGACCCGGATGCCTCAGGAGCTTTGGACAGCAGGCAACAGAGGATGCTCCAGTTAGTGGTAGACTCATTGGCGGTTTCTACAAGGACAGCTTATGCTCAGGCTTGACCAGAATATTTAGCTGGCGGGGCACAAAGGAGGCAGGAGGAATGGGCTAGGATGGAGGATGTGGTCCAGTTTATCTTGTCGTTAATAGATAAGGGGCAGTCACGAGTAACGATTTCAGGGAAACTGAGGGGTATAGCTTTTATAGGGAAGTTTTTGTGGGGCTATGTGCCTTCGGCCAACGAACTGGGGAAACGGATCTTGGAAGGTTGGACCAGGGAGGCAGATCGGGTAGAACCGAAAAGGAGGCGAATGACTTTGGGCCTTATTTATGAAGGCCTTGCAACACTTTTGCTCCGCCGTTGCATCACTTTTTGTGACGCAGCCGCAGCATAAACAATACACCACGTTGCGTCATATTTACAAGGTGACACATCTAGGCAGATGTGTCACCGTGTAAAGCCCTGTGCCACATTATACCTGTGTCAAGTAAAATGTATGCAGGGTGGGTGTTCCCACATAAAAAAGGGTCGTAGAAGTGTTGCGGTGAAACTATGAGATTTCACTGAACAGTTCTAGGATGCCACTGTGTCAAACCTTTACGCCTGCCTCAGGGCAGGCGTAAGGGTGACGCAGTGCCATAGGCACAGGCCTACCAGCTGCATTGCAGGAGTTGCGTCATGCATGTGATACAACTCCAGCAATGCATGACTTTTGCGCTGACAGATACGTCAAGATTCCTGACGTATCTGTCATTCCTTGTGACATGGAGTGCCGTACAATAAATACGGCGCATCCATCGTGTAGCTAGGAGGGTGCAGTGAAAACTGTTGCATCGCTGTTTTATCGCAGCAATGCAATAGTTTTCATAAATGATGCCCTTTGGGTTTTTGTTCTGTGATGTGCTTATGGCTTTGCTGAGGAGAGGATGAAACGGTGTTGTTCTCAACGTTGATGAAATGAATGTTCTTCGGTGTGTTTCGGGTAGCAGAGCTCCTAGGGAGTGGGTGGGGGAGTGGAGAGTGATCTAGGAGGAAGTTCACCAGTGTCCAGCAGGTCTCCAAGTTTGGCTCCACAGGTCAAAGACAGATCAGAGGGGCCAGTGCAGTATCATCTTGCTCTGAGTTTCTCCAGCAGACAGGTTTTGCCAGGTACGCTGGGGGTTGACACTTTGCTCTCAGAATGTGTTGGAGGGGCGAGCCTTTTTCCGCATGGGGATGGCAGGCCTGTATTGGTGTTCCAGCTGCTAGCAATGTTACACAAGGCTTTGATTCAACTAGGTCTTGATGCACAAGGATTCAGGACCCATTCCTTCCGTATAGGTATGGCGACAGAGACAGGTAGGCGGGTTGGAGTCGGGAAAGAATTATGGGCCTGGGTAGATGGTCTTTGCACTGATCCAAAGCTATGTTACAGGGTGGGAAGGGGAATTGTGAATTTTTGCTAGTTATAAAAACACACTCCCCCGGGAGGTACCCCGGGGAGGGAACTAGAGGCTCTGGGGTCTCAACACAATATATGTTCACAAAACAAGCTCCCCGAGAATTTTGCAATTTATAGAGAGAGCGAGGATTGTCCAATGATGAAGCATGACACCTGGTGTTGTGTGAGGACAATCCGTTACATTTGTTTGTATGCCCAACACTTGTACTGAGTAGCGTTGGGAGGGATACATCACATATCTCTATAAATTGCAAAATTCTCGGGGAGCTTATTTTGTGTACATAAAATCTTTGTTAGTTGTCAACTGTTTGTTTGCGTTTTTCAGGTTTGGTTCCTGGTCCGGGGCCGCCGGATAGTCAGTCTAGATTGTGGGGCATTCTTTTATTAAGTGGGCAGAAAGACAGGCGAGACAGCGCAACCATGGTGCAAATCTGGGACTTGAAGTCATGTATACTTTGTGCTGGCATGGCAAAGGGGGCATGTGTTGGAGGGAGATTTTACGCTGTTTGAACAGGCTGTTGTAGGGGGGAAATAGTCCTGATGTGTTGATGTTTTGTTGGTGAGAATGACCTAGTTTAGAGAAATGTCTGGCTTTGATAAAATCCATGAAAGAGGTTTTGAAGGAGATTTGGAGTCAGTGTGCAGGATGCCATGTGATATAGACAGAGTTTGTTCCCAGGAGGGTCTGTTGTGGGGCTCTCAGGCTGGCAGCTATAGAGAGGGCCAGGAGGAAAATCAATAAGGAAATACATTCTTTTTGTAGGGACGTGGAAGACTCGAACATTCTGATTTACAGTATGATGACGTCAAAGTTTTCGTAGAGACGGGGTCCACTTGTCATACACTAGCATGGAGTTGTATTTGCTGCAGCTGAGACTTTTGTTGGATAAGGTTTTGAACATCTATTAGACAGCATCAGGGGAGAAAAAGTTGTGGCAGGACCTTTTTCTGGGTGGCGAATGGCCGAGAAGTTGGCATGGTTTACAGAAGTTTATTTTTGCTGACAGCGGCAATCTAGGCTGAAAGGGAATGGGTAGACAAGCTTATGTCTGGACTAGCCAGGAAGTTAAAGGCTCATAGAGGTTAATAGTTGGAGCAAAGAAGGAGGGAAGTTTAAAGATTTCAGTTGCAGTTGATCAGCACTAGAGCAAGTAGAGACTTACAGAATTAAGCTGTTGTGGGGAGGGATATTTAGGGGCGGGGGTACTTACCATAGGTGAATAACTTTGTATAGTGAGGTTTGTAGTTTTGTAAGGCAAAGGTCCAAGTTTGAGTATATGATGTGCACCTGTTTCAATAACGCGGCCTTTTTCACACAAACCTGTTGTCAGTGGCCTGTGCTGCTCCCCCTCTTCCCCAATGCAGGCAGTAGAGAGAAGCCCAGCTCTCCCACTAACACGCTGCTTACCATGATTCCATGAACACCAACAGCAAGCCTCCAGAGTTGTGGTAGGTTCGGAGGATCTCATTGACCAGAAGAGCATGAACCTCCAATGATGTGCTACCTCCCAACCTCCAAGGCCCAGCAGAGGAAGTTCATGGGTTGAATTTAAGGAACCTAAGCCTCACAGAGGTCCCTCCATCCTGTCTGTCATCAGGCAGAAGAAAAAAACGGGAAGTGACATAGGGTAAGTAAGCCTAATACACTCAGGGGTGGGTGGATCTGAGTGGGTCCTATTTTACTTCCTGTTTCTTTCTCTTACGAGTAATGACAGGGATGAGGACGGAGGGACGGAGGGATAATTTGGGCTTCCATTACCAATTGTAAGTCCATAGAAATTTTTGCATTGCACTACAACAAAAACCACCGAACAAAATTACATGAAACATTTTTATGAAGACATAGCTTTAATGAGAATGCCCATTTTTGCAGCATGAAATATTAAGGGAGAAACCTTTTGTAGTTTCTCTGCTGCCGGGTACCATAAACACAGCCTGATCCAGTATGGGGCTGCACAAATTTGAGCTGAGCGCACTGCTGCTAATGCAGAAGAGGAGCCTGATGCCATTGTCCTTAAAGAAATCTTACCAGTGAGACTGATCACACTCAGGACCCTACATTTATTAGTAGCAACTGGCCTTCAGCAAAAAAATACTACCAGTGAGTCCAAGGAAGATAAACATACTGGAGACTAAGATATCAATATAAAGAAAAAAATACAAAAGGAGTAGAAAGAGTGATCTTTCTGTTTATCAATGTGCATACTCGTCTTCCGAAAAACCAGCTGTGGCCCGTGCAGGTACGAGCGGTGGGGCCGGGAGGAGTTTAGGGGGGGAGTGGATTTCGACAGACGATGACGAGGGAAAATTAAATAAATAATTGATTTTCCCTCGTCATCGTCCGTGGAAATTCCCCCTCACCTGGCCCCACCGCCCCATCGCTCTTACCTGCAAGGGCTGCGGCAGGGAAAAACTAGTAGGACTCTAAATGTTACTGTTAGAAATGGGGGTCTCTAGTTGGCAAGGGTTTGCATCTTTGTCCAAGTAGGGACCCTTCCTTCTAGTCAGGATAAGGGAATTACACTCCTAAAATAACCCCTGCTCACCCCCTTGGTAGCTTGGCACAAGCAGTCAGGCTTATCTTAGAGGCAGTGTGTAAAGCATTTGCACATAACCAACAGTAATACAGTGAAAACACTGCAAAAGGACACCACACCAGTTTTAGAAAAATATCCAATATTTTATATACTTAAAACAAGACCAAAACGATAAAAATCCACAATGCAGTACTTAAAAAGGTATACTGAGCAAGAATACTTGAAAAGCACAGCTCGTACTAGTCGGTAGCTCCGTCCGGGGCTACCGCGATGCTGAAAACAACAGAGTCTAACAGTTCCAGCCGACCGCGTCAGTACGGGCCAGCAAAAGTGTGAACAGACTCGGTAACAGTACCTTTGTCGTTGCGGCTTACACGGTGGTGCGAGCCGGTCGTGGCAACCATCACGGTTGCGTTGCAAAATGGAAGCGGTGCAGGGTGCTGTGTCCTCTCGAAGCGGTGCAGGGTGCGGTGTCCTCTCGATGCGGTGCAGGCAGCGGCTCGGTGACGATCATCCACACAGCGTCGGTGGCACCAAGACTTACGGTGCAGGGCGAGACGGTGCTCGATGCGGATCTGGCAGGTTGCAGTACAGGCGACAGAGCCGGTTAGCGGGAGCTGGCGTCGGCCGGCCCAGATGGCTGTGTGGGACGAGGTGGTGCATCGTGAAACTTATGAGCGGTGCTCCCAGCCACGATGCGGTCACGGGTGTCGAAGTCAGCAGCAGCGATGACGTCGGTGAGACCAGGATGGCGAAGTGCGGTGCCCACAGGTCACGGTGCAAGCAGCGGCTCGGTGGTGGTGGCGTTGGTCGTCATCGGTGAGACCAGGGTTGCGGTGCGAGATGCGGACGGTGCGGTCTGCGGTGCCATCGGGACACAGAGCCAGCGACGGAGTCGGTGACGGAGTCAGTTGCGTTCCCCTTTTCTGTGGCAGCTGAAACAATGGTTCCAGAAGCGGTACCCAGAGGTTGGTGAAGTCTTTACAGTCCCTGAGTTTGCAGAACAGGAGGCAAGCTCTATTTCAGGCCCTTGGAGATACTCAATAAAGAAGTTGCAGAAAGTTCAGTCCAGTCCTTTCACTGCCCAAGACAGAAGCAGCCACTGCAGACCAACACAGCAAATCACTCAGCAAAGTGGTAGTTCCTCCTCACAGCTTCTCCAGCTCTTCCTCTTGGCAGTCTTCTTGGTCCAAAAGAGTTCTAAAGTTCTGAGGTCTGGGCCCCAATCTTTATACCACAAAATCCTTTGTTCTCTGGAGACAGAGAGTGTCTTTGCCCAGCCAGAACCAGTTCTGTCCTCCCTGGTGCAGCTTCCTGGCAGGAGGTGGAGACAGCATTGTCAGAGGCAGACCAGGCCCATTCAGGTGAAAGGAAATCTCCTCCCCCTACTCTAAATGCAGCCCAGGTCTATTCAGCCCAGCCCTGACTCATTAGGCTCTCTAAAGCCACTGCTCCTCTCCAGCCCCTGTCATCCAAAAGCCAGACATGCAATACACAAACCTAACAGAGGCACACTGGATGGTTAAGCAAGAAAATACCTACTTTCTAAAAGTGGTATTTTCAAACACAGAGGGGCATATTCACAAGAACATGTGATAACCACCGCAAGTTTAGCTTAACGCAACTTCTCACATCGCAGTCCATCGCGGGAAAACAACGCTGTGTTAACGTAGCATTCTCAACCTGGCGTCACCATGCGATAGTCCCACGATAACGCGTCAAATGACCTCGTTAAAAACAACGCGACGCCGAAAAAATGCAAAACACCAACGCGAATAAAGTTGCGATGAGGCCAACCACGGAAAAAAAAACAGCGACAACCAGCGACAGGCCTGCAATCCCCACGCGTCTGGCGGGAAAATGCACCATAAAAGCTGAACAAGAAAAACACACCATAAACAAATCAAACTGCGCAGCAACATGGATGCACCCGGAACGAGTGCCCAGGTCAGCGCGAACCCCACAAGCCCCACATACCACCAGCAATGAACCTCGGGGTCGGGGAAGGCCAAGGAGAAGAGGAAGACGGGGTACAGTCCGCAGGAAAACCCGATCGTCGTCACGGAGGTGACAGAGCACCAACAACAACTGTCCGTCACCAACACTGTGTCATTGGCAATACAGACGGAAAAATGGCATCCCATCGTGAATGCAGTCGGAGTGCCGAGGAAGCCAAGATGCGCCGGCACGATGTGAAAAGCCAAACCAAGCAGAAACCCCCTGCCAACAGGAAGGCAGCAACGGCGAATGGAGGTGGGAGTCCTGCGCCACAGGAGGAGCTGGAGCAAATGGCGGCCACAGTCATCAGTGTGGAGACGGTGCAAGGTGTCGGGAGTCCGGACACTGCTCGACATGACCTGACACAACAGCAACAGGGTGAGTAACGAACAGGGACTGTGGGGACGGGGGGTACAGGCACAATGGCACACATGCACAATGACGTGTAGCACACCGCACACCCACAATAACCCTGGGTCATGTCCCTGATCCCCATGGCACACTGCAGCACACATACAAACATCAAGTAGGCCCCCATTCACCATGTGCCCAAAGGAGTACCACCCCACACATCACCAATTACACAACACACACATGCACCCGTGCGAAACACAGCAAAGATGCGTATGTGAGAGCCACACTGACAATGCAAGTGACACCACATGACCAGCAGCATGGCTGGAGTACAATCACCATGACACTGTGCACGCCACGAGACTGAGGTGGCTGAGTGTGGACCACATCCGGAAAGGAGCAGGTCACAATCTGACACATCCACCTGCACAAACAACCACTGACGTCAACAACACATCTGCAGACAAACAATGCACAAGAGTACAAAAACCGTCCAAGAGCACAAATGACCCAAGTCGCCAACATCACAGCACCTCAAAAGCACAAAAGCCAAAGGCACACCGCCTCCAAGGGATAAGGGGCAGCAAAATCACAGCTGCAGGTGCGACTCCCACACAAAGCAGCACACACACCTAACAATTACAGCACACCCGCATGGACGACAATGTGGTACACAGCCCAACACCTACACTGCAGAACAGAGGACACAACTGGGTCCGCCTGTGCGTAGAAAATGGCCAATCACATCTGACATAGCAGGAAACTGTGAGATGCAAATGTACGTGTACAACCTCACCTACGTCATGTAGTCCAAATGTCCACTGTCCCGCATCAAATAGTCCGCCCCTCCCAAACAGTCACAATGTACATTGTCATGAAGTCTGAATGTAAACTTGAACAATGCGGCAACATACATGCCAACACAATGTCAACAAGCATCTCCCCTTCACATTGCAGAGGGACAAACAACGCCTCCAGCAGAGCAGACCAGACAACTCTACAGTGATGCTGAAGAGGACCACCACACTTCCGACACCTACGCCCCACAACAGTCCATGGACATCTTAGGCAATCGACCTCCAGGAGCAGGGCAGCACCGCTGCATCGAGGATACCCCACCCCCTGCACAGACAACACAGCTGGACGCACCCACCACCCCGGCTGGCTCCCAGCAGCCCACCCAGCACACATCGCATTCCAAGGCCAGGTGTCAGACTGCCAGAAGAGGGTGGCCGAACATGTGCGGGTGGGGTACTACCTCATGGAAGCCGAACCAGATCACATACGTGGGTGTCTAAGTCCCATCAGGGCCCACCAACACTCCCCAACGGAGACCCACACTGCGACAGAGACACATGCCTTTGCACATTTCCAGTACTGAACCACACCCAGGGCCACGGGATGATCATCCACACCCCCACGCCGGACTGGCATACGCCGTCCCAGTTCACTCCTTTTACGTATTGAGTGGGGGACGACAAAGCTACATGTGCAATGTCCCACCCACTGCCTGCGGTGACATGGCTGCGTCCTCTGTACATGGCACAATGTAATGTTGTAGTGCCCGGGGCACAAATGCATACATCATGAGCACACAGACACACACAGATAGTTCATTGAACTGGCCACGGGCACTTGTGCTCGACACCTTTATTGGCATGGTCACATGTACAGTGACGCATGTGCTGGATGTGTGTGGGGTGAGTGTAAGCCAGCCCTCATGGAGTCGTTGGTGCTGGCAACAACTTGAACAGTGATCACAATTGAAGCAGAAACATAAAACACCAGCACAACAGAAACAACTGTGAAGCATCATGGTGGTAGCCGGAGGGAGTACAGTGTTCACCCAACATGCAAGCAGAATGTTCCTTGATTTGTGGTGCACTGAGTTAGTGGCACCTGAAGAGCTGAGCAGGGTATCAAGCTGATGATGGCCCCCACGACAGGTGTGAGCAACTCTGACAGTCTGGCAGTAAGACACTTACGACTCTGGCACCTGTCGTTTGGAGTTGGTCCTGGCGGTGGTGGCGTGTGCATCCTGCGGTGAGGCGACGTCCGGGCAGGTCAGGACTCGATTTGATGTGTGAACCAATGTGGACCGCAGTTCAGGCCGGAGGCAGCGGACAGCGCAGGGCCACAGACACATGGCGTTGATGACCCCCAGACCATCGACCCAGAGGCCATCCAACATGCCATTAGACTGGGGCCATGGTTTGAGCTGCACAGAGTTAGTGGCCCCGGATGCACTGCGGCCGGCACAGGCACACCACCATGGGACGGTGACTTGCGGTGCAGTGAGATAGGGCCACGTGAGGTGAGCGGGTCCTCGTTGATGTCGAAGGTGAATGTAGCGGAGGTTTGCGGGGGACAGTGGAAGGTGTCCTCCAGGGCATGATGCAGAGGGCAGGAGCCGGCCGGAAGCGGCAAATGGAGGAGTGGAATGCTACAGCCTCGTTTTGGCCACATAGTCAGTATCACTGACATGATGATGAAGACAACCCACAGTCCATGGACTCAGTCGCCAACAAATCTCAAGAAGAAAGTGTCCATGGTTGTCGGGGAACAGACTTAGTGGCCCCGTAGTTGAAAGGGGATGCAGTCTGCGATGAGGCCAGTACAATGATATCAGGTCTGCCATAAATGAATCATGACTGAGTTCCCAATGTGTGCCCTACTCGACCGATGTGTAGCCGGAGGCAGCGGCCAGCGCGGGCCAACCGCTGTTCAGCAAGCTCCTCCTGGAACACTGACACACGGCGTTGAAATGGCATGTGGGGATGACTCGTGGTTGACCGAGGCAGTAGCGACAGAGCTGAGCGGGTGTTTAGCCAGCGACGATGCCGTGTCCTGCCTGGTACGGACTGGCATGGATTTGTGTGGGGCCTGCAGGACCGCAGTGTAGTCCAAAGGCGTAGTCATCAAGGGCCCACAGACATGTGTGGTTGGGATGCCATGCACATACTTTGTGTCACCACATCGAAGGGAGTATAGTGATATAAACTCAGCCATGAAGTGTGTACTCGGCCATTGTGTAATCAAGACTCAGTTCCAAATGTGTGACCTACTTGACCGCAGTGTAGGCACGAGGCAGCGGTCAGCAGGGGCCCACAGCCACGTGTCGTTGGCCCGCGATGCACAGGGTTGGTGACACCAGGGCAGTTGTCGGCAGTGTTCGGACACCTCCGTAACGATGGTCCTTTTCTCCTCTGGACTGAACCGCGTCTTCCTCTTACTCGTTTCCCTGCGTACAATGATATGTACTCCGCCATGCAGAAATCATGGATCAGTTCAACATGTGTGACCTACTCGTCCGCAGTGTAGTCCGAAGGCGTAGTCATCAGGGGCCCACAGACACGTGTGGTTGGGATGCTATGCACAGAATTGGTGTCACCACATCGAAGGGAGTATAGTGATATAAACGCTGCCATAAAGTGTGTACTCTGCCATATCATAATCAAGACTCAGTTCCAAATGTGTGACCTACTTGAGCGTAGTGTAGGCCCGAGGCAGCGGTGGAGTACGTCAACGAAAAAGGAATAAAGCGGGCCTGTGTCGCGGAGGCCGTGATGGTCTGAGGAGGATGCGAACGTCGCGGGCCTCGGGTTTGGAGCTTGCGCCGGCACGTGGTGGGCCCTCTTTGACACACGCCAGTGTCGGCAGGTAAGCAGTGAGGCCTGGCTGCGCTGGGGCGGGCATGATGGGTCCGGGGACCAGCGGCCCAGGGTGCAGCAGGCGCACAGGATCGCAGGCCACACCGTTCACGGCGACGGCGTCAGCCTTGTGGTGGGGTGGGAGGCACCGCCCTGGCAGACGCGTTGGGCATCCTGGAAGAGAACCACGCCCAGTGCTACGTACTTTTTATTCACACCCCTGCTCTGGCCTGGCGTACGCCGGGCCAGCCCACTCCGCACACGCTTACAGGGGGGACGTCACAAGCTACATTTCCGTGATCTTCCCCACTGGCTAGGGTGACATGGTTGCGTCCACTGTCCACTACACTCCAAACACCAGCAGTGCATGTAGACATGGCTGTGTCTGTGGTCTGCATACTTCAGTCTGTCCAGCACATCTCCGCCACACTTGGCATTGTGTACATACTCATTCATGGGTCACTTGCCTCCTTCGCACATGCCTGGTTCCCACCTCTCCCCACATTCCGATATTGTGTGGCTGAGGTGCCATGCCGTCGATGGCTCATGTACATGGCTGACCAACGTTGCCACAGTAAGTTGTGCTGTCGTGTCTGGTGGTGGGGCATGTTGTATGTGATTTTGTGACGTGTGCAGTGCCAGAGTTGTGAGTTCCATGATTGTGGGGTTGAGGTGTGTAGTGTGTTCATTTGGTACTTGCCAACGGGCAGTGCATTCCCATGGGTGCCATCCTGGAAGCGCTGGTTGATGTTGGACTGTCGGAAGATGAAGGGATCATACACACTGCCTGGGTAGTTGGCCATGACATTGGTGAGGAGTCCCCTGTGGTCCACTATTGCCTGCACGTTGATGGGATGCGTGTGCTTTCTGTTGGGGTATTGTGTGCGGTGTTGGCAGGGGGCACAAGTGGGACAAGTGTGCAGTCGATTACCCCCGACACGTGCGGAGATCCAGCTATGGCGTATAGTCCTTGCTTGGTCTCCAGCTGTTCCTGCGCATTGTGGGGGATGTATGGGTGCTGGTGTCCTTAGCTGGTGAGGGCATCCAGGACAGGTGTGAGGAACTTGGATGGGGCTGGCTGTGAGACTTCTCCGACTCGGGCGGTTGTTGTTTGGGAGGATGCCAGAGGCCAACAGGTGCAGCACAGCCAGCAGCTTTGTCTGCGGAGGGATGTTGGTTGTCCGCTGTGTTGGTACCCGTCAGCCTGTGGGCAATGATGTTCAGGATGCGGAGGATGGTTGTCCTTTTGGGCCTGTAGTGGGCATTGGCATTGTCTGGTGTTAGGTCTGTGGGGCTGGTGCATTTCCTGAAGGTCCGCTGTCTTTGTCTGCGCTGCCTCTGTGGTGGTCAGGGGGGTGCGGGGGGGTCCTTTGGGAGGGTGGCGGTCCTGGGGGTGGTGGCGGTGGGTGTTGTTGCCCTCTCGGGGCTCCGGGGTGCATGGTGAGTGGCTCCATGGCATCTGTTGTTCTTCAGGTGTGGCTGTGGGCTGGGCTCCCTTTTCTTGTGCAGGTTGACGTCCGACTTTGCACCAGGTCAGAGCAGGTGTTAATTTCCTGCTGGTAATGCGCCGTATCGCCTGTTTTGTGTTCCTATCGCCGATGTGGCTGGTCATTGAGAATGTTGCGTTGTGGTGTTGTCGCGGATTTTGCTCGGAAACGCCTACTCTGCATCTCATTAGCGTTAGTTGCCGGGGTCATCTGTGGCGATGTTTTTGCGACTGCTTTCGCAGGAAAACTGGTGTTATGGGCTGTTAGCACCAGCTTGTGAATGGGGCGATAAATTTTGCGTGACTTTGGATGCGTTAAAGTGCCGATAACTCGGCGATAGCTCCTTGAGAATATGCCCCAGAATGTAAAAATCACCCTCACTAAAAGATGCATTTTAACATTCTGAGTTCAGGCATACTAAACTTTATTTTCCTACCTTGTTCCCAGGGCTAGTTATGTTCATAAAATGTTATAAGCAAACTCCCCATTCTGTCTTATGGGAACAGGTAGCCTTGCAATAGTGAAAAACAAAATTGGCAGTAGTTCACTATCAGGACATGCCACACACACCAGGGCATGTCCTACCTTTCTCATACACTGCACCCTGCCCACAGGGGTACCTTGGGCCTACCTTAGGGGTGACTAATATGTAAGAAAAGGGAAGGGTAGGGCCTGGCAAGTGGGTGCACTTGCTGAGTAGACATGGCAGTACTAAACTGCACACAGATACTGCAGTGGCAGACCTGAGTTACCTTTTCAGGGCTACTCATGTGGGTGGCACAATCAGTACTGCAGGCCCACTAGTAGCATTTTATTTACAGGCCCTGGCAGACTCAGTGCACTTTACTAGGGACTGACTAGTAAATCAAATATGTCAATCATGGAAACACCAATCCATAATAACAATTTACAACAGGAGCACTTACACTTTAACACTGAACAGCAGTGAGAAAGTGCGCAGAGACACTAAACCAGCAAAAAAAGAGTCAAAACCAGGAGGTCAGAAAGCAAAAAGACAGGGGAAACATGCCAAAAGATGCCAAGTCTAACACATGTCCCCTCCAGCTGAAAGTAGGGAGAACTACCCAACCTCCTGGGAGTTCTCTTCACTAAGGCGGAAGAACCTGGACAGACCATCTGCGTTGGCGTGTTCTGTGCCATGGCGGTGTTCCACCGTAAAGTCCATTCCCTGTAGGGAGATGGACCACCTCAACAGTTTTGGGTTCTCACCCCTCATTTGCATCAACCATCTGAGGGGTCTGTGGTCTGTCTGAACCCGGAAGTGAGTCCCAAACGGGTAGGGTCTTAGCTTCTTCAGCGCCCAGACCACAGCAAAAGCTTCTCTTTCAATGGCACTCCACCTCTGTTCCCTGGGGAGTAGTCTCCTGCTAGGGAAGACTACAGGCTGGTCTAGGCTCTCTTCATTCAGTTGTGAGAGCACCGCTCCCACACCATGCTCTGAAGCATCAGTCTGCACGACAAATTCCTTGGAGAAGTCGGGTGCCTTGAGCACGGGCGCCGTGCACATGGCTGCCTTCAGGGCATCAAAAGCTTTCTGGCAGGATTCAATCCAGATCACCTTCTTGGGCTGCTTACTGGAAGTCAGCTCTTTTAAGGGCGCAACAATGGTGCCATAGCCCTTAACAAATCTCCTGTAGTAACCGGTGAGACCTAAAAAGGCTCTCACCTCTGTCTGGGTCTTGGGGGGCTCCCTAGCCAGAATGGTGTCAATCTTGGGTTGTAGGGGCGCCACCTGGCCGCTTCCTACCTGGTGTCCCAATTACACCACAGAACCCTGCCCGACCTGGCACTTACTGGCCTTGATCATGAGGCCTGCTCTCTGCAGAGCCCTCAACACTTCCCCGAGGTGCTGCAAGTGTTCCTCCCAGCTTGAACTGAACACTGCAATGTCATCCAGGTATGCGGCACTGAAATCCTCCTGCCCAGCCAACACCTGGTTGACCAACCTCTGGAAGGTGGCAGGGGCATTCTTCAACCCAAAGGGCATCACCCGGAACTGGTAATGTCCTTCTGGGGTTGAGAATGCTGACCTCTCCTTGGCCCCATCGGTTAAGGCAATCTGCCAATACCCAGACGTCAAATCAAACATGATGAGGAACTTGGCAGCTCCCAACCGATCAATGAGCTCATCAGCTCTGAGGATGGGGTGTGCATCAGTCCTGGTGATGGCATTGAGCCCACGGTAGTCCACGCAAAACCGCAGTTCTGGAGCACAGCAGCCTTTGGGACCAAGACCACTGGGCTGGCCCAAGGACTGTTGGAGGGCTCTATCAACACTAACGCCAACATCTTAGAGACCTCCTCTTTGATGCTGGCCCTGACCCGGTCAGTCAACCTGTAAATCTTATGTTTTACAGGAGGGCTGTCACCAGTGTCCACGTCATGGGTACACTAGTGAGTAACACCTGGGGTCAGAGAGAACAGTGGGGCAAACTGTCCCAACAACTGATGACAGTCTCCCTGCTGCTCTGGGGTCAGTGTAGGGGAGAGGATCACACCTTCCACTGACCCATCGTGCTCCTTGGTGGACAGGAGGTCAGGGAGAGGTTCACTCTCTTCTTCCACCCCATCATCTGTCGTCAAGAGCATGCTCACTTCGGACCTCTCAAAGTACGGCTTGAGGCGGTTCAAGTGGAGGACCCCCAAAGGGTTCCTGGGAGTCTGCAAATTCACCAGGTAGGTGACATCACTTTGGCGCTCCACCACCTCAAAAGGCCCAGTCCACTTGTCCTGCAAGGCACAAGGTTCCACTGGGGCCATGACCCACACTTTTTGGCCAGGTTGAAACTCCCAGGGTGGCATTCTGGTCATACCAATGTTTCATCTCCTCCTGGCTTGCTTCCAGGTTCGCCTGAGCGAGTTTCCTGAAGCGGGCAGTTGGGTCTCTGAAGGCCAGCATGAAGCTAAATACAACCTATGGAGTTTTCCTGGGAGCTGCCTCCCAGCCTTCCTTAACCAAACTAAGAGGTCTTCTCACAGGGTGCCCATACAGAAGCTCAAAGGGACTGAACCCTAGAGACTTCTGTGGTACCTCCCTGTATGCAAAGAGAAGGCATGGCAAGAGGACGTCCCACTTACACCTCATGGGTTCTGTTAGACCCTTGATCATGCCCTTCAAGGTTTGGTTGAATCGTTCCACCAAACCGTTACCTTGTGGGTGGTAAGGAGTGGTGAACTTGTAGGTTACACCACACTCCTTCCACAAGGATGTCACATACTTCAATATGAAATTGGTTCCACGGTCAGAAACCACCTCTCTGGGGAAACCCACGCGGGAAACGATCCACATTAATGCCCGGCCCACCATGGGTGCCGTCGTTGTCCTGAGAGGGATTGCCTCCGGGTACCGGGTGGCATGGTTCACCAAGACCAGGATGTACCTGTTGCCCATGGCTGTCTTGGGATCCAGTGGCCCCACAATGTCCATCCCAACCCTTTCAAAAGGGGTTCCAACAACTGGAAAAGGTTGGAGAGGAGCTTTAACCTTCCTCCCACTCTTCCCACTTGCCTGGCAAGTTTGGCAAGACCTGAAATGTCCATCTGACTGCCTACACATTTGGGGTCAAAAGAAGTGGGTGACAAGCCTGTCAAAGGTCTTGTCCCACCCCAAATGTCCTGCCAAAGGCACGTCATGAGCCAGACCCAGTAGGAAGGTCCTGAAGCGCTGGGGTACCACCAGCACATGGGCTGACCCAGGCTCAGCGACCTTAGGCTTGCTGTACAGGAGACCATTCTCCCAGTAGATCCAATGTGATCCAGGCTGATCACCAGCTGCCTGGTTTGCAGCCTGCTGCCGCAAACCCTCTAGAGAAGGGCTTTCTTTCTGCTCCCTGCAGAATTCATCCTGGTGGGACCACCTTCTTGCTGCCAATGGGTCAGCTCAGAGATGTCCCCCAGTTCAGCTACCTGCTCCCCTGTAGGTACCGGGACGTCCCCCTCAAGGTCAGCCTCCTCCCGGACTGTGGGAACCTCAGGGGCCGGTTTCCCGCGCCCCCTGCCCTTTCTCTTAGCAGGGACCTGGGCCACTGTTTCAGGCTCCAAGTCCTTCTGATCACCCTTTCCGGCCGCCATTGACCGAGTGGTCACGCATTCCCACTCTGGCAACCCAAGCATCTCCAAGTGAGACCTGAGCTCAACATCCTTCCACAAGGACTGCTCCAGGTCGTTACCTAGCAGACAATCTACAGGCATGTTAGGGCTCGCAACCACCCTCAAGGGTCCTGAGACCCCCCTCCCATTCAAAGGGACCCAGCGCCACCATACACTGGCGCTCTGAGTTGTCCACAGCAACTACTTGGTGGAATGCCCAAGGGACTATTTGCTTCTCAGAGACCAGGTGACACCGGACTGAGGTCACACTGGCTCCAGTATCTCTGAGAGCCTCTACCCTTTTCCCATTGATGGTCACCCAGGTGCTGTATTTCTTTGTGTTAGGGGGCACCTGGTTCCCTGGGACCATCTCACTGTCCCCTAGTGAGAAGAGGGGAATTTCTGTGGGATCCCCACCCTCCTGTGGGTACCCCTCCTCCCCAAGCGCTACACTAGCCAACACCTTGGTCTGCCCACCAGTGGGTGGCTGTGCCCTCTTGGGACACTTGGGGTCCCCCTTCAAGTGACCCACCTGGTCACAGGAAAAGCACTTGCGGGGGCCGGTCTCTGCAGGCTTTCCTGAAGAGACCACTGCTTTCTTGTCTCCTGGGGGATGGGAACCTTTACCCTGGGTATTAGTTTGGGGCCCATTAGAGAACTCCTGTGCTTTACCCTTGCCCTCCCCACTTTCCTGCTGGGGACCCTGCCCACCTTTGGCTGAGTCTCCCCCAAAACACTTTCTTGTGGGCTCTGGTACTCACCCAGCGGTCCGCCTCCATAGCAAGCTTCCTGGGGTCAGTCAGCTTACTATCAACCAAGTGCTGGCGCAGCTCTGCAAAACATAGACTAGACAAGTGCTCCCATGCAATCAAACTGTAGAGCCCCTGATAATCTGTCACATTACTGCCCTTCACCCAGCCATCCAGTGACCTGCAGAAAGAATCTACACATTCCAACCAAGTGTTGGCATCAGTTTTCCTACTGGGCCTAAACTGATCCCTGTATTTGTCAGGAGTGAGTCCATACCTAGTGAGGAGAGCATCCTTCATGTCAGCGTAAGTGAGGTTCTGCCCCTTACCCAAAGCTATCAGAGTTTCCCTTGCTTCCTCTGGAAAGAGAGGCCACAACCCTGCCCCCCAATTCCTTTCAGGGACCCTATTCATGTGAATAGATGACTCACACCCTTGAAACCACCTTTGTATGTAATCCCCCTTCTTGAACTCTTTACCTACATTCTTGGGGATGTGCACAATCCTATCTGTCTGCACTGAAGAGTTGCTGTTACCATCCGTGCTGGATTTGCTCTTCAATTCCTGCTCCTTGAGCCCACACTCATGGTCTAATATCATCCTTTGTGAGTCCATCTTGAGCCTCTCAAGCTCTATCTCATGCCTCCTAGCTTCCCTTCTGTCCTCCAGCTCCTCTGGGGACAAACCACTGATACCTAGCCTGCAGGGACCCCCCCTCACAACAGCACATCTTCCCTATGAGTCGGCTCTTCTGCCTCCCCAGTAAGATCTCCAGACTGCCCACTGGCATGTCTGGCTGCTACCCAGGCCCTCAGCACCTTTTGTAGCTCCTCCTTCCTGGTGACGCCTCTGACTTGGACCTTTAGGTTTTTACAAATAGCCTTCAATTCTTTGATGTTGTAGGTTTCCAACCTTTCCTCCTCAAAGGCCACCACTAGGGATGCAAGTGATGATGCTGCTTTGTCAGGCATGATGTTGTCGGAAGTTAAAGTTCCAAAAAAATAGGATCACAAAAATAGACCAGAAAAAACAGTATGTGGCACGTTATGGTCTGCGATATGGTAGTAGTGCACACCAATCACTGTAAGCCAAGTGCAAACACAAGTCCTATCCTCACCGCTGACAACCAATGTTAAAAATTGGGGTCTCTAGTTGGCAAGGGTTTGCACCTTTGTCCAAGTAGGGACCCTTCCTTCTACTCAGGATAAGGGAGTTACACTCCTAAAATAACCCCTGCTCACCCCCTTGGTAGCTTGGCATCTTAGAGGCAGTGTGTAAAGCATTTGCACATAATCAACAGTAATACAGTGAAAACACTACAAAAGGACACCACACGAGTTTTAGAAAAATATCCAATATTTAATATACTTAAAACAAGACCAAAACGATAAAAATCCACAATACAGTACTTAAAAAGGTATACTGTGCAAGAATACTTGAAAAACACAGTTCGTACGAGTCGGTAGCTCCATCCGGGGCTACCGAGATGCTGAAAACAACAGAGTCTAACAGTTCCAGCCGACCGCGTCGGTACGGGCCAGCGAAAGCGTGAACAGACTCGGTAACAGTACCTGTCTCGTTGCGGCTGACATGGTGGTGCCAGCCGGTCGTGGCAACCGTCGCGGTTGCGTTGCAAAATGAAAGCGGTGCAGGGTGCGGTGTTCTCTCGATGCGGTGTAGGCAGCGGCTCGGTGACGATCGTCCAGACGGCGTCGGTGAGACCAAGGCTTACGGTGCAGGGCGAGACGGTGCTCGATGCGGTGCTGGCAGGTTGCGGTGCAGGCGGCAGAGCCGGTTAGCGGGAGCTGGCGTCGGTCAGCCCAGACGGCTGTGTGGGACGAGGCGGTGCATCGTGAAACTTACGAGCGGTGCCCCCAGCCACGATGCGGTCACGGGTTTTGAAGTCAGCAGCAGCGACGGCGTCGGTGACACCAGGATGGCGAAGTAAAGCGAGGCGGTGCGGAGTGCGGTGCCCACAGGTCACGGTGCAAGCAGCTGCTCGGTGGGGGCAGCAGCAGTCGTTGTCGGTGAGACCAGGGTTGCGGTGCGAGATGCGGACGGTGCGGTCTGCGGTGCCATCAGGACACAGAGCCAGTGACGGAGTCGGTGACAGAGTCGGTTGCGTTTCCCTTCTCTGTGGTAGCTGAAACAGGCTCCAGAAGCGGTACCCAGAAGTTGGTGAAGTCTTTGCAGTCCCTGAGACTTCAGAACAGGAGGCAAGCTCTATTTCAGGCCCTTGGAGATACTCAATAAAGAAGTTGCAGAAAGTTCAGTCCAGTCCTTTCACTGCCCAAGACAGAAGCAGCCACTGCAGGCCAACACAGAAACGCACTCAGCAAAGTGGTAGTTCCTCCTCACAGCTTCTCCAGCTCTTCTTCTTGGCAGTCTTCTTGGTCCAAAAGAGTTCTAAAGTTCTGGGATCTGGGCCCCAATATTTATACCACAAAATCCTTTGTTCTCTGGCGGCAGAGAGTGTCTTTGCCCAACCAGAACCAGTTCTGTCCTCCCTGGTGCAGCTTCCTGGCAGGAGGTGGAGACAGCATTGTCAGAGGCAGACCAGGCCCATTCAGGTGAAAGGAAATCTCCGCCCCATAGTTTAAATGCAGCCCAGGTCTATTCAGCCCAGCCCTGACTCATCAGGCTCTCTGGAACCACTGCTCCTCCACAGCCACTGTCATCCAAAAGCCAGACATGCAATACACAAACCTAGCAGAGGCACACTGGATGGTTAAGCAAGAAAATACCTATTTTCTAAAAGTGATATTTTCAAACACAGAATGCAAAAATCACCCTCACTAAAAGATGCATTTTAACATTCTGAGCTCAAGCATGCTAAACTTTATTTTCCTACCGTGTTCCCAGGGGTAGTTATGTTTATAAAATGTTATAAGCAAACTCCCCATTCTGTCCTATGGGAACAGGTAGCCTTTCAATAGTTAAAACCAAATTGGCAGTAGTTCACTATCAGGAAATGCCACACACACCAGGGCATGTCCTACCTTTCTCATACACTGCACCCTGCCCACAGGGGTACCTTGGGCCTACCTTGGGGGTGACTAATATGTAAGAAAAGGGAAGGGTAGGGCCTGGCAAGTGGTAGATACAGACCCACGGGGTGTTTTCTTAGTGTGGAATTGGCGCCTCCTGAGTGTACGCTATTCTTGTGTGGGCTATCTGTGCGGTGCAGAGGTGAGGGATACTAACACCCTAAGCCCTCAACCGGGACCCTTGACGGGGTCCCCTACAGACAAATACTATGATCCTATGTACACGCTGTGTTGTTATTGTCTCATTGTGTTGCCATTACATATTTGGTGCACATCGATAAAACACAACATTCATGTGATAATTAAACTTTGCTGAATATTCCTTTGTTCTTTATTGTTTAGTAAGATCGCCCAGCCAACATGTGTTTCGTCGTGGGTGATATCCCAAACGACTTCTTCACGGCTACAAGAGAAAGTGTATACATTTGGGATCAGCCTATCCACAGTTTGATTATGGGTTGGCATATTACATTAGAGTGAGCACCCGGTGACTTGGGGTGTACTTTTCACAATATACTCGTGACTACTAATAATGCATATTTGTGGCTGTGTATTATCTGTGGACCCATTTACCATAGTCCCAACAGTGGTGATATATTCAACATTTAATTTATTTCAACTTATTATTGTGTATTATTTCATACAAGATTGATCACTGGAATATTAATTATATATATCCCGTCCCCTTCTCAGTGTCAAAACTACGTGGGGGAGGAGTACTAAAATTAAGGGTGATGTGTAGGATGAAGTAAAGGTCAAAAACACCCTTTCTTCAATTTATATTAAGCTGAGGTGAGGCATTCACGTATATAATGTTGTTAAGCATTGAAATTACAACCTAACTCAGAATTGTCCCCCTACCTGTAGAGCAGGTGGATAAAGTCTATCGCGTTCTGAAAGATACAAGTAATGCAAACGGAGACACCTGTCAATATTTAATCTTCCTTAATATGGAGTCGTTAAACTATGTACGTTTGATTTATTGAGAGGACGGTGACCACTCACCTCCCCGCCGGTTCTACTTCCGTCCCGGCTGTGATTAGTTTGCCTTCCGGTTCTTGATATTATTGTAGTTTGCTATATATCTGGGTCAATAAATATATGTAAATGAGAACCTTTCCTGATTACCCAACTCAGAGAATCCCTAACCTTAACACGGAAGAAGTCTCTTACCTAGTTTAAAGTCCAATTAGGTCCTTGATTTATTCTTTTAATCAGGCGTCCTTCTTAAATATGTGTCACCCAGTTGAATATCTCGGAGTTCGGAATCTGTAAGTTTTGTTTAAAGTATAGTCAAGTAGTGTCATTAATCTAATAAGGTTATGCCCGCCCGTCTAGGGATTCCCCTATGTTTGTAATTCTTACCTTAAGCGAGTGCGCTTAGGACCGTTCTCGTCTTCATGCGTGTCAGTCCCGCATTGAACCGGAAGTCCCGAGTGTCTTAACCCGGGTCCCTTTGTACAAACACTCATTCTTGATAAAGAGCTAGAACGTGAACTCAGAGAGTGCACAGGTTTCGTTCTGAACCGGAAGTGAGTATTGAGATTGGTGCCGTACGGCTTCCAAAATGCCCTGTTCATTACTTCAGTGCTTCGCAACCTATAAATATCGTTTGTATGCGTTCCTACCCTTATTTTCCGTGAGTTTATGTTTTTATTCGGGGTTAGCAATTTATATGTCTCAGGTCGGTGTCCACGTTTAAATTTATAACTTTATATCCATGAATGTCGTCTCAGATCGGAGCCGTCTTTTCAAAGTATAATTGCTGGTATTAAATCATTTACAGCAAAAGTCAGAGTATACTCATACATTCAGGGTATATCTTTAGTTTACTCTAAATATACCTATTCTTGATTGCTATAATATGATGTCACATGACAGATCTATACATTCATTCATTGGTTGGGGAGCAGTCATGAAGTCAAGGTCATACTTGTGACATATGCCGGCCCTCTGTATCCATCCAATATGCTCAGTCAGTTTAAAATACAATACGTGTCTAGGTATTTTGCACGTTGTATACTGTATATTGCACATATTTCTATCTAAGAACAAGATGCATCTGGACAGTAGCAGTGACATTGATAAAACACAGTGAAAGTATATATTTTCTTAAAACGAGAAAGCATGTTCTACAAGTGGCTATAACCACGTACGGTTGTTATATTTGGGTGTAGTTTGTTGGTCCCATTGTGTGTCATTTGTGTAAAGGTTATCACCCACACCATCCTATATTAGACTGTATGTGCATGATCTTGGTACTCCCGCTGCCTCAATGTAGCAAGAATATTATTAGTCCCTGCTTGATTAGTTGCCCAAAAAATACTGCATCTCATAGTCAGTGTTTAAACCCTCTTCCACTGCTCTGATGCGCATAATCCAAGTCGCCTCTTAGACCTGTCATGTGACATCATATTATAGCAATCAAGAATACGTATATTTAGAGTAAACTAAAGATATACCCTGAATGTATGAGTATACTCTGACTTTTGCTGTAAATAATTTAATACCAGCAATTATACTTTGAAAAGACGGCTCCGATCTGAGACGACATTCATGGATATAAAGTTATAAATTTAAACGTGGACACCGACCTGAGACATATAAATTGCTAACCCCGAATAAAAACATAAACTCACAGAAAATAAGGGTAGGAACGCATACAAACAATATTTATAGGTTGCGAAGCACTGAAGTAATGAACAGGGCATTTTGGAAGCCGTACGGCACCAATCTCAATACTCACTTCCGGTTCAGAACGAAACCTGTGCACTCTCTGAGTTCACGTTCTAGCTCTTTATCAAGAATGAGTGTTTGTACAAAAGGACCCGGGTTAAGACACTCGGGACTTCCGGTTCAATGCGGGACTGACACGCATGAAGACGAGAACGGTCCTAAGCGCACTCGCTTAAGGTAAGAATTACAAACATAGGGGAATCCCTAGACGGGCGGGCATAACCTTATTAGTTTAATGACACTAATTGACTATACTTTAAACAAAACTTACAGATTCCGAACCCCGCGATATTCAACTGGGTGACACATATTTAAGAAGGACGCCTGATTAAAAGAATAAATCAAGGACCTAATTGGACTTTAAACTAGGTAAGAGATTTCTTCCGTGTTAAGGTTAGGGATTCACTGAGTTGGGCAATCAGGAAAGGTTCTCATTTACATATATTTATTGACCCAGATATACAGCAAACTACAATAATATCAAGAACCGGAAGGCAAACTAATCACAGCCGGGACGGAAGTAGAACCGGCGGGGAGGTGAGTGGTCACCGTCCTCTCAATAAATCAAACGTACATAGTTTAACAACTCCATATTAAGGAAGATTAAATATTGACAGGTGTCTCCGTTTGCATTACTTGTATCTTTCAGAACGCGATAGACTTTATCCACCTGCTCTACAGGTAGGGGGACAATTCTGAGTTAGGTTGTAATTTCAATGCTTAACAACATTATATACGTGAATGTCTCACCTCAGCTTAATATAAATTGAAGAAAGGGCGTTTTTGTCCTTTACTTCACCTACACATACCCTTTAATTTTAGTACTCCTCCCCCACGTAGTTTTGACACTGAGAAGGTGAAGGGATATATATAATTAATATTCCAGTGATCAATCTTGTATGAAATAATACACAATAATAAGTTGAAATAAATTAAATGTTGAATATATCACCACTGTTGGGACTATGGTAAATGGGTCCACACATAATACACAGCCACAAATATGCATTATTAGTAGTCACGAGTATATTGTGAAAAGTACACCCCAAGTCACCAGGTGCTCACTCTAATGTAATATGCCAACCCATAATCAAACTGTGAATAGGCTGATCCCAAATGTATACACTTTCTCTTGTAGCCCTGAAGAAGTCGTTTGGGATATCACCCACGACGAAACACGTGTTGGCTGGGCGATCTTACTAAACAATAAAGAACAAAGGAATATTCAGCAAAGTTTAATTATCACATGAATGTTGTGTTTTATCGATGTGCACCAAATATGTAATGGCAACACAATGAGACAATAACACCACACAGCGTGTGCATAGTAAGGGCCTGGCAAGTGGGTGCACTTGCCAAGTAGGCATGGCAGTACTAAACTGCACACAGATACTGCAGTGGAAGACCTGAGTTACCTTTCAGGGCTTCTCATGTGGGTGGCACAATCAGTGCTGCAGGCCCACTAGTAGCATTTGATTTACAGGCCCCGGCACACAGTGCACTTTACTAGGGACTGACTAGTAAATCAAATATGCCAATCATTGGAAACACCAATCCATCATAACAATTTACAACAGGAGCACTTGCGCTTTAACACGGAACAGCAGTGAGAAAGTGCGCAGAGACACTAAACCAGCAAAAACAGAGTCAAAACCAGGAGGTCAGAAAGCAAAAAGACAGGGGAAACACGCCAAAATATGCCAAGTCTAACAGTTACAGATTCCTCAAGCTTCTCAGCCTGTCCTCTGAGAGCCCTGTGGGGAGCCGCCACAGCTAACTTGTTGCTCCCTCCTCAGCTTTCAGTTTATGATTGTTTTGATGTAATTTCTTCTTGTATACACATTAACAAAATGTTTTGTTATCTCTTCCTTAATATATATTACTGGAAATGATGATGGTGATTGAATTATATACCTGCAGGAGTCATATCCTCTTGTGAGACAAACACAACTTGGCAGCCTGCTATACTTATTCGCAAATCCCTTGTTTGAAGATGAAATTTGTTCCCATAAAACAACTCTTGCTTTCGAAACAAACACTTTAACCAGTATCACAAAGGAGTAGACTGTGAGAAAGTGCCCTCTTTCTGCATGGTTGCCCCTACTTTTTGCTAAACTGCTGATGTGCTTTGACTGAGTGTGCCCTGGGCTCCTGCCAATCAGGTACCCAGGGCCTATGTTTTTCCCCTAAAACTGCATTGAAAACAAAACCCAATTGGCATCTCTGGCCAAAGGTCAGTCCCTGGTAAATGGTACCACAGGTACCCAGGGCACTGTGACCAGAAAAGACCCCTAAGGGCTGCAGCACTTATTGTGCCACCCCTAGAGGCCCTGTACCACTATACTCACACACTGCCTTTGCAGGCTGCGTGTTTTGGTGCAGAACAAAGTGAAGAGTCGACATGGCACACATCCCTGTGTGCCATGCCTACAACTCACTGCCCTGGCATAGATCAGTCACCCCTCTAGCTGGGTGCACTATACCAGTGGTGAGGGTACAGGTGCATGAGCCCTGTACCCCTACAGTGTCTAAGTCCATTCTTAGACATTGTAAGTGCAGTGCTTCCCTTGAGAGTATATGGTGCTGGGAGTTTGTCATTACGAACTCCACAGCACCATAATGGCTACACTGAAAACTGAGAAGTTTGGTATCAAACTTCTCAGCACATTAAACCCACACTTATGCCAGTGTGGGATTTAATGAAAAATGCACACAGAGGGCATCTTAGAGATGCCCCCTGAAAAACAACCTACCACTAGTGTCCAGGCTGAGTGGCTGCTTTCAGCTGCCACCACCAGACATGTTTCTGGACCCCTGGGTTTAGAGCCTGCTGCTCTCTGGGGCCTGAAACAATGCACATCCTGGGACAAGGTGCCAAGCCTCCTCCCCCAGGATGGGCAGGGTCCACGAAGGGGAAGCTTCAAAGGCTTGCCGCCTTTGTGAGCTTCCCCAGGCCACTTGCTGCTTTCAGCAACTGGTCTCCACTGGTTCTGACCCCCACTTTGGGCAGGAGAACCGGCAGCAAAAACAAGTGAGGAAGAGAGGTGTGCCCACCTCTGCCAACTCCCCTCAGATGGGGGAGGCGAGGTGAAGCACAACTCTCAGTCCCCGCCATCTTGCAGATGGGGGGACCCAGCCAACCAGGGAAAGGCTTATGCCCCCCTCCCACTGGAGGGTGGCATAATAGGGGGTGTACCCACCCTAGGGAAGGGACCCATTGGTCCCAACCTTTTTACCTACCTGTAATGCCCCTAAATCTAGTATTATGGGGCACCCCTGAACCTTGCTTCCTTAGACAAGACAAGAAACTACAAGAAGAAAAGAAGAAGAAGGACCGAACAGCCATGTCGAAGCTAACAAGAGGAGGACACCCACTGACTTGGCTCCAGCCCTACCAGCCTGTCCCCACCTTGAACCTGCTCCAGCGAAATCCCGGTGTGTCCTGCAGCCAGCAACCTCGAGAAACCCGGAGGACCTGCCTGCCTTCAATCCCAAAGACTCTGTCTCCCGTGAACACCGTATTTGTTCAATCAACAGACTCCAGCTCCGCAAGGATCCGCATGTTTGCACCACTCTGCACCTGACGCCCACGGCCCAACTTTGAGTGGCCCAACACCAAGAGGAGGTTTCCCCGGCGATCCTGACCCGAGATCTGGCAACCCCTGACCTGCCTCAAGCCTCCAGCCGACGCCTGCAACCTCAAACTGGAAGGTCCCCCCCAAACCCCTACCAGGAGCTGGTAAGAAGATCTGACTCTAAAAGGCACCCCTGCACCCGACGCCCCACTGCCTTGGGTGGCCCAACTGACGGTGCCTAACCAACCCCCAACATCCCAACTTACCTCTCCAAGTGGTGGTTGTACCCAGAAGACCTTTGTCCCCGAGCCTGCTGTGCTTTTGCAAACCGGAGACTCCCCATTGAAAGCTACAGGGCACCCGACGCCAAAACAGCACTCTGCACCCGGCCGCCCCAGTGCCGCTGAGGGTGCATATTTTGTGCTGGCCTAAACCCCCATTTTCCCTGAGCTTAAGTCCAGGAGCTTTGCTCCCACAACCCAGTCGTCTGCTCGTCAGCAGCCACCAACCGGAGGCCCCCTATCCCCCATTGGATAACATTGGGCCTCAGCAGTCTGCACCCGGCCGCCCTAGTGCCGCTGAGGGTGTAACAAGAGTGCATCCTTGACCCTGGGGGACCCCTGAGTCTAACCCCAGAACACCAACTCCCACAACAAAGTACTTACCTTTACACCGATAACAATATTTTCCTCCATAGGATAACATTGACTGTTTTTCTATGAAAAGTTTCAAAGTGTGGAGTTGGAAAATCTAGGAAATCCTTTTACAACTGTACTAAATAACAATAACGCTTTTACTTACCTGTTTACAGGAAATGTCCCAGTGTAGTATCCAGGTATACCACACTGTGTAAGAAAAGTAATCTGAAAGTAATGTACTGGTCATTTTACTAAAAAGCCCATTCAAAATACATGTACTGTATTTACAAAGAATTGCATTTCTCAGTAACAATACTGTAAATCAAAACAAAGTGCATATAAAATTACAATCTGTATATTTACTGCAAAGTATTTATCACTTACCTGTGCCAGGCTTGCTTGGTTCTAGGAAATAAAATGACTAAAAGAATATTTTTATACAAAAACAATTGGTCTGAAGTTCAGTCTTTGAGTGTGTGAATTCATTTGCTGACTGAGTGTGTACAACAAATGCTTAACACAGTCCTGTGATAAAGCCTTACAGCTCGCCCACACTACCACAAATAGAGAGTGAGGTGCTATCTACTTTACCTCTGCCTACCCTTTTGGGTTCCACTGGACTTTGTGCACACTATACCTCACTTTGGTATAGTATATACAGAGCCAGCTTCCTACATAGACCAGTAGAAGGAGCATATTATATTATCCCAGCGGTAACCCAGGGAAAGTACCGGGCTATGCACATACATGTAAAACCTTTCCCTGTAATGCCTGGACAGGTTGTATGATTGCTCTACCAAGAATGCATTACCCGAGTGAACGCATGTAGCATGAGGAACTGGACTGGAGGAGATGGTAAAAAAAAGCCAAGTTAAGGAGAAAAAAGTGCTGATTCACAAGCTTGTGTGTAAAAGAGGAGACTGGTTAAAGAAGTTATGTACATGATTGTGTCCTAAAACGTATGTAGTATGAACCGGGTCAGGATGCAAGGGAGCGATGTACATAGCAAGGGCAAGGGTGGAGTCATCAATGGCAGATGAGATTGGAACTCATATTAAAAGCAAGTTGTTACTTGCATGATCAGGGTGTCAGAGGAAAGAGAGACTAACACAAGTTTTTCTCATTGCAAAATGGCTTCATTTTGTTTATTTCTAAAGTGAATATCCCTGTGGGGGCAGAATCTGGACACAACCTTGCTCGAATATTGTAGTGCATACTGCATACACTCTCAGCTCAGGCACACAGCTGACAGAACATAAAAGGACAACTCGACGGCATTGTTGCTTTCTATTGTGGCCTAGCATTGTGCTGAGCTGACCAGTTTTTGTTTTCTGTGGTGCCTTGCTTGTCTATTTCTAACGTTTGGCCGAAAGTCTCAGCTGTAAAAAGGTTCTGCTTTAAGTCAGTCTTTCTTCTAGGAACACCTTGGGGTGCTTCAGTGGAGATTCAAGATGAATACCAAAGACACCATAAAAGTCAATGCTGCTTCCAGCCTATTTATAGGTACTCTCTGCTGCTGAGGTAATGTGTAATGTATATATGTGATCATTGCAAAGAGAAGAGTTGGATTCTAATCCTGCATTTTTCAGGGGGAGAATGATAAGGATCAGGCCACAATATCCCTAGGCATTTGCACTGAAATCGATATTGCTTTTGAATGCAGGGTATTACAAAGTCTGTGAAATGACCTAGTAATTCCATCTCTCTCAGACTTTGACAATTATCCTGGAAGGTGGTTTAAAGAGGTGGAGGCATTTGAAGTTATATGTTAATTTAAAAAAAAACACATAGCACCATTTGCCATCTTGTCCAGCTATCATTCCCTCAAACAATGCTTACATTCTGTTTGCCTCACATGTTACAATATTACATTTTAACACATGCCCCTCAATACAAATAGCAAAAAATGCCAGATTGCAGTCCACTAGCTTTGTGGTGGTACTATCTCAAATGTATCACTAGGTCCCTAAGGGTTTACTACTTTGGTTCCCTAATAATTTTTAACTCTTTAGATATATGGGGGTATATGTACAAGAATTGCCGCTAACTAACGTTAGCGATAGTTCGCAGCAATTTTCTTACCGCCCTGTACCGCTGAAAACTATCGCCATGGTACTGACGTATTCACAATACGTCACTACTTGGCGATAGTTTCTCATCGCGGGGGGATTTGTCAACGTTAACCTCTGCGTTACGGCGATAAAAATCTTGCCGCTAATGTGAAAAAAGTGGCGGCCGGCCAGTCAGCGGCCAGAAACTGCACGCTAATCAGCGTGACGCTACTTTTTTCATGTTTCGCAGTAAAATCAACTACAAAACGCCCGCGAAGTACCCAAAACACCACACAAAAAACAAAAGAAACCTGAAGAACCATGGAGGGAGCTGGACCCAGTAATGCACGAGAGAACAACACCCCAACACCACAAACAGCCAGAAGGACCAGCCAGAGACCCAGAGCAAGAGGAAGAGGAAAACCAGGTTCAGCCAGCAGGAAAATGAGATCCTGATTGCGGGGGTGACAGACAAACAACACCAGCTCTTTGTCAGCTCCATGGTGTCATTGGGGACCAAAAATGCAATATGGCAGTCCATCGTAGCCAAGGTGAATGCTGTCGCAGAGGTCAAGAGGACAGTGACCGACTGCAAGAAGCGCTGGCATGATGCTAAGCGCAAGACCATGCAGAAACTGGCCAACAATTGCCGGGCAGCACTGCAGACCGGAGGTGGTAGTCCAGCGCCACAGGAGGAGCTGGATGCCTTGGAGGAACAGGTGTCCGCAGTCATCTGCGAGGAGTCGGAGGTTTGAGTCCAGGGACAGGATAGTGCTGAACATGACCAGCTACATCAGCAAAAGGGTGAGTAACAACCAGGGACTGGGTGGACGGGGGTGGATGGGACCAATGTCACTCATGCCCAAATAAATATCACTCAGTGCACACCCACACTGACTGCAGATCTTGTCCCAGATACTATTGTCCCTGGGGGTATAGCCACATATCACCATAGTCAATGAATATATTGCAAGACACATATTGGTGGTGTCACAGACTTGGAAATCTGCACAGAAAAGTAATCCAAAATATAGCAAAAGAAATATTTACATCAGACTACAAAATAAGGGCAACATGAACAAGCAAAGTGGCACAGTGACTGGAGATGCGGCAGAGTGTCACATTGGCCTCCTTGCCTCAACACCACGCACATACAAATTGTCTACACAGGGCTGCATCTCTTTGACAACAATATGATGATGCACCGTGAACGAGACTGATGATGGCCAGAAGTGAGCATGCACCACCGATGGCAGCACACATGCACCATTGTGCACGGGTGTCTGAGTTGAGTTGAAGATTGTACATGTGAATGAAGGGGGAGCTTACTACACATACACATTCTTGCACACAACTCAGACACCCTGAACTGAAACAAAAGTACTATGAAGATAAAATCACATAATTAAAAGCTACCTACACCTAACACTACATTATCCCTACACTAAACTTACACTTACACTAACTAACTACTAAATTTGTCAACAGGATGATAAATAGGAGGGGGCAACCGTGGGACTGGACAAGGTGAGAAAGCAAATGAGCATCGTCCATCAATAAGGGAGCCCCAGGGCCCCCTTAATGTCATGAGGTGGCCCTTAATGTCATCCTGGTCCCGTTCAAGTTGGGCAACTCTTATGTTCAGACTGAACATCAACATCCTCTCCCTTCTGGTGAGGACAGACCTTTCACGGTGTGCATGATCTCTGGAGGATGTCCCTGGCTGAGCACTCTGTGAGCGGGGAAGAGTCATGTGTGGGGATGTGGCTGCTGCACGTGGAGCAGCCCCTGATCCAGCCTGGACAGCAGACCTTCTCCTGTGAGTGGGCTGATGAGTTCCTGATAGTCCAGGGATTTGCTGGGTCTGGCTCTGCTGTGTTGATGATGCAGGCAGTGTAGTGTGTTTCTTCCCAGCAATCATTGCACTGTCCGGTATCGACTTCCATCTGCCTGCAGCCCTTTCATCCCGGTACCTCTTGGCCATTGCCCTGTACCCCTTAGCCACACGCCTGATATGTTGATAATGTTCCTTTCGCAGGAGGAACTGACGCTGCTCCTCCGGGGACATGTTATCTGAAAAAATGAAATGATAATTGTCATGTTTCCTGACTACAATAACATGCTGGGATAATGCATATTTGCCACACCTATGAATAATTAGCCTTTGTGTTATTTATAGAGCCTCTAGCATCCCTACTATGACAGGATCCTCAAATTAGAGCACCCTTGCCGGAGCTCCAATGCTAAAACTTTTTGCAGACAACATAATTTTATATTTGTTTGCTGAGAAACAAAATATTTTGAATGTCTTTAAAAAAATCAAATCCTTTTCGGACCTGGGGATACAAGATTAATCATTCTAAATCTGAAATTTAGCTTTTTAACTGCTCTGACCAGGTCCTTCTATTAGATATGCGTAATCAGGTTCGCTCGACCGGGTCAATCAGATATTTAGGGATACATGTGTCACATGATCCTTCACAGCTATACCAGCTCAATTATGAAATTACGCTTATAAAGGCTAAAAATCTTTTAAAGCAGTGGCAGGCCTTACCACTCTTGTTGATAGGGAGAATTGATGTTATAAAAATGATGATGCTGCCTCTATTTCTTTTTATTTTTTCAAATTTATTAATTAAAGTCCCTTCAAATATTTTCAACGCGGTAGACCAAATACTTCGTCATTTCGTTTGGTCTGGCAGGAAACCTTGCACAAAACTAGAGACTCTACAGCTACCAATTGTAGAGGGTTGACTCGCACTCCCTCATTTTAAAAAGTATTACCAAGCAGCATTTTTCGATTGGGGTACAAGGTCACTTACCAGACATGATCTGGGTAGCAATTTCTATTTGAAGCAAATGCTCTTAGAATCCGGCTCCCAGCTTGTTCCATTTATCAAAATTCAGAGGATCCCAAAGCGTAGTAGATATAAGACACCCCAAATTATTTCTGATAGGTTTTTTTCAATTGAAGCAAGAATATCAGTTTATCGCTTTTCACCCAGAAATGCTAATTTTCCATGGGAGGGGGATAGGTCTTCAAATAAGTCAAAAAAGCATAACAGCTTGGGAAAGATCGGAGATACTTTGCTTTAGGGATTTCCTCGTAGGAAGCAAAATGAAATCCTGGAATCAAATTATACAGTCCAATCCAGGACTTCCATCTTCACTACTTTTTTCCTTTTTTCAATTTTGGTACTTTTTAAGTAGTTCACAAGTCTTCCCAGATGTGAAAGAGAGCGGAGGGATAGGTAATTGGCACAAAATATTAGTTAATTACAGTCTAAACTTGTGCCGCAAGCACTACATAAGATTCAAAACTCTATAGGCTGGATACGCAAATATAGAGAGCTTACAATATCTGGGCGTACAAAGCCATAAGAGGCGCCAATTTCAAACGTATGGCTTTCCTTTGCAAATGGCAACTTTATTATACTCCATCTCGTCTTTCCAAAATGTACCCCTCTATTTCGGGAGCATGTTTCAGATGCAATTGTCATATTGGGGACTGGTTTCATATTTGCTTTTCATATCCAGCTCTAATTAAATTTTTGAACCAAATCCATCAGTGGCTTAGCAACAAGCTTGAAATAAATCTAGTGCCCGAGCCAAGCACGGTTCTTCTCGGAATGGCCAATTCACTTAGCTTACCTATCCGGCAACAACAGTATGTTTTTATTGCATCACTTGTTGCTAAATCTCTGATCTTGCAAAGATGGAAGGAGGCCGAGCCCCCAACATTCTTTCAATGGCTACTCAAGATGTCCCGAATTGAGGTGAAAGAAAAGCTGTATTCGCAAAGAGTAGGAGCCTTAAGCAAATTATATAAAATTTGGGGTAGGAATTAGGCCTACGTTTGCTTATATCTGCGAAAAGGGTGCTTTATATAGCCAAATATCGTTTTTTTATTAATGTAAATTGATGAGTATTTATGATGTATATTAATGATAATTCTATCCTGATGAATTGTTTATTTATGTCTGATTTTACTAACTGCAAAATAAAAATTTCTATTAAAAAAATAATAATAATTAGCCGTAGCTTATATGAACATCATCAAAAACAACATGCACATAGACACATGCCTGATGAATCATGAACACATCATAGCCATTTTCCGAATTGAATGGTCATGACAGGGAAACATCCTTTACCCCGCATGCGTTACTCCGCAGTGCCATTGCCCTGCAGTTTTTACCTCGCAAAATGTATTACAACGCAGGGCTCTACACCGCAAACTAGTACATCGCATTCCCCATTACAACGCAACGTTGGAGTTTGAATACTAAATTGCGTTGTATTGGTGAATGCGTTGCAATAGTTTGCGGTGTACAGCCCTGCGTTGTAAAACATTTTGCAGGGTAAAATCTGCAGGGCAATGGCACTGCTGAGTAACGCATGCGGGGTAAAGTGTCCTATTCGTCATGACAACATGATTAGTAATGTGCTTGGACAAGGCAGGCACAGAGTGCAGTGACAACAATTCGTAGATATCTGTTTGCAATTTGGCCTTGCAAATTAACAGCAATCAAGGACAATAGGGGGAGTACAGCAAGTATGTAGTATGACAGGCCCATAGCAGACCCTGCCATTCCAACTAACCAAAGACAGTAGGCTGCACAGTCTGCGATCAATTCTGGTGACTATTGACAACAGTGGTAGTGATCCAGCGGGTTACTAGCAACAAGCATTCATACACAAAATACTCACCTGGGCCCATTCATTCATGCTAACTAATAATCACCGCTGGTGGGAATCAGTTGTACTCTTTATCAAAATCCCTGCTACCAATTACCTTTTCTGATTGAAGAGTAATGACTTACCAATGGACCTTTGATAATTGGGGATAAAATGAGATCATACAAATACAATTTCATAAAACACCTGAAATAACCACTGACTCAGGAAGGTTGAAAATGTTTATCTAAAATATTTAGCAGAGTAAAATACAAGCCACATGGCACTTAATCGCATATCAAGGAGGAAGCACACTGTATAGTCACCTATTAATCACAAATGACGGTCCCTCAGAAAGGAGAAGATAGAGACAGCAGTACAAACTAAGATTACACTTTATAGTTACCTAAAGTGTGAGAACCAAACCCCTTGGCCAAGGAGTTGGAAAAGGGTCCCAAGAAAGATGAAGACCAAAGACCTCCGGACCAGGTTCAGGACAGGATAGGTGACCTCTCTACCAACTACGCCTGCGTCGTTCCCCTCTCTGACACTTCGTTCCTCCTCGATTCTTCCGTGTCTTCTTTCTAATGGAATCCGCAGCCCCCACCTCAGGACCTCTTTGGACAGCGGTTCAGTCTGCAATCGATCAGCTCGTTCTGTGCTCCTAAACTGACAGCCTCAACGCTAACTAATTCGCTAATTCTATATCTATTATACCCTTCTACACCCAGGTACCTCCCATTAATGTTTCAAAATTATGGGCCTACTACTTCTGATTGGACAGGGACAGGGGGTTGATCCTCACACCATGACAATTTAGTTCAATTTCTTTAAGCCCATTGTTTTAAAATACCGCCCCTCTCAATTAATACATTTGCTTTATTTCCCACCCGTCTCACGACAATTTTTAATACAAAGTGTATACAAAATGTATCAATTTGTAGGACATCTCAGATGAACTGTGAAGGTGATCAGCGGGTCATGTCCTTGGACATCTTCCAAGTTGACTTCATCGCTTTGCCTTGTTAGTTTTCAGGGCGCATGCACAATCACGTGGCTTCTTGAGCTGCCGTTTAATCAACCCATGCACACTTTGCGAACTAATAGAAAATCAAAGAAGAAACATATTAAAATCAAAAATAAATGTTTTCACTGTATACCACCTTCTTCTACTCTACTCCCATTTAATTATAAATGTCTATCCCGCATTAGTAGCGTTAGAATACCACATTAATTGCAGCAATGCGAAAGCTTTAGCATGTGAGAACATTAAGCAGCCATTTTAGCATACATTGCGCAGAAGCAAAAGATTCCCTCCAAGCAAAGAAAGACGTCATACCACGTGACATGGTTGACACATTCGCAGTTGAGTTCCCGCGCTTTAGCGGCCATTTTGGATTAGACGAGGATTACTTATTAGTGGAAAACGCATAGGCAAGCATCTTCTGGATAAAATGTTGTGTTTGCACATTATTAAATAAAGACATTACAAGGTTTTAGTACAAATTATTAATACTGTGAGAAGATTGCTTACGAGCAAGTCTCATTATGAGTCCTTGCTCCATCAATCCCCTCTCTGATGGCTTTTCTGAGCCATCAAAACTACCTATAACCAGATGCCAACTTAACATATTTTTGTCACATTTTCATTTTTACATTGTCTATTCTTATCTTCTCCTTTCAGTTTCTTGTATATTTCACTTTTCAGATCTTCTAATTCAATTTCATCAAATTTCCATTTCTTGCCTTTTCCTGTCAACCTATATGTTTCGTTCTTTCTACAACATTTGCACCATATCATTATTGACAGTACTATTATTGCTATCCCTACTAAGGGTACTATTATTTGACCTATAAGTCCTTTCCCTACATTAGTAAACCAAGTACTAATTGACGCAATGCTATTTGTCAATCTTTCCCATACACTATCAACTTCCAGTGGTTTCAGTTCATTCTCAAGTTTTGTTATATTCTTTATATATGTTCCGATTTCTGCACTTTTGTCAGGAATATATGTGCAACAATGTTTCGTTTTCAACAATTTACAGACTCCGCCCTCTTTTGCTAATATTATATCAAGAGCAAGTCGATTTTGCATAACCATAGATCTAATCGCAACCATCTCCGCATTAATCATTAGAAATCCTCCAGCAGTATCCGTTGATAAACGATCAACCACTGTAGACAATTTACATATTCTCCTTGAGTTCAGAATTACTCCCACTGAAGGTATCAATGCACCAAATATATCACCTACAATTTCTGAAAAACTAGCTCTTTTACTACGTGTTAATTCACTATTATTTTCATTGTTCCCAGTGTTTTTTTTTACGTGGTATACTTTTGGAAAAACTATTCCAAAATAACAACTTCCATACCACCGTGCAGGAAGCCTAAAGTATGCCTTATTCCCACACATATAATATATTCCAGGAACAACTGAATCTGTTCCTCCTTTTAGTCCCCAACCTCCAAGAATTAAGAAATTATGTTCACATTCACTGGTACCCATGAAAATATTGTTATAATCAGTCTTTAACCTATGTAGACAAATTTTCCCTGTCTTTACAAAATCCAGAGCCACAGCAGCTTGAGCCTTGCCAGGTGTGTAACTACCCTCTTTCTCAGCCCAAGGTGGAAGATGAGCTTTATGCTCAGATGCTTTCTTTTGGAAATTCTGTCTTCTATTCTCAACTAAGTTTAAAAATATCTTTTCTTCTTCACGTAATGAACATGTTAGATTGCTTCTATGTGCATGTGTTATGTCTATTGACTTCGTTGTTAAGAAAAATTCTCCCATAAATTGTGCATCTTGACTACTAAGCACTGGGTTCAAATTCTTCCGAATAGGAACCTCTGAAAGTATCACATCTATATTTGAATAATAATAGTGAAGTTTCCCTGTTCTATAAAATAAACTAGTTAATACACTACATGATATGCCATAAGTTAAAGGCAAATGATGATAAGTTAACCCTTCTGCTACTGATTGAGGTAACTTCATACAGACATAACAGTCACTAACTTCCATTGTATCTACATACTGAAACAATAATTTAGTAAAAACATTTAAACTAGTATCGTTATCTGTTACAACGTGATGATAATCTGGTTCATCCTCTGCTTCTATTTCTACTCTATCACCTTTCATGTTATCTATCCTTCCCTTAGTATCGTTGTTATTCTTTTTGTCCATTATCATAAGGTAAGGAATTGCTACGATCACAACTAACCACACTATAAGCACCACTTCCAGACTACATATGCATATAGCACAGCATCTTTTACAACATTTCCGTTTCGGTCTCCCAGAAACTCTGTCGTCAGCCATTTTTGACAAAGAAGATTTTTCTTCTTTTCTTTTTCTTTCAAGACTTTAATATTTATCAAGGTGGTTTCACTTCTTTTTCATAAGTCAGTTCTGCACTTGTTCCTTCGTCCCCACTTTCACTTGACTCTGAAGTCTTCAAGGATTATATAAGTCCAATCAGGACCTTTAAACTTATTGTTCACAAGTTTCAATCTTTTGCTTTTTCGTTTTTCAGTCCCACTTGTTTGTCCAGATAAGCTTGTTACTTCATTTACTTGTTCTGGATCTTCACTTCGTGTTACTATATGGTATTTCACTCTTTTAATGACACTAGGCCAATGATCACCTTTTCTGACTTTCTTTGTTTGCACTGTATCTTCAACTTCTGAGTCTTTTCTAAAAACTCTTTTATGTTCAAGGTGTGGCACAAATTGGTTGTCCTCGACTTCAGTTTCCCCTTCTATCTGCTCTTGTTCAGGTCTTGTTGTTGTTTCTTCAGTTGCCTGAGGGTGACTTTCTACTAACTGACCCTGTTCAGGATTGACGTTTTCGTGCTTGATGCTTTCTTGCTCGATGTTTTCTTGGTTTTCTTCTCCCTGAACATGTTTTTCTTATTCTAACTGGTTCTGATCAGGGCTTATTGTACTTTGTACTTCTGCAGCCTGACCGCGTTCTTCTGAACCTGTCTGTCCCTGCTCAAATTTTGTTGTTTCGTTGTCAATTTGAGCCCAATTTCCTTTCCCTATCTTGGCCTGCTCAGGTTCTCTTATTGTTTCAATCTCCCTATCCTGAGCTGGTTCTTCTTCGCCTATCTGGTCCTCACTAATTTCCTCTAATCTAGCTCTACTTCTTGTTTTGATGAAAACTTCTGGTATATCAACCACTGGTATCCAGTCCTGACTTGTGCTCGGTTGTTCTTCTTCAGCTTCTCTAGAATCTATCACTTGGGATTCTTCAGCTGGCCAACCTTCAGCTTCCTCAGCTATTGATGCTGACTGAGGATCTTTTTCTTCAGGAGCTGGCACTCTTTTGGTGTGGCTTACATGAATCCAATTAGGCAATCCTTCACATTTCACTGCTGTGTTTGTAACCAATATAACCTGACAAGGTTCGCCCCACCTGGGTGATAAACACGTTTCTCTGGTGTGATGCTTCACTACCACCCAGTCTCCGGGGTTCAGATCATGCTCTTGTTCAGGCTGCCTGGAAACTGCGTCTTCTCCAACCTGGTGAGAGACAGAACGCACGAGGTCAGCCAATGCTTTGCAATAATCTAGAACCATATCATCAGTTATGTTCAGCAGTTTATTTCCAGGTACATGGGCTTGTCTCATTGCTCTTCCCATGATGATTTCATGCGGACTCAATCCTGTATTTCTATCAGGAATGCTTCTGAGTCCCATTAAGACAAGAGGCAACGTATCTGGCCAATCTAACAATGTGGATGCACACATCTTTGACAATCTTGATTTTATTGTGCCATTCACTTGTTCAACCACTCCAGAAGCCTCTGGGCGGTACGCACAGTGCAATTTTTGTTCAATTTTAAATGCTTCACACATTATTCGAATTACATCGTTATTGAAGTGACTCCCTCTATCTGATTCCAAAGTTACTGGGAAACCGAACCGTGGAATGAGTTCTCATAACAACAGTTTTGCAACTGTTATGCTGTCATTCCTCCTGGTAGGGTAAGCCTCCACCCACCTTGAAAACAGACACACTATGACAAGTACATATTTCAGTCCTTTACATGGTGGTAACTGAATGAAATCTAACTGCAATCTCACAAATGGACCCTCTGCCTTTCCAATTTTTCCCAAACCAATTACTGTTCTCCTTCCTGGATTATTCATTTGGCAAGTTAAACACCTTTGGCAAAGACTCTCTGCTGCAGCCCTAAACTTTGGATTGTACCAACTTTGTCTGAAAAGTCTAATCATGGCATCTCTCCCTACATGTGTGTCTCCGTGATACATTCTGGCCATTTGTGAAATCAGGCATGACGTCTACCATCTGAATAAACCCACACGTCATCATCTGTTCTTCGTCTACACCCTATTTTTATCCAAACATCTCTTTAACTCTCCTCAGCATCATCCTGCAATCGTCTCACATCATTCCATGTTTCAGGTGTTGAACTTAGCATAAGTTGGCAGCTGATTCCCATCCTTTCGACTTTTCTGTTTACTGCCAATCTGTTTCTGGCAAAGTGTTAAGCAATTAGGTCTGCGTATCTGTTACCGGCTACCACCCAGTCATCTCCTGACTGGTGTGCGGCACATTTCACCACTGCCAATTCTTTTGGTGATTGTATTGCCTCCAATAATTCCTTTACAAACTGTCCATTTTTGATTGGGGATCCTGAAGAAGTCATGAAATCCCTCTGCATCCACAGTTGGCCAAAATCATGCACAACCCCGTACCCATATTGACTGTCCGTAAATATGGTTACTTTTAGATTTTTCCCAATTTTGGAGGCTTTGATCAAAGCAATTAATTCAGCTACTTGTGCAGATTTGACTCCTGGTAAATAGGATGCTTTGACTATTCCAGAAAGTTCACATACAGCATAGGCTGCACTCACTTTGCCATCCTCATGCCTTAGGCATGAGCCTACCACAAACAGCTCCCTATCTGGGTTCTTAAGGGGCATTTCCTGTATGTCAGGACGCAGTTTGGTACACAACTCTGTGACCTACAAACAGTCATGTTCTGGGTCGTCCTTAACTTCTTCACAATATGGATCAGGCAATAATGTAGCAGGATTTACAACTGTGCATCTAGCTATAGTCACATTTTCAGCTCCTAGAATTATTCGCTCATATCTTGTCATCCGACTAGGTGTGAGATGCTGAGCTCTAGTTCTTGTCAACAGGATCACAACTGCATGTGGGACAAACACTTTAACAGGATATCCCATTACTATAGACTCACTTTGTTCAATGCTCATACAGGTAGCAGCTACTGCTTTTAAGCAGCCTGGCAATGCTGCAGCCACTGGGTCCAATGTAGCAGAAAAATATGCTATAGGACGCCCGTCTAGTCCATGTCTTTGGGTTAGCACTGAAAGTGCACAATTTTCTCTTTCATAGCAAAACAGTGTGAATTCTTTTGTATAGTCAGGCATGCCCAAGGCAGGTGCCTCACACAAAGCATTTCTTAATTTTACAAATGCACTGGCACTTTCATCATCCCATTCAACTGGATCCTTTGCTTTCTTTTTGTTAACTGAATTAAAGGCTTCGCTAGCAGTGAAAACCCTACAATCCATTGTCAACAGTATCCTACTATTCCAAGAAACATTCTCACCTCTCTTTGTGTTACTGGCATTTTCATTTGCTTAATTATTTTTATTCTTTCAGACGTTATTCTTCTCTTTCCTCTTTCAATTTGATGTCCCAAATATTTAACTGCTGTTGTACAAAATTGTAACTTCTCAGGTGACACTTTGTGTCTTTCCTCAGCCAAATGATTGAGTAATACAATTGAATCTGCGACACAATCATCATGTGTTCTTGATGCAACTAACAAGTCGTCTATATACTGCACCAAGACTGAGTTCCTGGGCATTACTAATTTTTCTAAGCACTTTTTCAGTATTTGATTAAAAATGGAGGGACTTTCTGTGTACCCCTGAGGAACACGATTCCACACATAGACATGGTTTTCGAATTTAAGCGAAAACAGATATTGGCTATCTGGATGCAATGGTATTGAGAAAAATGCTTGGCACCGATCAATTACAGTAAACCATTCTGCATCCCATGGTATCTGGTACAGGATCACTGCAGGATTTGGTACTATAGGACAACAAGGTACCACAATTTTATTAATTTTCCGCAAATCCTGAACGATTCTATATTTTCCACTAGGCTTTTTCAAACCCATAATTGGCGAACTACAAGGGCTACTCATAACTTCTTTTAATATGCCTTGTTTCACCATTCTGCCAATTTCTTCCGTAACTCCTGCTTTTACTTCTGCACTCATTTTGTACTGCCTGGTATTTGGGAAAATTGCGCCTTCTTTTACAGTGATCTTCACTGGGTCTATTTTTGCCATAAGACCTACTTCTTTCCCAGTAAAATCCCATACCTTAGAGCTTACTGTAGTTCTTAACTCTTCTGGTAATTCATCTTTGGTTATCAAGGAGAACATCTCATCTACTGCCGTACCTTGCTTGGCTATCATGAATTTGTAAACATGATCTTCATTCGGGGTCTGTATTGCAACACCATCCGGTGTGCAGAAAATAGTGCAATTCATTTTGCACAGTAAGTCTCTGCCCAGTAAGTTTACTGGACTGGAATCACACACCACAAATTGGTGCATTTCTCAGAAGTTTCCTATTCTTACTTCCGTAAGGGGTGTTCTAATCTTTTGATTTGCTACTCCTACAACTTGGATAGCTTCTCCAGAGAGAGGGAGGTCTGGGATGTCTGCTGTTCTTACAGTAGAACGGGTAGCACCAGTATCCAAAAGAAAAGTGATATCATTACCTTTTACTTTCCCTTCAACATATGGACCTGACTGATCTACCGGCAAGGATGCGCCAAGTACGCACTCCTTCTCCCCCTCTCTTAGGCACCGTCATTGATAATCATATGGATTAAAATCATCCTGTAAGTTACATATTCATTCTTACCACTTCCTCCTTGATATCCGACGTCTGTACCGTGCTTTGCTCTGCTTACATTACCCTGTATAGGGGCAGGTGGCAAATGACTCTGAGGATTTACACCCTGCTGTGAGTCATTCTGCGTCTGTGGATTTAAATTATGATTTGGGCCATTATTATTTTGAATCTTTTTACATTCGTTCTTCCAATGTCCCAACTTTCCGCATCCATGACAAGGAAATTTCTTTTTTGCCTCTTCTCTACTCATTCATCCTCTCACCTTTCCACCATTCCGTGAGTCACCATTCGTTCCAGATTCTTTTCCCTGACTTTCTGTTGGGTTATCTAAATTAATTCCCTGTTGCTCAGCCATTTTCACTTGAGCCCACATCACTTTTTCTTGTAGTTTCTTGTGCCTGACTTCAATGTCATCTCCACAATATTTAGCATATTTCAAAATGTCATCGATAGGCTTTCACTGCCAACATAACATGTGTTGCTTAATCATCTGACAAATCTCTGGTTTTAGACCATAAACAAATCGATAGACAAACTGACTCATATTTTTGTCCCCAATATCTTCAAAACCGATGTACTGTTTGAACACCTGTAATAGACGTTCGTAGTAGGCATGTACCGATTCATTTGCCTCTTGGGTAGTTGTTAGAAATGGGGGTCTCTAGTTGGCAAGGGCTTGCACCTTTGTCCAAGTAGGGACCCTTCTTCCTAGTCAGGATAAGGGAGTCTCCCCCAAACGCTTTCTTGTGGACCCTGGTACTCACCCAGCGGTCCGCCTCCATAGCAAGCTTCCTGGGGTCAGTTAGCTTACTATCAACTAGGTGCTGGTGCAGATCTGCAAAACATAGACTAGACAAGTGCTCCCATGCAATCAAATGGTAGAGCCCCTGAAAATCTGTTACATTACTGCCCTTCACCCAACCATCCAGCGACCTACAGAACATATCCACACATTCCAACCAAGTGTTGGCCTCAGACTTTTTACTGGACCTAAACTGATCCCTGTACTTCTCAGGAGTGAGCCCATATCTAGTGAGGAGAGCGTCTTTCATGTCAGCATAGGTGAGGCCCTGCCCCTTACCCAAAGCTATCAGAGTATCCCTAGCTTCCTCTGGAAAGAGAGGCCACAACCCCGCTCCCCAGTTCCTCTCAGGGACCCCATTCATATGAATAGACGACTCGTACCCTTGAAACCACCTTTGAATGTCATCACCCTTCTTGTACTCTTTACCTACATTCTTGGGGATGTGTACAATCCTGTCTGTGTGTGCTGAAGAATTGCTGCCACCATCTGAGCCGGTTCTACTTTTTAGCTCCAGCTCCTTAATCATTCTCTCATGATCTAGTACCATCTTCCTTTCCTCCATGGCTATTCTTTTTTCTTTCCTCTCACTTTCTATTCTGAGTTTCTCCAATTCAAACCTCCTTACTTCCCGCCTGTCCTCCAGCTCCTCTGGGGACAAGCTACTGCTGCATGGCCTGGAGGGCTCCCCCCCTCCCAAAAGCACATCCACCCTAGGAACAGGCTCCTCCACCTCTCCAGTGAGATCACCAGATTGCCCGCTGGCACCTCTGGCTGCTACCCACGCCCTCAGCGCCTTTTGTAGCTCATCCTTCCTGGTGAGGCCTCTGACCTGGACTTTTAGGTTCTTGCAAATCGATTTTAACTCCTTGACATTGTAGGCTTCCAATCGATCCTCCTCAAAGGCAATTTCTACTGATGCAATTGATGATACTATAGATTCAGGCATGTTGAAGTAGCAAGTTCAAACTGGTAAGATCAAAAATAGGCCAAAAAGAAAAAGAACCTGTACGTGGTACGTAATGGTCTGCGATATGGTAGTAGTGCACACCAATCACTGTAAGTCAAGTGCAAACACAAGTCCTATCCTCACCGCTGACAACCAATGTTAGAAATGGGGGTCTCTAGTTGGCAAGGGCTTGCACCTTTGTCCAAGTAGGGACCCTTCTTCCTAGTCAGGATAAGGGAGTTACACTCCTAAAATAACCCCTGCTCACCCCCTTGGTAGCTTGGCACGAGCAGTCAGGCTTATTCTAGAGGCAGTGTGTAAAGCATTTGCACAAAACCAACAGTAATACAATGTAAGCACTACAAACGGACACCACACCAGTTTAGAAAAATATCCAATATTTTTATATACTTAAAACAAGACCAAATACGATAACAATCCACTATACAGTACTTCAAAAATAGTTACTTCTCAAAATGTCTTTAAGTTGCAAAATACGTTGAAAAACACAGTTCGTGCGAGTCGGTAGCTCGGTCCGAGTCTACCGTGATGCTGAAAGCAACAGAGTCTCGCCGTTCCCGCTGACCGCGTCGGTACGGGCCAGCAACAGCAGGACAGACTCGTTCACAGTACCTTTCTTAGTGCGGCTCACACAGGCGTGCGAGTCGGTCTTGGCGTTCGTTGCGGTCACGGTGCAAGGTGGAAGCGGTGCCAGGTGCGGTGTCCCTCGATGCGGTGCGAGCAGCGGCTCGGTGACGATCGTGCAGACGGCGTCGGTGAGACCAAGGCTTGCGGTGCAGGGCGAGTCGGTGCTCGATGCAGTGCTGGCAAGTTGCGATGCGAGCGACAGAGCCGGTTGGCGGGACTTGGCGCTGGCCGAGCCGGACAGCTGTGCGCGACGAGTCGGTCACGTGTGTCGAGCCAGCAGCGACCGTGTCGGTGAGCCCAGGCCAGCGAGGTGAAGCTAGGCGATGCAGGTCGCGGTGTCTCTCGATACGGTGCAGGCAGCGGCTTGGTGACGGAGTCGGTGAGACCAAGGCTTACGGTGCAGGGCGAGTCGGTGCGGCTTGCGGTGCCTTCGGGACACAAGGCCAGCGACGGAGTCGGTTGACAGAGTCGGTCGCGGTTCCCTCTTCTCTGTGGCAACTGAAACAGCAGTTCCAGGAGCGGTACCCAGAGGTTGGTGAAGTCTTTGCAGCCCCTGAGACTTCTTAACAGGAGGCCAGCTCGGTTCAGGCCCTTGGAGATACTCAGCACAAGTAGAGAAAGTTCAGTCCAGTCCTTTCACTGCCCAAGGCAGAAGCAGCAGCTGCAGGCCAACCCAACAAAGCAACAACACAGCAAAGGGGCAGTACTCCTCCTGGCAGCTCTTCCAGCTCTTCGTCTTGGCAGGTTCCTTGATTCCAGCGAGATCTAAAGTTCTGGGGTTTGGGTCCCCCTTTTTATCCTCAATTTCTCTTTGTTCTCTGAAGGCAGAGAGGCCTTTGCCCTAGTCCAAACCAGTTCTGGTCAGTCCTGGAGCACTTTGTTGACAAGTCTCCTTCTTTCCTTTTGCAGTGTAGGCCAGGGACATCAGACACACCACAGGAGGTGGAGCCAGCATTGTGGAGGGAAGGCACAGCCCTATTCAGGTCCCAGGTGCAACTCCTCCCACCCATCTACATGTAGATCTTGCTATTCAGCCCTGTGCTGACTCACCCTGTCTCCTGGAATCCCCAGCCCCTGTCACTCACACTCCAGACAAGGAATACACAACCTAGCAGAGGAAGGCTTGGATGGTTAGACAAGAAAATACCTACTTTCTAAAAGTGGTATTTTCAAACACAGAATGTTAAAACCAACTTCACTAAAAGATGCATTTTATCATTCTGAGTTCAGGCATACTAAACTCGAATTCCTACCATGTTTCCTGGGTCAGTTAGGATTATAGGATGTAATAATCAAAACTGCCCATTCTGGCCTATGTGGAACAGGTAGCCTTGCAATAGTGAAAAACGAAGTAGGCTGTATTTCACTATCAGGACATGCCACACACACAAGGGCATGTCCTACCTTTCACATACAATGCCCCCTGCCCACAGGGGTACCTTGGGCCTACCTTAGGGGTGACTAACATGTAGAAAAGGGAAGGTTTAGGGACTTGCAAGTGTGTGTACTTGCCAAGTCGACATGGCAGCCCCAGGCTGCGCACAGGCTCTGCAATGGCAGGCCAGAGTTACACTTTACGGGCTGTTTGCGTGGGTGGCACAATCCAGTGCTGCAGCCCACCAACAGCATTTGATCTATAGGCCCTGGCACTCGCAGTGCACTTTACTAGGGACTGACACATAGACCAAATAGGCCAATCATGGAAATACCAATCCATACACATTTTATACAGGAGCACTTGCACTTTCCCACTGGACAGCAGTGAGGAAAGTGCGCAGAATCATTACACCAGCAAAAACAGAGTCAAAAACGGGAGGTCAGAAAGCAAAAAGTCAGGGGAAACACGCCAAAAGATGCCAAGTCTAACAGTAGTCCTGTCTATTTTCACCCAATCTGTTTCTTTTGGTGGTATTTTCCCTTTCAAATAAGTTATTACCTGGTGATACTTTTTTATCACATCATTTGATGGGGCACCTGTCTTGGATCTCTAGGATACTCTTCACTAGGCCAGTCGATTGTAATTTTACAATCTGTCCATAAATCGGCAGGTACCACTATGTCAAACAAACCATCTAAGTCCTTTAACAAAACCTTTGAAACTTTCACAAACCTCTCAACCTGCTTGTACCATTCAATTGGTTTTTCTCTCAACTTTGGAAAATCATTCGTAAATGACAAAATGTCTTGCCTGCTCCATGGGACATGAACATAACCTCCTCCTCGAACCTCCCGCATCGGGTACATCTGTTCTACATTTCCTGTTTCCTTCAATAAATACTCAGAAGTCGTTCTACTGAAACGTGCCTCTTCCTTTTTCTTTGTCCATCTAGTTTTCCATTTATCCAATTCTCCCTATTTCTGTAATACTGACATTAATTCTTTAACTTGTAATTTTCTACCAGATGTATTCATATTTTCTAAGTCTTTGTCAGTAAATTCTGCTCTATATGGTTTCTGTAGTACCTTTGACTTTCTTATTTCAATTCCCATCTCTGAGGCCAAATCCGTTAACTTTTCATGGAATATCTTTACATTTCTTGTTATGCTCCTACATACGAACAATAGTTCTTCACTGTAGGTATTTAAACGATCTACTCCTACATTGCCTGCTATCATTTCTTCTAACTCGACTTTTAATTTATAAATGTCCAAAATTTTTGGGGGTGAACTCTGTCTGTCTATTCCTTGTGCCCATCTTTCTAAGTCTTCTGGAGTAACTACTGTTGCACTTTTAGTTCCTGAAGATGTTATTATATTTACATCCTTTGAGCAACCAGGTCTGACTCTTCTGGGGTGCTATTTGCGGATTCTCGAATAGGCAAATCCATAAGTGAAATCATAGATTCACAATCGCTGATATGGTCATCAATTATTACAGCTTCATGTTTAGGAATATCCACAGGTGTAGGCATAACTAGAGGTTTCGGACAATTTACTTTGTCACCATATAAAGGGACCACGGGACCAATGGTTACAGGTATGGTCAGGGAATCAGGATGTACATTCAACTGTGTTATTTTCTGTATCAATTCTGCTCTCTTTCCTTATCCTGAAGTACCCTATTAACTGGTGGATTATGCAGTACTTGAGGTACCAATGGTGTTCTCAAAATTGGTGCACTTGGGGAACATCCACCCAACCCTTCCTGGTATGGTGGAGGGTTCTTTAATATTTCTTCCATAAATTCATCTTCGGATTCTCCAAACCCTGTCATATGTTTAGTCTTTTCTTTGCATTTGCTCCCTAATGGCTCATCTGCCATGAATACTGGATACAAACCCTCGGTAAGCATCGCTCGTCTCCACTGTTTCATCTGACTTTTTCGTGTCTCATTTTGGTGTCTAGGGAAAAATCCCCTATAACCCCTATTGCTTCTGGGTCTATCACTTTCAAATGCCTCTGTTTCCCATTCTTCTAGGGCTTCGTATTGCGTTAATCTTGGTCTGGGTTCTAATTCATTCATTCTTATTCTTAAATTTTGAAGAACTCTCCCATTGAAAGTACCATTCTCTGTGAAAGCTAATATTCCGTCATCTTTTGTATATTCTATCCAATTTTCTAACCATACGCAAGTATGATAACCCCTCTCCATCATCATGAATGAGGCGGGCGTTTTTGCTGGTGGAATGATAATTCCTTCCCTAGTTTTTATTGGCTTATCCTTTTTAAAATAATTCTTAATCTTTTGTAAGAATGACAATTTTCTCTTTTCTCCGTACATTTTGGGTAAATATCTGTTTATTGAATTATATTCTGCAAAACCTAGGAATCTCCGGTCTGGACGTGTTCCTATTAAAGTCGGATCGCGTTTCCACATATAATCTACACTGTCCACTAAGATTTCGACTTCTATGCTGACAACCAATCAAATTCCAGCTAACATTTGTCTCGGGCCAATCCTAGCGCGGCTTTTCTGTGACGTCTGTCTGACGACCCCTCCTTTACAATCTGCGCTTCTCTGTCCCTCGCTGTTTCAACCAATCCCAGCGCGGCACCTGTGACGTCATTATTACTCCTGACTACTGACCCCTCCTTTACAAGCTCGCTCCACGCCTTCTGTGTCGACCAATCCCTGTGCGGCGTTTGTGACATCAGCTTCTACTCCGACAGCTGACCCTCCCTTTACAAAATCGTATTCAAAACTTTATTTTCTCAACGCTTCTTATTAAAATTCAGTAACAACATAAAACATTCGCTATCGTGCCAGTTTCTCTAAATTGGAAAAGATAGTTTTTCTCACACTTAGTAAGACCCTTCCGTTTACTAAACATACACTACGAGTAAAACACTTCCGTTTACTCTTCACAAGCTTCGGAAATACCTGCTACTCCTTCAATGTTACCCTTTCTAGGTGATATAACATCAAATTTTCACCAGCGTATTCCTTTGCTGTCACTCACACACACAGAGTCCCTAACAAGTACTGATAGCCCTGCTTAACTTTTCAGTACTATTTCTGCCTGACAGATAACCTCACTGCAGTATGGCTTCCACTTACCATCCGCTATTCAAATTCCCCGGGGATTCTAGACAACATAAAACAAAACTTTTTTAAAACGGATGTTAGTTCATAAAAAATAAATTCTCATTACCCAATTAACAAAGTATAACCATCCTCTGATAGCCAGAAAACTGATCCAGCGGGTTACTAGCAACAAGCATTCATACACAAAATACTCACCTGGGCCCTTTCATTCACGCTAACTAATAATCACCGCTGGTGGGAATCAGTTGTACTCTTTATCAAAATCCCTGCTACCAATTACCTTTTCTGATTGAAGAGTAATGACTTACCAATGGACCTTTGATAATTGGGGATAAAATGAGATCGTACAAATACAATTTCATAAAACACCTGAAATAACCACTGACTCAGGAAGTTTTAAAATGTTTATCTAAAATATTTAGCAGAGTAAAATACAAGCCACATGGCACTTAATCGCATATCAAGGAGGAAGGACACTATATAATCACCTATTAATCACAAATGACGGTCCCTCAGAAAGGAGAAGATAGAGACAGCAGTACAAACTAAGATTACACTTTATAGTTACCTAAAGTGTGAGAACCAAACCCCTTGGCCAAGGAGTTGGAAAAGGGTCCCAAGAAAGATGAAGACCAAAGACCTCCAGACCAGGTTCAGGACAGGATAGGTGACCTCTCTACCAACGACGCCTGTGTCGTTCCCCTCTCTGACACTTCGTTCCTCCTCGATTCTTCTGTGTCTTCTTTCTAATGGAATCCGCCGCCCCCACCTCAGGACCTCTTTGGACAGCGGTTCAGTCTGCAATCGATCAGCTCGTTCTGTGCTCCTTAACTGACAGCCTCAACGCTAACTAATTAACTAATTCTATATCTATTATACCCTTCTACACCCAGGTACCTCCCATTAATGTTTCAAAATTATGGGCCCACTACTGCTGATTGGACAGGGACAGGGGGTTGATCCTCACACCATGACAATTTAGTTCAATTTCTTTAAGCCCATTGTTTTAAAATACTGCCCCTCTCAATTAATACATTTGCTTTATTTCCCACCCGTCTCACGATAATTTTTAATACAAAGTGTATACAAAATGTATCAATTTGTAGGACATCTCAGATGAACTGTGAAGGTGATCAGCGGGTCATGTCCTTGGACATCTTCCAAGTTGACTTCATCGCTTTGCCTTGTTAGTTTTCAGGGCGCATGCGCAATCACGTGGTTTCTTGAGCTGCCGTTTAGTCAACCCAGGCACACTTTACGAACTAATAGAAAATAAAAGAAGAAACATATTAAAATCAAAAATAAATGTTTTCACTGTATACCACCTACTTCTACTCTACTCCCATTTAATTATAAATGTCTATCCCGCATTAGTAGCGTTAGAATACCACATTATTAATTGCAGCAATGCGAAAGCTTTAGCATGTGAGAACATTAAGCAGCCATTTTAGCATACACTGCGCAGAAGCAAAAGATTCCCTCCAAGCAAAGAAAGACGTCATACTACGTGACATGGTTGACACATGCGCAGTTGAGTTCCCGCGCTTTAGCGGCCATTTTGGATTAGACAAAGATTACTTATTAGTGGAAAACACATAGGCAAGCATCTTCTGGATAAAATGTTGTGTTTGCACATTATTAAATAAAGACATTACAAGGTTTTAGTACAAATTATTAATACTGTGAGAAGATTGCTTACGAGCAAGTCTCATTATGAGTCCTTGCTCCATCAGTAGTCATGTAATACATTTGAGAAAATGTCAAAACAATGTATGAGTGAGCCCTTGGAGGTGTCACCACAGGTACAAATCGGCGTTCAACCATCACGCGTGCGGTATCCTGTAACACGCGGGGAGTGTGGCTCAAGACACACCGTCTGCAACCTTTTTAAGAATTTTAGAGCAGCAATAACCATGGAAGCTGTCAAGTGATGGGCCTTTGAGCCCCTAATAAATATCATTGCAGAATCATCGTTCAAGCGTTTACTGACTAATCAAATGAACATCAGACCATGTTTCTTCTCAAGTAAGACGCCGTTTATTCTGTCAAACGTCCGGACAAACAGACTCCGCACTTGAGGAGAGTGCCTGTATCTGCTGTGGCTTTTCCTGAAGAAGGCATCTTTATGCCGAAACGCACGTAGAAACAATCCGGGATTTGCAGCCACTTTATGACACAGATACATACCTGTGAACTAAAAGACCTACATACAAGGCCCGTTTATAGAAAATGTTTAAATAAACTTCATGAAGATAATATAAAAATTGTTTATCATGTACATAATGTTTTGATTTATGAGTTTCAGGTGTTAAACATGCCTGTGCTGTATACATTATGAATGTTGAGTATGAATGATGAGATAGATGTGGTGTATATGTGGTTTGTTTTTGTTTTAGTTTTAATGATGAAACATTGAATACATCACTATCAATAAATAACTATTTTTGTATTTTTGAATATACACGTCTATTTGTCTCTCCTTAAATTAGAACTGTTATCATTCACTGTGATATTTATCTTGAAGTTGCCCTAGGAATTTACACTGTGTACAAAACCAGAATAGATCATGTACACAGGTTATTGTCAATTTGTGGGACAATGCTAAAAGTTTGACAGGCATGCAAGGAGAGAGGGCATTTGTTGCATGCAGCTGTGTATACAAGTATTAACCATCTCTGAACATTTATGTGCCATGAACCAATGGGACAGCAAAGATGCTGCATGTGAACCACACATTTGTCTGCACTGGTCATAGAACAGTGGCATTGTGAATACAATTATGGTATTGCTAAGGCAAACACACTTGCCCAAAGGCGCTCTGTTGTCTGGTCTGAGCACATGTTAGCCAATGTTACGCAAGGATCACCACCATGCCCCTGATCCATCAGTGAACTAATCTGTATTTCATGTGTGACACATCCAGATGCCCAAATAGTAGCATGTGAAATGGCAGAAGCGTTGAGCATGTCAGCGTAAACAGCATGTTTCCAACATTTTTCGCACACAGTATGAAAAACAGTCACTACACGGAATTGTAGGTGGCCATGTGTGAATGGTACTATGTTGTGATGATTGCTCTAAGCAGTGTACCAATGTCCAACACTCATCAAGTAAATGCGGTCTGCAAGGATGCCTGTTTTGAGATTGTCCTACCCTGATTTCAAAATGCAGGCTTCCACACTGAGTCTGCATTAGTCTGTCCAAGACTATGTTGTGAGTACAAGCTTTCCTATTGGCTACAGAGGCTTGCTTATTTGACTCAGCATTGAATTGATTGGCCTTATTCATCATCAAATACACAAGTATTTGATGCGACCTATTCATGTACCGACAATCTATTCCACATCGTGTGACTGTTCCTGCGAAACTTGTTGATGTTCCATCATGTAATTCATCCCTCTGTGACACGTACTCATGGGGGGATATGTAGAAGGAAGTGGCTGAGAGATGTGTTGTCCTTCCTGGATTAATGCCTCTCTCTGCCACATCTGAAATGCAAGCCTGCACCACATTGGCAAGAATGTGGTGCAGCCTAGTGTTTAACCCTGTGATGGGGCTAACTTTAGCAAGTTAGCGCCAACGCAGGCACCATTGCACCATGGTGCTAAGGGGGGGCTGCGTGCAGGGGAGTATTGTTGATGTGTGGGAAGGTGCACCAAAATGCACATACACAATCCTGAAATGCCATAATGTCACTTTCATGTGTGCTGCTTCATGCAGCACACATGAAGGTGACAAAATGGCATATTCATTAAAGTTTTTTTATGTACAGGAAGGGACACCTTCCTGTACTTGAAGAAAGAATGGCAATTTGCATTTTCCATGATTGCTGCACAAGGCAGCACACATGGAAGGAGACTGATACGAGTAGATACAATGCATTAAGTGGCTTAATGCTGACTTGTAAATAATGCGCACACACCATTGCCACCACTGAGTAGAAGAAAGTGACGTTGTGGTGGCCATAGGGGCTGGTGCATATGCCACACTGTCTTGTGGTGACACAGTTGATACCATGGGGGAAAATACCATATGGTGATGGTAGTACATTCTAGGTATTTCTCAATAAGTTTGTATGTGGTTATCTGTCAATAGTTCATGTCTGAATGACACATCACTTAGCATAATAATGATCAACAACAGTTGTGACATGTGCATTGCGACAAATTATCATCATATATGACTCCCTCCAATTGAAATTGGCGAATGCAGATCTGAAAACCATGCACAATAATGTCAGGGCACATAGATGTTTGTGATGCTGTGTGATTGACTCCATATCATGCATTCTGTGCTTGGACATAGATACGGTGTTGTGACTCATATGAGTCTGTTGCAACACCAAGTTAGAAATGTCAATTATGTCCTCCTGCATCACATGATGCTGATGTGCAATACACTTGACTTGATGCAGCATCATCACATAAGAGGTGATTGTCGTGTGATGCACATACACAATGTGTACTACAACATACATGGTCTGTGGCATTGCTTGCATATGTCAACTCATTATCCATAGCTAATGACAACACACTCACCTGTGGCGTGTGGGTCCATAAATGCATCCACGTCTCCTTGTGTGATCAAGGGTCTGCCTGCTGTTGGAAAAATGTTAAAGGTACAATTAATTTAATTTACATCACGTTTTGCAAGATAACATACATTATTGATATTTACATGAAAAAATACAGTCATTGGAATAGTCAGGTGTGTTGCCACGTTACATACATGTTGCAATCTGCTGAGCTAGTCTTACACACAACACATGTCAGGGTCACACTGGTGCCGTAATGGGCATCCATGCCATGATCTGATTGACATAACAGACTACGACCTGTCCCAATTCTACATGGATGTAAAATCCACTCTGGCACATCAATCTGCGTGACTTTTGAGGGTCAAATTAGTCATTCAGATTCGCACAGGTATGTCACGTGCTCAGGACTTTTGGTGACCCACAATATGTATCTTGTGGAGATTTGCAGCCAGTTGATCATGTGGAGTGTACAAAATTATCAAGGATGTAGGTGTGGCACAGTATGTCATGACAGGCAAGCTATTTTGCCAGATGGCTATTCAAATGATGTGTGCGTCTATCTTGTGCATGACATAATTTGTGTCCTAGGCATTCATCCTCTGTGATACGATGTTGTTTATTTATTTATTTATTTATTTTTGAGTTTTATAGAGTGCGAACTTGACCTGTTAGGGTATCAGAGCGCTTTACAGGAATCAAGCAGTAGTATACAAAAGACTTGGAGGGAGGGGGGGCTGGATACAAAGGGATAAAAAGGGACAAAATACAAATTACATTTACATTTAACGAGAAACGAAGGTCCCCAGGTCCTTGTAGGGGTGCCCGGAGGTGCCCGGAGGATAGTGTCTGTGTACTCCAGGGGATGCATTAGAGCGGAATTAGAGCAAGGACTCTGTGTGAAGTAGAGGCACAGTTTAGGCGAGGAATTTGCCCATTAAGAAGGTTTTGGCATCCTTTTTGAAGCGAGCCAGAGAAGGGATTCTTCTAATATCGGGCGGGAGTGAGTTCCAAATTCTTGGTGCGGCCCCTGAGAAAGCCCGATTGTACGTTTTCTTTTTCCGAAAAAGTGCAGGTTGGAGCAAGAGGTCTCTGGAGGACCGCAAGTTTCTGGTTCCTCCGGAAATCACGAGTTTCTGGGCAAGATATGCAGGGGAGTTTGAGTATAATGCCTTGTGCGTGATACATGCCATTTTGAGTTGGATTCTGGGAAGCCAGTTCAGAGCTTTTAGATGTGGAGAAATGTAATCGAACTTCCTTGAGCCTGTTTGTAGCCTAGCGGCTGCGTTAAGGCAGGCTTTTAAAGGTGCCAGGGAGATCATGGGTAAACCCGAGAGGGTAGAACAGCCATATTCCAGTCTAGAGATGACTAGTGCTTGAACTGCCATTTTTAGGTCTCCAAGAAGGGTTTCAGTTTCCTTAGATAGCTCAGGTGGAATCTGGCTGATTTGGCCATCGCATTGATGTGGTCCCGCATGATCAAGTTGCAGTCCAGGGTAACTCCAAGGGATTTGGCCGAGTCCACGATGGTCGGAGGGCAGTTTAAGGATGTGATGGCCTTAATCCATACCTGAGTCTCAGAGTTGGTTTTGGGTGGGGAAATTAGAAGAAATTCTGTCTTCTTTTGCGTTAAGTTTGAGTTGATTGGAAGAGAGCCATTGGACAGTCAATTTCAAGGCTTCGTTCATGGAGAGAATCTCCTCGAGAGATGAGATCTTGATGTAGATCTGGGTATCGTCAGCGTACTTGTGGTATGAGATATTCGCGGTGTTTAGTACTTCGGCGAGCAGTTCTAGGTAAAGGTTGAAGAGGGTGGGGGACAAGGTTGATCCTTGGGGGACTCCAACCGTGACCGGGGAGGGAGCAGACAGGTTATCGTTAATTAGGAATCTCTGTGATCGGTTGTGGAGGAAGGACCTGGACCATTCTAGAACAGAGCCATCCATTCCCATCCTGAGTTTGAGGCGTTCAAGTAGTTTCTCATGGTTGACTGTGTCGAAGGCCGAGGACAGATCCAGGAGGATTAGGAGACAGGTTTTGCCTTGGTCAAGGGCTTGGAGGGCATCATCCATGATATGGAGAATGGTGGTTTCCGTGCTGTGCCCTGGCCTGAAACCGGATTGGAAATCATCTAGTAGGTGGAAATTGGTGATGTGTTGGCTCAGCTGCTGTTGCACACATTTCTCCAGAACTTCAGCTAAAAGTGGGATGTTAGAAATAGGTCTGAAGTTGTCAGGGGAGGCAGGATCCAGCGATGGTTTTTTTAAAATGGGGAGGACTTGGCCAGCTTTCAGAGAGTCGGGTATGGATCCCTGAAGCAGAGAGGCGTTGATTATTGCAGTCCAGCTCAGAATGATGGATTGGGAGGTGGCAGTTAGAGGGGAGTGGGTCATTAAAGTGGTTGTTCGGATTTAAGGTGGAGAGGATTTTCGAGACGGAGTGTTCAGTCGTGAGATTTTGAAGTCGGTCCAGTGTGCTTGGTTTTTGGGTGAAGCCTGGGGAGGCGGCACGGAGGGAGGATGTAGATCTGGAAGGGGTTGCGAGTAAGTAGCGGATCTAAGTTCGTTTCCTAAGGATGTGATTTTGTCAGCGAAAAAGGAGGAGAATTCGTCAGATGATATTAGTGACTTGGGGTTTTCTTTCGATGTTTTGGCCAGTTTGTTTGATTGGTGTTTGACCAGTTCGAAAAGTTTGCGGGGTCTGTTTTTGGCGTTCCCCAGTTCAGATCTGAAGAATTATTTTTTTGAGTTGAGGATGTTTCTGTTGTAGGCATTTCTGGCCTGGCAGAGAAGTTTTAAATGAGCGGCTGAGGGGTGCTGTCTCCAGATTCTTTCTGACTGCCGCAGGGATCTCCTCTCGCTATTGAGGGATCCATTGAACCAGGGGTTTCTGTCTTTGATTTGGGTTCTTTTTTGTTTTAGCGGGGCAAGGTCATCAAGAATGTTACTTATAGTCCCAGAGTAATGATCGTTGAGGTCATTGACTTGGTGTCTCTAACCCAGCGTTTAGGAATCACCTGTTGTGGAGCTCGTGTTTTGAGGGTCCCAGGTAGTAGGACAGTGATAGCGTGGTGGTCAGACCAATCACAAGGGTCTATAGCAATATGCTTGACTGTTGATTCCTTGGCGATGATCCAGTCTAGAGTGGCGCCTTTCGAGTGTGTAGGGAGTGAGCAGACTTGGGTTAGGGCTTGGTCGGCCAGGAGATCTTTGATGGCGTTGACATGAGGATCATTGGGGTCGTTCCAGTGAAGGTTGAAGTCACCAAGGAAAATGTCTTTGGAGTTGGAGGAAACCTTGGCTGTAATTAGTTCCATGAGGTGGTCAGTGAAGATGTAATTTGTGCCTGGGGGGTGGTAAAAGATGTGCAAATTGCACAGTTGCGTGGTGTTGCTGCATATGGAGAGTACGAGGTATTCACAGGAGCCAGAGGTATCTGCCAGGAATTCCGTGACAAGGAGATTAGAGCGGCAGATGCAGGCAATGCCTCCCCCTTTTTTGCTGGATTGCCTATCCAGCCTTGCAATGTTGTAGTTGGGAGGGACTAGGAGGTCTAGGCATGGAGATGAGGATTCATTGAGCCATGATTCAGTCAGGATTGCTAAGTCAATGTTTTGGCTCAGTATGAGATCTGCGATATCGGCGGCATGCTTAACTGCAGAACGGCAGTTAATTAGGAGGCCAGACAAAGGGGGGTCAGAGAGAGTGTCGTGCGCTGGGGCGGACAGGAGTACTGGCACTAGGTTGCTATCAACCACACTTCTGTTGCGGAGAGTAGCTGATCTGTTGGGGTTGATTGCGACCGTGCGAATGGCATGTTCGACATTCACGTCTAGTGTACTGAGGGTTGCTAGGGCAGAGTTGTAGGAAGGGAGGGTGGCTAGAGTTTCCTCTTCAGTGAGGTCTGGCGGACTCAGGGTGGCAATGGTGGAGTTGTAGGAGAGGAGGAGAGCTAGAGTTTCCTCCTCCGAGAGGTGGCATGGTAGTTTGCGAGGGCGAAGGTGTCTCAGGGATAGCGGTAATGGGTGAGTGTGGGGCTCAGTGATAGGGAGGGGAGTGGGGTTCACCGGGAGTTTCAGTTTGGAGAAGGCGAGTTCAGTGAGGTGAAGGAGGTTTTTTAGATCCAGAATGGAGTTATGGATGCTCTGCGTTAAATTGGCCGCTCTGAGATGCAGAGTTTCGATATCCATATAGGAAGGAGGCACTTGAAGGCGGGGGAACAGTGGCCTGGTAGTGGTTTTGTTGACATGCGTTGGTGGTTTGGTAGCGGTTTTAATGGCATGTGTTGGTGGTAGGGTAGAGGGGCTGGGTCGACTTGTGTCGTAGGCCAATGGCAGAGTGTCGGACTTAGAGTCAGCGGGAGGAGCTGGCGGGGAGGAGACCAGCGGTCTGGGAATGATTCTGTTGGTAAGCCCAGGTTGACTTGTGTCGTAGGCCAAAGGAAGAGTTCGGGACTCAAAGTCAAAGGGATGAGCTGGCGGGCGGAGATCAAAGGTCTGGGAGTGATTCTGTTGGTAGGCCCAGGTCGACTTGTGTGGTGGGCCAATGGAAGAGTTTCAGATTCAAAGTCAGAGGGAGGAGCTGGCGGGGAGGAGACCGAAGGTCTGGGAGCGACTCTGTTTGTAGGCCCAGGTGGGGTGATAGAGGGGTTAGGTTGATCTGAGTTGTGGGGCCTTAGGGGGGCGGCTTGTGAGTGGCTGGGCACGCTAGTCGAGGGGTCGTCGGGGCTAGTGTTTGTTAACCTGCAGGTGTCTTGCACATGGTTTTTGAGGAGGGTAAAAAGGTCCGCAAATTTATTGAGGTTTCTGGTTGTAGCTTGGATCAGGACGATGCCGTTTTTGTAAAGGGTGATGGTGAGGTCAGCTATCGTGAGCTTGGTCCCGTAAGGTGTGTTCCTGGTTCCGCGTACATTGAGGAGATGCGCAATAGTTTTGCGCCATAAGGATGTTCTTCTGGAATAGAAAATGAGGTCATTTATGACTGTACCCTTGTCAGTGCTGTATCGTTGATCAGAGATCAAGGTCTCTGGGTGAGATTTAAGGGTAGAGTGCTTGAGAGATTTTGCAGCAGTTTTGGAGAGGTTGGGAGGATAAACAAGAGTATAATAGCTTTCCCCAGTAGCGGACAGGCCATGTCCAGCCATGTTGACTAGGGTGGGGCAGTGTAGGTTCGAGAAAGGGACACTAAGCAGCGGGAAGGGTGATTCCCCCCCTCACAGGACGTTGGGGAAACTATGGAATTGTGGACTCAGAGTTGGTGCTTGAAGCAGAAAGGATGAGTGCCCACCTCGCGGAGGCGTTGTCGAGATCGGTGGTTGCAGCGGAGTCCGAAGGGCCGGGCCGAGGGCAACTTCTGGACAGGCCGGGACCCCAGTAATAGTGGCGCGCACCGGACCCAGAGGGAGTGCCGAGGCCACGCTCAGGGCAGCGCAGTCAGGCACCAGGGGATCACTCCGGAGTGTATCTCCTCAATCACAGAGATGCAACCCTCTCTACTGCCCCAGCAAGCAATGAAGGTGTATCTGCTGACCCTGGTAATATCAGGACGGTCATCAATTTGGCAGAGCAACAAGTCAGGAGAAGTACCTGCAAGCCACAGTTCCCAGCTATGGCAATCAATGAAGGTGGCTCTGCTGTCCCTGGTAATATCAGGACGGTCATCCATTTGGCAAAGCAACAAGTCAAGAGAAATACCTGCAAACCACCGCTAAAGCACATAAGGATCCAGAGGTTTGAGCCCAAACCCACAGTGGCCGCACCCAGGGGCCCCTCTGGAGGATGCAATAGCCAGCTGATTCGGGACAGGGTGGGCAGTGGGTGGGGGGAAGAGACTCACCGGGTACTGAAGGTCGTGTTCCACGCCAGCCGCTGTACTCCAGGTAAGTCTCGGGCAGCGCAGGACGCCAGGAAGGCTGTGTGAGGCGTCATGAGTGAGGGACCTCAGTTGGTGTCAGGCGGCCTCTAAACGCACAAGGCAGGTCAGTCGGCACCAAATCAGGATAGGCCCACCGGGAGCAGCCGGTCTCCGGGCAGGTCAGGCGCTGCTGGTCTTAGCGCGAGATGACAAACTTCAGGGAACGGAGGGGGAAGGACTTGTCGGCCGAGTGCAGGCCCCTAGGCAGATGCACAGGGCCGGGCGCTCCGACGAGAAGAGCCTCAGGTCACTCTGGGCACCAAATCCGGATAGGCCCACCGGGAGCAGCCGGTCTCCGGGCAGGTCGGGCGCTGCTAGTCTTAGCGCGAGATGACAATCTTCAGGGAACGGAGGGGGAAGGACTTGTGCCCAGTGCAGGCCCCCAGGCAGGTTCACAGGGCCGGGCGCTCCAACGAGAGGAGCCTAAGGGCACTCAGGGCGAGCCGGCAGGCATCAAGTCGGATGGCTTCACCGCAGGCAGCCGGCCTCAGCATGGGTCCAAAGGCTGCAAGGGGGGAAAGCCGCAAAATGGCTGGGGAGCCCAAAAGGTTGCTGCGATAGCGCCACCCCGCTGATCTCAACACGGGACACCGCTCCTCCGGGGGCGGAGGGGGAAGGACATGCCAGCCGCGTGCGGGCCTCCAGGAGTTTGTCGCAGGATCGTCGTCGCCGTAGGCAGCCGGCCTAGATGTAGGTCCGGAGGCTGCAGGGAGGAGAAGCCACAAAATGGCTGCGGAGCTCAAATGGTCTGCGGAGCACAAAATGGTCGCTGACCCAGCGTCACCCGGTCGGTCTTAAAGCGAGACCTCAATCCTCCAGGAGCGGAGGGGGAAGGATATGTCAGCCGGGTGCGGGCCTCCAGGTGAGGATCGAGGCCGAGGATCGTTGTCAGCCCGGCGGGACTCGTCACCGGCCACATCTGCAGACAGCGGGAGAGTCACCACAACGGCGCTGGCACCAGAGGACTTCGCTTCGAGCAAACAGGCAGGCACAAGATCAGGGGAGCCCAGCAGCAGACGAATGCATTGGCGGCTCGTAGCGGTGGATGTGTGCCCTCCCTCAGCAGACCGGCTGTGGAGCGAGGGGCCAGTCTGGCCGTGTCGGATTTCGGACAATGAAGGTGCGGACCAGTGTTGGCGGTCGATCTTGCGGGTGAGTTGTGTGTCGAATTCCGCTTCGGAGGTCTTTCCCAGAGGGGGTGTGCAGTCTGGTCCTCGGGCAGGAGAGTTGGAGGCCAAAGAGAGTAGTTTTAACGGGGATAAACTACCCAAAGGTAATCCCCAAAATGGGAGCTCTTCGGGAGGCTCCTACTCGGTGGCCATCTTGCGTACCGCGTGTGCATGTACTTACCACCTTGCATCCCAACGATTAGTCCAAGATGATCCAATAGGTCACCTTCATGGCCAACAAAGCCCTGCCACCGGTGCTTCCACTGCTGGACAGTCCTGTCCACACCCAACATGTCCAGCATCTCTTCACGGATGTGCTCCCATCTTACCTTCACATTATACCCCATGAGGATGCATCCCCCAGCCTCAACCATCCTGGGCAGGTAACATTTTACCAGCCAGAGGAAGGCCCCCACGGCCCCCTCTGACATTCTGCCCTCTCTACCCTGCCCTAACATACCCCAATACAATACTTCCCCCAGACAAACCAAAACAAATACCCACAGTCAAACCCTAATAACTACTTAACTATACAAAGATACCCCAGAGACGTACACCCGACAAAATAATCAGACAATTGAAATTCATGCGTAGGGACAGTGATACAGGACTTGACTAGGACAGTATAGACAGTACACAACACACAAAACTCTCTCAAACACACCAAGAACAGCAGACACCTTCCAAAACCTCCACAACTCTCAAAACACAGTAACAATGTGGCTGAAAGAGAAAGTGAAAGTGTACTGTACACCTCCATGTGCCAGGAAGCAGACTGACATCATTTCCTGTTATTTTGCGGCCCGTTTTTTCTTTTTGGCGATGATTTTTCACACGCCGAGGGCTGAGCGGGAATATTTCATGTGTATATGTGTATTGTGCGAGTATTTTTCGTACTGGAAATGGAAACAAATTGCTGCAAAGGGGTAATAGTGTTTTTTTTAAATCGCTAGTTTACACAAGAACAATATGTGTTACATTTCATACATTTAGTCTGAAATAACAGTACATTATGTATTAGTGATGTGATCTGTGTGTTGTACTTTTGTGTGGTGTATCTGTTCTGTACATATGTTAGTCATCCAGAGTCTTTAGGAGGCACTATTTTATCACATTGGTGTTGGTTCCAGACTGGACATGTGTGTATGTAGATCCCTTGCCAGGGTGTCACACATTACGGTTTGCATTGGCGGTATGTGTCACTACATGTGAGCCTCTGACATCACCATGTGGTATGAAGCGACATTTCACTCCAGACCCAGTCGCACAGCCATATAGTAGGTTTACAACAATGCTCAAAATACTTCTTTCGTTTTCCTCCATTTTCTCAGAATTATGTTCCAGTTTATTTAAAAGTGCTTATTCCTGCTGTTATTCACATGTAAGGTGTCATGCTTTTTCAAAGTTTCAAATGCTCACGATGTGCCCATTCAGACCTCTAACAAGAACACGATAGAAACGCATGATTCGTCCAAAGCAGTATTCTTTTATTTCAACCCAATGCATTTCGGGCTTCACAAGCCCTTCTTCAGGGGTAACTGCAATATCAAAAAAGCCACCATTACTGCATTGTCCATCATTTAACATATAAAGTAATCCATACTGTCCATGTTGCCCTGATTGAACCCTAATAACATGCTCAAGAAAAATAAATAAAACCTTTTTTCTGTCCACGTTCATTTATACTAATGTCTTTTGATAAACCAAAAATACATCCCCAAGTGCCAAACTGGTCTGATTACATCCCCCCTCAACCCCGTGTTTCTTTAACCATCCCCTCTTCCCGACTACCATACTACACGCATTCCACTCAAAGCTCACAAATCAAACCCCTCTTTCTTACTGCCATTCCAAGTCTCCCCGCACTCGTGCTCCATTCACCTAAACGTGCTCATACGCACACTGCTCACACTACATTCACCCCCACTCGTCTCTAACTCCCCGACTCAGCCTGTTCTTAATTGCACTCTCGCCAAACCTTTCATATTCACACTCTTAATAACCCCGTTACCACACTCACACATCTTAAAGTCTAACAAACTCTTAACATCCTCAAGCTGCCTCGACCACAAATCTTCACGTACCTGCCAAAATTACTTCACACTTCCGTTCCAACATCCATTTCCATGAACGTATATCCTCCCCCACGCAACTGTCCATTTTTAAACCACAATCCAGCACCCAAGTTCCTCTCTCATTGGTGCATACTAATTAACCCCTTGCCACTCCCTCTCTAAACACCACCGCAGTAACGAAAACTACAACTCCCATAACCCAATGGGTACCCGTGATTGAAATAACAATATGCCAATTAACAAAAATACAGTTTCTTAAACTTGCTCAATAATGGATTATTAACATATGTTAACAGACGATGTTTCTACAACTCGCAATATCAATGTCCTGGTGGTTTTCAATATCATGATGACACGAACTTGCTCTGTGGACGAGATGTTACACCATACATGTGTAATGTTAACAAATTATAACTCTTTTTTTACCGCTGGGTGCAAACCGTCAGTAGGGCAATGGTTCATGAAAAGCCTCTGACATCACACATTGCTGTGATGTTTGTGCAAGTCTGATGGTCTTGCCACACATATGTACTGGAGCAACAGGCAGTGACACTTGTCTATGAAATTAGCAGATCCGCATGCAATGCACAACTATGGCTGCACATTCAAATTGGAGTGTATGAATATCTGTGGACACAGAGGGGAACATTGATGACAGTCTGTGGTACGGCACTCATGGATTCATTTTGACTAGATATGTGTATGCTTTTCCTGCATTGCTGGCCATTACACGGTCTCTGCTCAGTGTGCAATGACCATCTCCATTGACAACATTACCTAAAATGCTTGTCCAAACATTACATGTTGTGGGTCTGTTCTTGTGCACACAACATCACAGGAAAAGACATGCATGTCAGCAATGAGCTGATGTTATCTTGTATGTTACAATATGTATTGGGTGCACAGTTGACATTGTAAGTTAGTTTTGGTGTTGTCTCTACACATATCAATAGTCCCCAATGGACTACAAAATCCTACAGACACAGATCAGATTATGCATACTTAGATGTGTGTAACAGATAACATGAGGGAGCTGCATCCTAAGATTTATGCATAGCTCTACATGACACACTGAGCCATGAGGAAGCATGTTGCAAGACCCAGCTAAACATGTGAACATGTCATTGTTACTTTGTAATGTCATGGATGCACTTTGCATGTCACAGTCCTTTCAAAAGCAAAAGCGACAATGCCTGTTAGCACGAGCTGTCCACATGTCCTGTGGATCATGCTGTGCCTTTGTATGAGACCCTGGTGTCTAGACACAGATGCTGCTGACTTACAGCAGCGTGACAGAGATGACATTGCCTGCGTTGTACGTGATCTGGTGGTCACATTTCCTTAGAGTTATTGCATGTACAATGAACATTACCTGATGTCAAGTCTTGTCATGTCCTTGTTTTGACAACACTCACATGTGAAGTATGCATGTTGCAACTTGTTGTGTTCATAATTGAGGGATGGTACTGGTTGTGTGCAAATGTTAGTGTGCATTGCAGTACACACACCATGAGTACACTGATGTTGCAGGCTAGACATTCGATCTCTTTGAATGTGGTTTCAACGTATGTAAGCAAGAGTATGTTGCACAGACCATCACTGTCGAGGAGGAGACACATCGGCTCTGCTGGACTTGTGATGCCGGGGACATGTGATGAGGCAAATTGGAGTGTTCACTACCATCCCCTGCATCAGTTTTTTTGAATTGCATAGTTTGCATTCCATGCTGTACCCTGTATTTGATTGTCTGTGCTCACAAAGGATTCTGCTTGCTTAGTCAGTGAGTCAGAGAGAGTGTTGTATATTGATGCCTGCTGTAGTATTGAGTTATTAGTAATGGTTGTGAGTGAGTGAGAGGAGGACCAGGGGTTGTATCAGCAGTTCATCCATGGAAAAGCCTGCTTGTGCCTAGCATTTTTGAATGGACAACATTGTCCATGTGATCTGCTTGCAGATGTTGCCATTCAAGGAACAAACATATGTTGCATCCTATCATCAACACATGTTGGTGATCACTTTGTTAGATGTCATATTCACATGGATGATTGATGTTGGGTCCACTGCTATACGTGATAGGTGTTTTGCATATATTATGATTTTACTTTCACTTGACAGATATGTGTACTTGTGAAATGATGAAACAAGCATACAGGACTTTGGTGTGGTGATATTTTATTGTACTGAGTTACGATGTTTAAATATTTGGGATGGATATACATGTGATGTGATATTTGGTCCAGTGATTAGGTAAAGAAATTGGAGATTATTTGTTCTCTTCTTGCTATTCCAGCAGCAGAGGCTGGTGTGTGTCTTGCATCTGCCTCTTCATCATGGCCATCAGATGGGTTTGCCTGCTCCTCCTGCTCTTCATCCAATGGCGTGTTTGTGCATACACATATATTGTGTAGAATGCAACAGGCCATTATGATCTTGCACACGAGTTCAGGACTGTACAGGAGTCTGCCCCCAGTACATCAATTGAATGTTTGTATAGTTATTCCAATTAATGTTTGACAAACTCTATCAAAGTAGTTTGAGATACCCAGTTTCAAAATCAGATTCAACTTAACATATAATCAAAATTATCAAAGAAAGATTTATCACAAGGGTGTATATATTCAAAAATAGACTTTTATATTAATCATATTTCATTTAAAAAGGGTACAAAATCATACAAAACACAGAGCAATAAGAAGTTACAATGATATATATTCTTCTTTGTTACAATTGTGTACACCGTTTTCAAGTATTTACATGGCAGTGTTCAGCAGCTTACGAGTGGATAATCCTCTGGTGAAGCAAGACGAAACCTAGATTGCCGGATAAGTCGTAGGGGTCTATGCCACCACATACCGGTTTGGATACTAAATAACCATAATTACTCTCAATAGTATTGAAGGGTCATTCAATCGGCAATTTTTAATAAAGTCCTGAAGATGGTCTAGTGGATGTAAACAGTTATAGACAGAAACGTCGACATTTTACACCGATTACACAGATCACTGTATCAAAGGCAAAGATGTCTGCAAAATCTGGTTACACTGCCATGTAAATACTTGAAAAACCCAGTGCAACGTTGTAGTCTCTCTGGGCCTGTGTGTCACTCTGAGGGGTGTCATCAGCCATGGCATGAGGGCATATCCTTGATCACCTGAAACACATTGAAGAGATTTGTGGCCATTAGTACATGTGCCTGCTGTGTTTGCAGAGTGCCCTCTTAGGTGTGTGTGCATTGTGCAAGTTTGTACTTTCTGGTGTGACATGTTGATTTTGCTACACTTTATCAGCATCATTGAAATTGACTTGCCTATACTTGAGAGACTACATATCACAATGTTGTCATTGTCCGTGTCCTGTGTATTGACTCCATGTTGTGACTGTCAGGATGTATGGGTCAATGTAAATGAACATGGGTGGTTATTTACAGGCACATTGTACAAACCTGACGTCTCCCGTGCATATATTGTTGAGGGTGCACCATGTGCCAATGCACATGTGCCATGTTAGGCATCAACCTTGAGTTTTTGATGACTACTATGTTGGGACATCATTAGGGTACCTCATTGTTAGTCATTGTGCTGAGGGTGACTGAGAGTCTACATCTTGTCTGCTTAAGATTGGAATCATTGGGTTCTCTTTACATCAACCTTGCCACTAATGTGGGACAGAGTCTAGTTGACAGTGGCACTGCTACATGGTGCACTTAACTTACTGGGACAATTATGTACAGCATACATTTGCATTGATGTACTTGTGCATGGTTTAACTTGGACTCTGCATGTATGCATGTTGTGGTACAACATGTCATTTGTACACATGTGTGTGTCTGTTCACAGACAACACATTGCATGCTCCATTCAGCAACAACACAGACTGATGTACGAAACAACTTTTGATTAATTTAAGGTCAGTCGGTGCTCCCTTCATTAGGCACTACTTGCAGAGCCATGATGCATGTACACCCACTACATGGGGCATGGCTGACTGTGTTTTTGCATGTCAGCAAATTGTGCACTTTCACAAGTGAGGGCAGGGTGATCTGTCATCTATTTGTACATATGGTGCATGTTGTTATATTCAACATGTATGTGACACAGCAGTATCATATGTTCTGTATCATGTACTGCTTTGGATGATTGAATTTTGTGACTGATGTGTTCTGCAAAGTCTATAATTCAAGAATGCCATAGTGGTTTGTGTGATATTTTCATGGCTCTTCCCTTGTTGGGCTGTGTTCCACATGTCTAGATTGATTTGCAGTGTGTGTTTGTGTGCATTGTTTGGACCTGTTCCAAGGTATGTCGTATTACATTTGCTACCTGTGCATTGTCTCATATTTGAGCTACATGCTTGTGTACTTGAGGTGTGTGGTGTGTTCAGTTTGTGCTTACCAAAAAGCAGTCCATTTCAATAAGTGCCATTCTCAAACCGCTGGTTGATGAACGATTGGCGAAATATATATGAGTCATGCACACTCCCAGGGAACTTGGCAACAACATTGATGAACAGGCCCAGGTGGTCCACAATTGCCTGAACGTTAATGGAGTGTGTGTGCTTCCTGTTCCTGTATATGTGTGCAGTGTCCGCAGGAGGCACAAGTAGGACATGGGTGCAGTCAATGGCCCCCAACACATGCGGAAAACCAGCAATGTCATAGAAGCCTTGTTTGTTCTCCAGTTGTTTCTGTGCAGTGTTCAGGAAGTGTAGATGCTGTGGCGTCAGGCTGATAATGGCATCCAAAACTTTGTTTAGGAACCTGGAGAAGGCTGTCTGTGAGACTCCACCCACTCTGGCAGTGGTTGGTTGGAAGGTACCAGAGGCCAACATGTGCAGCACTGCAAGTAGCTTTGTCTGTGGAGGGATGTTTGTGCCGCACTGGTATCTTGCCTGCAGCGTTTGTGCTATCTGTGTGAGTATGCATAAGATGGAGTTCCTCTTGAGCCTGTAGTGTGCTATCACGTCCTCTGGCCGGAGGTCTATCAGGGTGATGCATTGGCGGTAGACCCGCTCTCTTCTCTGTGGTGGTCCTGGTGGCTGTGGCAGTGGTGGTTGTGGTCTTCTTGGGGCTCCAAGCTGTAGGAGTAGTACCTCCATGCCATCATTTGGTGTGCAAATGAGGCTCTGGGTTTGTCTCCCTTATATTCTATTTTTTTTGCTCCATTTTTTAGACCAGCTTTTTTCTGGTCTTAAAAACCAGCCGCTAACTGGCCTTAGTGCCATTTGTTTGGGACTATCGCCGGTCAGAGGATTCATTGTAAATATCACGAAGTGGGTTTAGCGGCAAATTTTTCGTGGGAACGCCCACCTTGCATATCATTTTCGTTAAGTCCACTAACAGAATTGATGATCTGGAAATCGCACGTTTACGAAGGAAAAGTGCCACTAACTGCGGTTAGTGGCAACTTGTAAATACGGCGATAAAAACAAAGCTGTAGCGTCAGAAAATTGACGCTACGGCGGCATCAACTCCTTGTACATATGCCCCATGGTGTCTTAAAACTCTTATTAACTACCCTTCATGCTCTGCAGTTCATCAGTCTCCACATTTTCATTCAAATCTTCATAATTCTTCTCCTAGCCTTTACCACCTATTCTATTTGGGTTTCACACATGGTGGACATGATACATGTATTTTGTCTTTTTCCATCCTCTAACCCTACATTGCATAGTCTCTTTTTGATAACCACTTGGAGTGACAAAATCACTGGCAAACTTTTGTTTGCAATGCAGGAATACCCAAATCTCACCACATCGGACTCATCTATTTTGGCATGATAGTACTTTATGTGTGTTCTTGCTTGATTCTTACACTTTCCAACACCTTCCCTAAACCAATGAGCACACTCACAATTTTCTTGGTCCAAGACAGACCAAATATGCATCCGATTATTGCATCATAACAAGATATTTGGCCTGTGAGAAGTGGGCCTGGTATATGCTGTCCACTAATTAAAGTGGGCACCTTGCACCATTCCAAACGACCCTTATTGATGATTAGGTTAAAGACAACCTTCATTGAAAGCTATCCTAGTGGTAGCTATGGAGAGCAGCCTTCAGGCTAAGTCTCGAAGGAATGTAAAGCAGCTTGTTTTACCAGTATATAACTTCCTGAATGACCAAATGAAAGGAGAACCACACAAGGTAAATATAAAATATATGTATTTATTACTAAACACTCTCTACTAACGTCTTTATGAGATTAGAGAACAAGACACACAATATTAAATCACTAGAACGACAGTAAATAGCACAATACACAGCGGCCTCCAGGGGGAGACCGAACCATATACTAAGTAAGTGGTATAAGAACCACGACTTGACTAGACACAGTGCCTAGAGCACGTAGAATCACTGGGACCCCAAGGAACCACCCAAGGTAGTGACACAGGGGACCTACGGAGTACGGGTGCAGTGTGGGAACACAGACGCGAGCTCCGTACAACTCTATGGGAAAGTCGCGGTTGGAATTTTAAAGATTAAGGACACTTAGGAGCGGACTTTGAGCAAACCCAGTTAAACATAGAAGGTTCTAAGGCCAGCACCCTTGAGAGTACCGAGGTACCCGTGTTACCTATCCCAGAGGAGCCGGGTGCATAGGGGTCAAGTGGTGTCGGAAACCCTCGTCGTTTTGAATGGCGTAATGCGAAAAAGTACTGCTGCCGTGGAGAAGAAAAGTGTCCGGTGTGATCCAAGCCTGGATCGGAGATGTGAAGAACTTGAAAGCAGAGGGGACAAAGTCTGGGTTACTTCACATGACCAGGAGCGGAGCAATCGAATTCCCACCGATGTCGGGTGCTTCAGGTGCGAAGAGGTGACTCTTGACTCTGCAGCCACGGGGACCAGGAGATGTCGACGACAACCACAGTCTGGATCCAAGCTGTCCCATGAAGGATGTCGAGTGCTGGGGGGTCAGTGTCCGGATTGAACACCAACAAGCCTTGGCAACGGCAACCCACGCGGTCAGAGGAAAGATGCTTCTGCGAGTACCAGCAAGGTCCTGGGGACTCTGCAAGTGATGGAGAGTCAGGGCATGCCTGGAGCAACCAGGGAAGCCCACTGAAAGTTAAAGTTGACTTCTCAAGGACCCACAGGCCAACGGACCAGGGATCGCGAAGGGACCTCGAGAGGAATCACAAAATACCAGCCCACGGAACACTCGTGCAGTGTAGGCCAGTAATCTTCAGTGGAAACACTGCTCAGGGCTTGGACTATAAGTAGCCCAAAGCACAGCCTCAGGGATTGCCTAAAAGCATATGCTGCTGCAAATGTGCACGGTGTCCAGGGGTTCAGGTTGCACGGTCCCCACGAGGGCTGTGGGTCTCAGGTTTGCTGAGAGCGCTAGTCGGCCTTGGGGAAGCTTGGGAACCCACCTCCTGTGTTGCAAAATCTTCGGAGTCCATCAGGAGCTGCGTAGATGCAAACCGGTCAGATGCGTTGAGGTGCCTGCTCAGCAGGGGAGTAACTCCTTTACTCCAAGGCAGATTCTTCAGTCGTAGATCTTCAAAGGTTACTTGGTTTCGGTAGCAGAGTTTAGTCCAGGTAATATCTAAAGTCCTGTAGCCAGGGGTTCCTACTTTATACCCAAGGAAGGGGTGGGACAAACTCTGGGGACCCACCTATGGGAGGGTCAGGACAGAGGAGTGGCTACACCCATGTCCTTTGTCCAGTTTCGCGCCAGAGCAGGGGCTGATAGCCCCTGCAACCGGTTTGAGCTGGACTATGCACGAGGACACCAAATGTGCCCCCAGTGCAGACATCAAAGCACTCTGAGAGTGCACCCACCCAGCCCCAATACACTAAAGCCTGTCTGGGAGGTGGTCACACCTCCCTGTGACAGGAAACCTATTGTCCAGCCTCCCCTGCCGGAGTTTCGTCCAGCAGCAGGAGGGCAGACTCGTGTCTGTGGCTGGCAGCATCCATTTTGTGATGCCAGGGTTCTGTGAAGCTGGTACCGGGTGTATCGGTGTTGTCATATTTCTCCCTCTAGGAGGGTGGAATCATACCTCGGTATGATTCCAAGGTGTTTGACACCAAACACGACATGTTTCCATGCAGCCATATTAAAGTTAGCATTTACCGCGAGGTTATAATGCATTTAAGTATATATGGTTGGCTGCATCACAAACAACCCCGGAGAATAGGTTCCGAAGGCTGCAGAGGGGCTCTGCTCATGCATGGGCACCCTCTCACATAAAACCCAGCACCCTGCCTTCAGGATTAATAAAGCCTGCTATAGGGGTGACTGATAGGTTTATATGTGCAGTGATTTGGATAGATATAGTGAACCTATATCTAAGTAAGGGGGACATGCACCACCTTACACAGGCTGCAGTAGCAGACCTGTGGTGTCATTTTGAATGGTCTCTCAGGGGTGGCATAATACATGCTGCAGCCCCTGGGAGGCCTCTGAGGTACCTATGCCCTGGGTACATAGTATACCATATACTAGGGACTTATAAGGGTACCCCAGAATCTAATCTGGAGTGTACCTAAAGTACATGCAATTAATTTAGAGGAGAAAGCAGATAGACTGGGGTCCTGAATAGCAGGATCCCAGTCAGACTAAGTCAAAAACAGTGAAACGTCAGCAAAAAGTGGGGGTAACTATAAGAAGCAGATCCTACTCTCCTACACAACCCCCCCAAACGTCAGGGCATTAAACTAACCTTGACCAGTTGAGTCTTCATGTTCTAAGTGGAAATATCTGGAGAGTCCATCTGCATTGGCATGGTTACTCCCAGGTCTATGTTCCACTGTATAGTCCAATCCCCTGTAGGGAAATGGACCACCTCAAAAGTTTGGGGTTTTCACCCTTCATCTGTTTTAGCCATAAGAGCGGCTTATGGTCTGTCTGAACAATGAAGTGAGTGCCAAACAAGTATGGCATCAGCTTCTTCAGAGCCCAAACCACAGCAAAGGCTTCCCTCTCAATGGCTGACCAACGTTTCTCTCTGGGGGTCAGCCTTCTGCTAATAAAAGCTATTGGCTGATCCTGACCTTCATCATTCAATTGTGATAACACAGCCCTTACCCCCAACTCAGATGCATCTGTTTGGACAATGAATTGTTTGGAGTAGTCAGGACTTTGCAGAATGGGAGCAGTGCACATGGCCTGCTTCAGGTCATCAAATGCCTTTTGACAGCTAACTGTCCACGGAACTTTCTTTGGCATTCTCTTGGAAGTTAAGTCATTCAAAGGGGTCACTATGGATCCATATCCTTTGACAAACCTCTTATAGTACCCAGTCAGGCTCAAGAAAGCTCTGACCTGAGTCTGGGTGGTTGGAGCAACCCAGTCCATGATGGTCTGGATTTTGCTCTGCAATGGTTGAACCTGGCCTCCACCCACAAGGTGGCCCAGGTATACAACTTGGCTCTGCCCTATCTGGCACTTGGTGGCCTTGATAGTGAGGCCTGCTTTCTGCAGGGCCCCCAAAACATTTCGCAGGTGGACCAGGTGATCCTCCCAGGTGGAGCTAAAGACAGCAATATCATCTAGATATGCTGCACTATAGGCTTCCAGGCCTGTAAGGACTTTGTTCACCAACCTTTGAAAAGTGGCAGGTGCATTCTTCAAACCAAAGGGCATCACCACAAATTGGTAGTGCCCACTAGGGGTTGAGAATGCTGTTTTAGCTTTTGCATCCTCAGCTAGTCTGATCTGCCAGTAGCCAGCTGTCAGGTCAAATGTGCTCAGAAACGTGGCTGAGGCCAAAGTATCTATAAGCTCATCTGCCCTAGGGATTGGATGGGCATCAGTCCTAGTGACTGCATTGAGACCTCTGTAGTCAACACAAACCCTCATCTCTCTCTTACCACCCTGGGTGTGAGGTTTAGGTACCAAGACTACTGGACTAGCCCAAGGGCTATCTGAGGGTTCAATCACACCCAAATCCAACATCTTCTGGACTTCAGTCCTGATGCAGTCCCTGACATGGTCAGGTTGCCTGTAAATCTTATTTTTAACAGGCAGACTGTCCCCAGTGTCCACTTCATGAGTGCACCAGGTAGTCTGACTTGGAGTCAGTGAGAACATATGTCTAAACTGGTTGAGAACTTTTCTGCAATCAGTTTGCTGCTGGTCAGTGAGGCTGCCTGCCAAGGCTACACCATCTACTGAACCATCATCAGGGTTCTGTGAGAGCAGGTCAGGGAGTGGATCACTCTCTTCCTCCTGTCCCTCATCAGTAGCCATGAGCAAGCCCATGTCTGTCCTGTCAACATATGGTTTGAGTCTGTTGACATGGAGCACCCTATGGGGGCTCCTGGGAGTTCCAAGGTCCACCAGGTAGGTAACCTCTCCCTTTTGCTCAACAATTGTATGAGGGCCACTCCACTTGTCTTGGAGGGCTGCTGGGGCCACAGGCTCCAACACCCATACTTTCTGTCCTGGCTGATAAACAGTCAACACAGCCTTTTGGTCATGCCAGTCCTTTTGCAATTCCTGGCTAGCCTCAAGGTTTTTAGTTGCCTTCTTCATGTACTCAGCCATCCGGGAGCGGAGACCAAGTACATAGTCCACAATATCCTGTTTAAGGGGTTTGAGAGGTAACTCCCATCCCTCCTTCACTAGACACAATGGACCCCTAACTGGATGTCCAAACAGAAGCTCAAATGGGCTGTAACCAACCCCCTTCTGTGGAACCTCTCTGTAGGCAAAGAGAAGGCAGGGCAAAAGTATGTCCCATCTGCGCCTAAGCTTTTCTGGGAGACCTTTAATCATGCCCTTTAAGGTTTTGTTGAACCTTTCAACTAAACCATTGCATTGTGGGTGATAAGGGGTGGTAAATTTATAATTTACACCACACTCCTTCCACATAGCAGTTAAGTAACCAGACATGAAGTTTGCATCTCGGTCTGATACTACCTCCTTAGGAAAACCCACCCTGGAAAAGATTCCCAGGAGGGCCCTTGCCACCACAGGAGCTGTGGTAGTTCTAAGGGGAATTGCCTCTGGATACCTAATGGCATGGTCCACCACCACCAGTATAAATCTGTGCCCAGATGCAGTTGGAGGAACCAGGGGACCAACAATGTCAATCCCTACCCTCTCAAAGGGAACCCCCACCACAGGTAGTGGTATCAGGGGGGCCTTTGTAGTATTACCTGCCTTACCACTGGCTTGACAGGTGACACAGGAGCGACAAAACTCCTTGGTGTCCTCAGACATGTGAGGCCAATGAAAGTGAGGGACAATTCTGTCCCAAGTCTTGTTTTGGCCTAGGTGACCTGCTAATGGGATATCATGTGCTAGTGTCAATAGGAAGCTCCTAAACTTCAGAGGCATAACCAACCTCCTGGTGGCTCCAGGCTTGGGGTCTCTACACTCTGAGTAAAGGAGTCCATCATCCCAGTAGATCCTATGGGACCCACTAGCACTCCCAGCAGCCTCAGCAGCAGCTTGCTGTCTGAGGGGTTCAAGAGAGGGGCAGCTCAGCTGCTCCTGGCTCAGATCTGCCCTGGAAGGGCCCCCTGTCCCCAAGAACTCAACCTGATCAGGTTCAAGCTCATCTGGGACAGTTCCTTCTTCAGGACTAAGATCAGCTCCCTCAAGAGACTGATCTGGATTCTGAGGCAGGGGGGAAGACACTGCCTTAACCTTACTGCTCCTTCTCTTGGAAGGTGCCTGGTCCATTTTTCCAGGATCCAGGACCTGTTCAGTGTTAGACATTTTTGCCTGTGACCTGGTCATAGCAAACACATCTGCAGGGATACCCAACATTTCTGCATGAGTCCTGAGTTCCACTTCAGCCCAAGCTGAAGTTTCTAAATCATTGCCCAACAAGCATTCAACAGGGAGGTCTGCACTTACCACAACCTTCTTAGGGCCAGTTACCCCTCCCCAGGTGAAATTAACAACTGCCAAGGAATGGTCTGTCCTGACATTGCTAGCATTGGTCACTTGGTACATCTCACCAAGTATGATTTGCTCAGGAGCCACAAGATCTTGTGTCACCATTGTGACACTTGCTCCTGTGTCCCTGAATGCCAAGGCCTCTTTTCAATTTATAATAGGCTGATGTCTGTATTTGCCCAGATTACTGGGGCTTACAAATAAGGAGGCCATATCCATGCCTCCATCACAGATCAACATAGCCTGAGTTGGAACTCTGACTAGGCCAGAGTCCATCTCAGATCCCAGGGTTAACCCTACTACACCCTTATTTGGAGCACCACCACTTGGAGCTGAACTAGGGGGGACAGTTGCCTTAGGGGCAGTGGTGGTTGGAGTTGAGTCCTTGGACTTGGCACAATCACTTGTCCAATGGGTCTTCTGTTTACAGATTTGACACCATGGCTTCTTCTTACCTTTTCCCTTGTTCGATTGTGACTCCCCACCAGATGCAGATTTTTGGGGGCCTTGAGAAGACTTCTGGTCTTTACCCTTCTCCCCACCCTTATCAGAGTTTTTAGAATCTTGCTTCTTGGAGTCACCACCTTGGTTCTGAACCTTCTGCCTCACCCTGGTTCTGACCCATTTGTCTGCCTTCTGGCCCAATTCTTGGGGGGAGGTCAGATCAGAGTCCACCAGGTACTGATGCAACAGTTGATTTTGACAGTTATTAAGGATCTGCTCTCTCATGATTAAATTATACAATCCTTTGAAATCACACACCTTACTGCCAAGTAACCAGCCTTCCAGAGCCTTAGTAGCACAATCTACAAAGTCAACCCAGTCCTGAGTCTGTGCCTTTTGGGTGTCTCTGAACTTTAACCTGTATTGTTCAGTGGTAAGGCCAACCCATCAATCAGAGCACTCTTCAGGACTTTGTAATTATCAGCATCCTCTTCTCTTACAGTGAGGAGCTTGTCTCTACCTTTGTCTGCAAAGGAGAGCCACAAGATTGCTGCCCACTGCTCCTGAGGGACCCTCTTTACCTTACAGGCCCTCTCCAGTGCAGTTATCCATTTATGGATGTCATCCCCACTCTGGTAGGGAGGGACAATTTTGTTCAGGTTCCTATGGTCATGAGTATGTTCTCTAACTCTAGGGACACTGTAGCTGCCACCATGGGGCTCTAGCCCCAACTTCTGAGAAGCTCTCTGAAGCTCCAGGGATTCCCTATCTATGGCCAATTGCTCTCTCTTGATTCTGAGCTTAGCTCTCTCAAACTCAAGCAGTTGGCACTTCTTCTCATAAGAGGACTCCCTTTTATGAGACACAGAGCTCCCTACAGATGTACCAGAATGATTAGATTACAGAGCAGGAGATCTTGATCTTCTTGGTAAACTGTTAACCCTTCCAGGTGGGGTAAAGAGAGGACCATTGAGGCCTCCTTCCTCACCTTCAGGAAGAATTGGATTGTCCAGGTTAGAATCATTTTGATCCTCCTGGCCAGCATCAGAGTCCAGGTCATTGAATTTCTCACTTCCTGTCCTTTCCTCTTCTGCTGTCCCACCCCCTTTACCTGCCTCATCAGACCCTGGGGTCTTTCTGAGGTCATCTAAAAGCAAAGTCTCTATGAGACGTTGGGTGTTTGGGTTTTCCCTGTCTTCAGTTTCCTACATGTACACATGGCTCTCAATTCTTGGAATGAGAGATGGTCATACTTAGTTGGCAAGGAGCCACTGGCTTCAGGCCTAGAAGACATGCTAGTGTGGTGTGGTGTATGCACCTATCTACTCTAGTGGGAACTGAACTTTCTTGAGTTGGAGAAAGGGTGTGCTAGGCCCTTGACTTACCCAACTCTCAGTTCAGTAGAACTTACTTTATTCTAGTCTTGATTTATATGTACCTAAGTACCTTTAGTGGTTTTCAGTTAGTCACTCAACGAGATTATCTGGTAAAACAATAGCAAGCTTGAATCCCAACCGCTGCACACCAATGTGAGAATTTGGCCTGGTATATGCTGTCCACTAATTAAAGTGGGCACCTTGCACCAGTCCAAACGACCCTTATTGATGATTAGGTTAAAGACAACCTTTATTGAAAGCTATCCTAGTGGTAGCTATGGAGAGCAGCCTTCAGGCTAAGTCTCGAAGGAATGTAAAGCAGCTTGTTTTACCAGTATATAACCTCCTGAATGACCAAATGAAAGGAGAACCACACAAGGTATATATAAAATATATGTATTTATTACTAAACACTCTCTACTAACCTCTTTATGAGATTAGAGAACAAGACACACAATATTAAATCACTAGAACGACAGTAAATAGCACAATACACAGCGGGCTCCAGGGGGAGACCGAACCATATACTAAGTAAGTGGTATAAGAACCACGACTTGACTAGACACAGTGCCTAGAGCACGTAGAATCGCTGGGACCCCAAGGAACCACCCAAGGTAGTGACACAGGGGACCCACGGAGGACGGGTGCAGTGTGGGAACACAGACGCGAGCTCCGTACAACTCTATGGGAAAGTCGCGGTTGGAATTTTAATGATTAAGGACACTTAGGAGCGGACTTTCAGCAAACCCAGTTAAACATAGAAGGTTCTAAGGCCAGCACCCTTGAGAGTACTGAGGTACCCGTGTTACCTATCCCAGAGGAGCCGGGTGCATAGGGGTCAAGTGGTGTTGGAAACCCTCGTCGTTTTCAATGGCGAAATGCGAAAAAGTACTGCTGCCTTGGAGAAGAAAAGTGTCCGGTGTGATCCAAGCCTGGATCGGAGATGTGAAGAACCTGAAAGCAGAGGGGACAAAGTCTGGGTCACTTCACGTGACCAGGAGCGGAGCAATCGAATGCCCACCGATGTCGGGTGCTTCAGGTGCGAAGAGGTGAAGCTTGACTCTGCAGCCACGGGGACCAGGAGACGTTGACGACAACCACAGTCCGGATACGAGCTGTCCCACAAAGGATGTCGAGTGCTGGGGGATCAGTGTCCGGATTGAACACCAACAAGCCTTGGCAACGGCAACCCACGCGGTCAGAGGAAAGATGATTCTGCGAGGTCCAGCAAGGTCCTGGGGACTCCCCAAGCGATGGCGAGTCAGGGCACGCCTGGAGCAACCAGGGAAGCCCACTGAAAGTTAAAGTTGTCTTCTCAGGGACCCACAGGCTAACAGACCAGGGATCGCGAAGGGACCTCAAGAGGAATCACAAAACACCAACCCACGGAACACTCGTGGAGTGTAGGCCAGTAATCTTCAGTGGAAACACTGCTCAGGGCTTGGACTACAAGTAGCTTAAAGCACAGCCTCAGGGATTGCCTAAAAGCATATGCTGCTGAAAATGTGCACGGTGTCCAGGGGTTCAGGTTGCACGGTCCCCACGAGGGCTGTGGGTCTCAGGTTTGCTGAGAGCACTAGTCGGCCTCGGGGAAGCTTGGGAACCCACCTCTTGTGTTGCAAAATCTTCGGAGTCCATCAGGAGCTGCGTAGATGCAAACCGGTCAGATGCGTTGAGGTGCCTGCTCAGCAGGGGAGTAACTCCTTTACTCCAAGGGAGATTCTTTAGTCATCCAGCAAAGCGTAGATCGTCGAAGGTTACTTGGTTTCAGTAGCAGAGTTTAGTCCAGGTAATATCTAAAGTCCTGTAGCCAGGGGTTCCTACTTTATACTCAAGGAAGGGGTGGGACAAACTCTGGGGACCCACCTATGGGAGGGTCAGGACAGAGGGGTGGCTACACCCATGTCCTTTGTCCAGTTTCGTGCCAGAGCAGGGGCTGATAGCCCCTGCAACCGGTTTGAGCTGGACTATGCACGAGGACACCAAATGTGCCCCCAGTGCAGACATCAAAGCACTCTGAGAGTGCACCCACCCAGCCCCAATACACTAAAGCCTGTCTGGGAGGTGGTCACACCTCCCTGTGACAGGAAACCTATTGTCCAGCCTCCCCTGCCGGAGTTTCGTCCAGCAGCAGGAGGGCAGACTCATGTCTGTGGCTGGCAGCATCCATTTTGTGATGCCAGGGTTCTGTGAAGCTGGTACCGGGTGTACCGGTGTTGTCATATTTCTCCCTCTAGGAGGGTGGAATCATACCTCCCACACAAGTTACTGGTGTGGAGGTATGATTCCAAGGTGTTTGACACCAAACACGACATGTTTCCATGCAGCCATATTAAAGTTAGCATTTACCGCGAGGTTATAATGCACTTAAGTATATATGGTTGGCTGCATCACAAACAACCCCGGAGAATAGGTTCCGAAGGCTGCAGAGGGGCTCTGCTCATGCATGGGCACCCTCTCACATAAAACCCAGCACCCTGCCTTCAGGATTAATAAGGCCTGCTATAGGGGTGACTTATAGGTTTATATGTGCATTGATTAGGATAGATATAGTGAACCTATATCTAAGTAAGAGGTGCATGCACCACCTTACACAGGCTGCAGTAGCAGACCTGTGGTGTCATTTTGAATGGTCTCTCAGGGGTGGTATAATACATGCTGCAGCCCCTGGGAGGCCTCTGGGGTACCTATGCCCTGGGTACATAGTATACCATATACTAGGGACTTATAAGGGTACCCCAGAATCCAATCTGGAGTGTACCTAAAGTACATGCAATCAATTTAGAGGAGAAAGCAGATAGACTGGGGTCCTGAGTAGCAGGATCCCAGTCAGACTAAGTCGAAAACAGTGAAACATCAGCAAAAAGTCGGGGTAACTATTACCTCTCGTTTTGAACGTAAAGTAACAAATATATCAATCAATAAATCAAGCCAGTTTTCATGAATCATAAGTTCAAACTGCAAGCAGCTTCATACAAGAGTCAGTTCACTAAGCCAACACATTTGGTATAGTACTGTGTTACATTCTTCAATGATGACAACGTATTCTTCAGTTTACATTCATGGCAATGTCATTGTCGAAAATCAACCCTCTCAGATAATCCTTCTCTGCAAATAAACTCTCTCAGAAAATCCTTCTCTGCCAAAAAATTAAATCTAAGAACTTAAGAACACTTCGCAGCATAACACTGGTCACAATTTTACCAATTTACCAAAAACTCCATACAGTTTTGATCAATTGGTACTAATGCATATCTAGTGGCATTACTTTACACTTCATAAGATCACCTTATGTTGAGTGCTAACTTATCCCAGGCTTTGCTACGAATTTCCATGCGTTTTGAAATGGCACTGTGTTTTTAAACATAATAAGTTCCATGACCAGTCACATTTTCCTGTACAACTATCTGCTCATAACAATGACTTTGAGAGCATCAGAGGTAGGTGATGATTGTTGCATGATCATTTCCAAAAATATGCAGTTAACAAAATGGGACCCTACCTGTTTCAAATTCATACCGTAAATCCAATAAATCCTTACAAAATATAAAAAATATACCCCAGCCACATAGCAACGCCCATTCCGAAAATCTCTGACAAATCCTGATGGTGCTAGTTATTGCTCAATGAATTTCAGAGGGCAAGGCAGCTTTATATTTTTTGTCTAAGGCAGGGTTCTCCATTGTCAGTCCCGGAGCGCCAGATCCATACCAGATTTTTAAAATAACTACATTTATCTAAATGTGGATATGCTAAAAATCTTGCATTGATCCTGCCCGCCAGGACTGACATTGGAGAATCCTGGTCTAAGGTACTGCTAGGTGCAAGCTTGATTTGTATGTATTAAGGATCCCTACAGGTAAACAAAAAGAATTTAAAAAGTAGGTTTTATATAAAAATACATGCACTACCGGAGAGGCATGGCAGTTTTGTGTTATCTAACCAGAGAACACCAAGTTCAAGGTTTTCAATTTCTTAAACCAAGAACTCTACAGTACTAGAATGAACTTACTGTGGAAACTCTGAATATAGGCAATTTACCTTGTTTGGCAAATAGCATAGCGAAAAACTGTGCACAGCCTCGCATCAAAGGCGGACAAATTTAAAATAAATCCTGGGCTCTAATGGAAGTACATGAAGACCCTCCAAACAGGGGTAACGCTGTCTGACTCTCACCACCTGGCTTAAGACTGACTACAGCCTGGGGCAATTGGCTTTTGGTGGTGCAAAGGTAGTCTCTGGGAGAAAATCCAGCAGAGAATTACCCGAGTCCACCCGTGGCAATAATTAGGATATATACTGCTATTCTGAAATCACTACAGGCAGAAATTAAGGGGCATATTATCAACGGCCAGCGATAATTATCGCTGGCCGTGATTAGCGACGTATTCCCTAACGCAGGCTATCTCTGGAATTTATCGCCCTGGTAGCGCGTTATTAACAACGCGCTTCTCCAGGGCGATAAAAATTCCAGAGATAGCGAGGTTATCGCCGTTTTGCAGGGAACATCGCTGGTTTTTCAGCGATGTTCCCTGCAAACGGCGATACCTTGCTGATACGACCCTGTGGTCGTATCAGCAGAATCCACCCCTATGTTAGGGATGGCTAAGTCAGGATTTTAGCAGACGTTAGATTTTGGCGAAAACGGCCGTTTCGCCGAAATCTAACCTCTGCTAAAATCATGTGGGCTGCCTTGTAAATATCGCGATGTGAACATCAACGATATTTGCAACGTAGTCCATCCGGGTACGCCCACTTTGCATCTCATTAGAGATGCAAAGATGGGCGTTGGGGAAAGGGCGATAATGCAAGGATTCACGCGATAGCGTGACCTTGCTGATTAGGCGATAAAATTATCGCTGCTTTTCGTCCGAAAACGGACGCAAAAGTGGCGATAATTGTTTATCGCCTCGTTGCTAATATGCCCCTAAGTTCGTAATTATCACATACTACGGAGTTGTTTATACATTTAACCACGCCTGAGCCAGAGATTAACCAAAGTGACTTTGCTTTTGGAGGCAGAGTTGGTGGGGGGCTACATAAAATATTATGTCATGGAGCCATAGCTGCACCAGAAAATTACAGTTTTCCCAGTGATGACCTAAACTCTGTTTTTGATAAATTACGTTTTGAAAATACATTGTTTATTTAATATTCAGTGCACCACAGTTTCTGCTGGAGTAAATCAATAACCTTTCTGAGGATTATTTGAGCATTTTCCACATACTAATGAATGGGTTGGCCAAATAGTACATATATATACACCCAGAAGACTCCAGAAGCTAAAATTAACCCCTGTGGCTCTAGTTTGGCCATTGGTACCAGGCAGCATTTGTTTAAGTGAATTATCACTTGCCTTGAGCAATTATTTAAAGAAGGATACATTTGGGGTGCAGTAACAGCTTTTCAACTCCTAGATTGCTATATATCCAAAGGCTTCTTTGCACCTGGGTCTCTGAAATGATAAAACCACACAGACAAAGGCATGCCTGTCAAATGAGCATAGACCCAATGCCACTAGCAGTATCCACCCCAGTCAAAGACAGACCCGGGCACGGGTCGGGGGTACACGCGGGTACAACGCGTCCACCCACTATTTTCACAGGGTGGACGCTGTGAGAAGTTGGCCTGGTATATGCTGTCCACTAATTATAGTGGGCACCTTGCACCAGTCCAAACAACCCCTTATTGGAGATAGGTTAAAGACAACCTTTATTGAAAGCTATCCTAGTGGTAGCTATGGAGAGCAGCCTTCAGGCTAAGTCTTGAAGGAATGTAAAGCAGCTTGTTTTACCAGTCTATAATCTCTTGAGTGACCAAATGAAAGAGGACCACACCAGGTATATATATAAAATATATGTATTTAGTCTTAAACACACCCCTCTAGTCTCTTTATGAGGCTAGAGTTCGAAGTACATAAGTTACAAGTCAGTTATCAACAGTAATAGCACAAATACACGTTTGAGCCCTAGGGGCGTACCAAACCATATACCAATAAAGTGGTATAAGAACCACGACTGAGCTAGACACAAGGCCTAGAGCCTGTAGAAGTGCTTGGCCCTCAAGGAACCACCCAAGGTAGTGACACAGGGGACCCACGGGGGACGCGTGCAGTGTGAGAACACAGCCGCGAGCCGCCGTTGACTTCTATGGGGAATGTCGCGGTTGGAGTTTTAAAGAAAAGGACACTTAGAGGAGGACTTGGAGCAAACCCTTTTAGAACTAGGTTGTTCTAGAGTCTATACCCACGGGAGCACCGGAGTACTCGAGTTACCTCACCCAGGAAGCCGGGTGCATAGGTGTCTTTCGGGGTCAGGTTTCAGTCGTCGTTTTCAATGGCGATCTGCTGCAAAGTGCTGCTGGCGACGAAGTCGAAAGTGTTAGGGTGGATCCAAGGGTGGATTGAAGATCTGAAGAACCTGAAAGCAGAGGGGACAGAGTCTGGGTCACTAGCCAGTGACCAGGAAGGCGATGAGCAGATGCCCACCGATGTCGGGTGCTTCAGGTAGGTTGACGGTCGTCTTGACTCTTCAGCCACGAGGTCCAGGAGGCGTCGACGACAACCAGGAGCTGGATTTGAGCTGCCCACGACGTCTGTCGATTGCAGAGGTGTCGGCGACCGGATTGGACCCAACAAGCCTTGGCAACGGCAAGTCTCGTAGAAACAAAGAAAGGACGTTGATGCAGACCAGCAAGGTCTGGGGGACTCACCCAGCGAGGGTAAGTCAGGGCACGTCTGGAGCAACCAGGAAAGCCCAAGCAGAAGAAGAGTTGCCTTCGGGAGGGCCCACTAGCCAACAGACTAGCGACCGCAAAGGAGCCTCGAGTGGACGCACTTGGAGCTGGCTCACAGGACACTCGTGGAGTGGAGGCCAGTGATCTTCGGTGCAGTCGGTGCTGGAGGCGAGGGCTACTTGGAGCCCAAAGTACAACTTTGTGGAAGACCAAGAAGAGGATGCACTTGCAAAAATACTCGGTGTCCAGGGGTCACGGTTCCACATTACCCACGACAGCTACGGGCCTCAGCTTTGCTGGGGACTCAGGGCAGCCTCAGGGAAGTCTGGAAATCTACCTCTGGTGATGCAAAGACTTCGGCGTCCGGCGGGAGCTTCAGCGATGCAGACCGGACAATTGCTTCTTAGGTGCCTGCCAAGCAGGGGAGTCACTCCTTGACCCCAAGGGAGATTCTTCAGTCCTCTATTCTTCAAGTAGAGCGTCGAAGGTCCAGGATTCAGTGTCAGAGTTTCGTCCAGGGTAATCTAAAGTCCTCAGGACTGGGGTCCCATACTTATACTAAGTTAGGGGGTTGGACATACTCTGGGGATCCACCTATGGGAGGGTCAGGGAAGAGGGGTGGTTACACCGATTCCCTTTGTCCAGTTTCACACCAGAGCAGGGGCAGGTAGCCCCTGAAACCGGTTTGAACTGGCATATGCACAGGGACACCAAGTGTGCCCCCAGTGCAGGACTTCAAAGCACCAGAGGGTGCTCCCGCCCAGCCCCAATACACACTATCCTGTCTGGGGAGGTGGTTACACCTCCCTTCGACAGGAAACCTATTGTCCAGGCCTCCCCTGCCGGAGTTTCAGTCAGCAGCAGGAGGCCAGACCCGTGTCTGTGGCAGCGGCATCCATTTTGTGATGCCAGGGCTCTGGAAAGAAGTTACCGGGTAGCCCGGTGTGTACATGTCTCTCCTCTAGAAGGGTGGAATGCTACCCCGCCGCCAGGACTGGCGGGGGGGTAGTATTCCAAGATGTTTGACACCAAACACGACATGTTTTGGTGCAGCCAGTCCAAAGTTAGCATTGTACCGCGAGGATATAATGCACTTAAGAGTATATGGTCAGGCTGTACCACAAACAGCATCAGAGGAGGGACTCCGAACGCTGTAGAGGGGCTCTGCTCATGCAGGGGCACCCTCTCACATAAAAACCAAGCACTCTGCCTTCAGGCTTGGTAAGGCCTGCCATAGGAGTGACTTATAGGTTTATATGTGTGTGCAATGGTAGTGATATAGGTAGCCTATACCACTGTAAGGGGTGCATGCATCACCTTACCCAGGCTGCAGTAGCAGACCTGTGGTGTCATTTTGGATGGCCTTCCAGGGGTGGCACAATACATGCTGCAGCCCCTGGTAGGCCTCTGAGGTACCTATGCCCTGGGTACATAGTATACCATATACTAGGGACTTATAAGGGCATCCAGATTCCAATCAGAGATGTGCCTAGGGCACATGGAAACCATTTTAGAGAGGAAGCAGCTAGGCTGGGGGTTCTGATTAGCAGGGCCCCAGCCAGACTAAAGTCGAAAAACAGTGAAGCATCAGCAAAAAGTGGGGGTACCCATGTGAAGCAGATCCTACTCTCCTACACAACCCCCCAAACGTAGGGACATTAAACTAACCTTGACCAGTTGAGTCTTCATGTTCTAAGTGGAAGTACCTAGAGAGTCCATCTGCATTGGCATGGTTACTCCCAGGGCTAAGTTCCACTGTAAAGTCCATCCCCTGTAGGGAAATGGACCACCTAAGCAGTTTGGGGTTTTCACCCTTCATTTGTTTTAGCCATAGGAGGGGCTTGTGGTCTGTTTGAACAAGGAAGTGAGTACCAAACAAGTATGGCCTCAACTTCTTCAGAGCCCAAACCACAGCAAAGGCCTCCCTCTCTATGGCTGACCAACGTTTCTCTCTAGGGGTCAGCCTTCTGCTAATAAAAGCTACTGGCTGATCCTGACCTTCATCATTCAATTGTGATAACACAGCCCTTACCCCCAACTCAGATGCATCTGTTTGGACAATGAATTGTTTGGAGTAGTCAGGACTCTGGAGAATGGGAGCAGTGCACATGGCCTGCTTCAGGTCATCAAATGCCTTTTGACAGTTAGCTGTCCACTGAACCTTTTTGGGCATTTTCTTGGAAGTTAAGTCATTCAGGGGTGTCACTATTGATCCATACCCCTTGACAAATCTCCTATAGTACCCAGTCAGGCCTAAGAAGGCTCTCACCTGAGTCTGGGTAGTTGGAGCAACCCAGTCCATTATGGTTTGGATTTTGCTCTGCAGTGGTTGAACCTGGCCTCCACCTACAAGGTGGCCCAGGTACACAACCTGACTCTGCCCTATCTGGCACTTGGTGGCCTTGATAGTGAGGCCTGCCTTTTGCAGGGCCTCCAAAACATTTCTGAGGTGGACCAGGTGATCCTCCCAGGTGGAGCTAAAGACAGCAATATCATCTAGATATGCTGCACTGTAGGCCTCCAGACCTGTAAGGACTGTGTTCACCAACCTCTGAAAAGTGGCAGGTGCATTCTTCAGACCAAAGGGCATTACTACAAATTGATAATATCCACTAGGGGTTGAGAATGCTGTTTTTGGCTTTGCATCATCAGCTAGTCTGATCTGCCAGTAGCCAGCTGTCAGGTCAAATGTGCTTAGATACTTGGCTGAGGCCAAAGTGTCTATTAGCTCATCTGCCCTAGGTATTGGATGGGCATCAGTCCTAGTGACTGCATTGAGACCCCTGTAGTCCACACAAAACCTCATCTCTCTTTTCCCACCACTGGTGTGAGGTTTTGGCACAAGGACCACTGGACTAGCCCAAGGGCTATCTGAGGGTTCAATAACTCCCAAATCCAACATTTTCTGGACTTCTGTCCTGATACAGTCCCTGACATGATCAGGTTGCCTATAAATCTTATTTTTAATAGGCAGACTGTCCCCAGTGTCCACTTCATGAGTGCACCAGGTGGTCTGACTTGGAGTCAGAGAGAACATATGTATGTACTGATTGAGCACTTGTCTACAATCAGTTTGCTGCTGGTCAGTGAGGCTGCCTGCCAAGGCTACACCATCCACTGACCCATCATCAGGGTTCTGTGAGAGCAGGTCAGGAGTGGGTCACTCTCTTCCTCCTGTCCCTCATCAGTAGCCATGAGCAAGCCCATGTCTGCCCTGTCCACATATGGCTTCAATCTGTTGACATGGAGAACCCTGTGGGGACTCCTGGGTGTTCCTAGGTCTACTAAATAGGTAACCTCACCCTTCTGTTCAACAATGGTATGGGGGCCACTCCACTTGTCTTGGAGAGCTGCTGGGGCCACTGGCTCCAGCACCCACACCTTCTGTCCTGGCTGGTAAACAGTCAGTGCAGCCTTTTGGTCATGCCAGGCTTTTTGCAGTTCCTGGCTAGCCTCAAGGTTTTTAGTTGCCTTTTTCATGTACTTAGCCATCCTGGAGCGGAGACCAAGTACATAGTCCACTATGTCTTGCTTTGGGGGCTTGAGAGGTAACTCCCATCCTTCCTTCACCAAGCACAATGGACCCCTGACACGGTGACCAAACAAAAGTTCAAAAGGGCTGTAGCCAACCCCCTTTTGAGGCACCTCCCTGTATGCAAATAAAAGGCAGGGCAAGAGTATGTCCCATCTTCGCCTAAGCTTTTCTGGAAGCCCTTTAATCATGCCCTTTAAGGTTTTGTTGAATCTCTCAACTAAACCATTGCATTGTGGGTGATAGGGTGTGGTGAACTTGTAAGTCACTCCACACTCCTTCCACATTGCCTTCAAGTATCCAGACATAAAGTTTGCACCCCTGTCTGATACAACCTCCTTAGGGAAGCCCACTCTTGAGAAACTTCCCAGGAGGGCTCTTGCCACCACAGGAGCTGTAGTGGTCCTAAGGGGAATAGCCTCTGGGTACCTAGTGGCATGGTCCACCACCACCAGGATAAACCTGTGCCCAGATGCTGTTTGGGGATCCATGGGACCAACAATATCAATCCCCACTCTCTCAAAGGGAACCCCCACCACAGGTAGTGGTATCAGGGGGCCTTTGTGGTGCCACCTGCCTTCCCACTGGCTTGGCAGGTTACACAGGAGCGACAAAACTCCTTGGTGTCTTCAGACATGTGGGGCCAGTGAAAGTGAGGGACACGTCTGTCCCAAGTCTTGTTCTGGCCCAGGTGACCTGCTAGAGGAATGTCATGGGCTAGGGTCAATAGGAAGCCCCTGAACTTCAGAGGTATAACCAACCTCCTGGTGGCACCAGGCTTGGGGTCTCTACACTCTGAGTACAAGAGTCCATCATCCCAATACACTTTATGGGGACCACTAGCATTCCCAGCAGCCTCAGCAGCACTTTGCTGTCTGAGGGGTTCAAGAGAGGGGCAGCTCTGCTGCTCCTGGCTCAGATCTGCCCTGGAAGGGCCCCCTGTCCCCAAGAACTCAACCTGGTCAGGTTCAAGCTCCTCTGGGACAGTTCCTTCCTCAGGACTGAGATCATCCCCTCAAGAGACTGATCTTCCTTCTGAGCCAAGGGGGAATGCACTGCCTTAACCCTACTACTCCTCCTCTTGGAGGGCACTTGGTCCATGGTTCCAGGATCCAAGGCCTGTTCAGTGTTAGACATTTTGCTCTGTGACCTGGTCACAGCAAACACATCTGCAGGGATCCCCAGCATTTCTGCATGGGTCCTGAGCTCCACTTCTGCCCAAGCTGAAGTTTCAAGATCATTGCCAAGCAAGCATTCCACTGGTAGGTTTGCACTCACCACAACCTTCTTAAGGCCAGTTACCCCTCCCCAGGAGAAGTTAACAACTGCCAGAGTATGGTCTGTTCTGACATTGCTAGCATTGGTCACTTGGTACATTTCACCAAGTATAATCTGCCCAGGATCCACAAGGTCTTGTGTCACCATGGTGACACTTGCCCCTGTGCCCCTAAATGCCAAAGCCTCTTTTCCATTGATTAAGGGCTGTTGCCTGTACTTGCCCAGATTACTGGGACTCACAGAGGAGGTCACATCCATGCCTCCATCACAGACTAGGACAGCCTGAGTGAGTTCTCTGACTAGGCCAGAGCTCATCTCATTACCCAGGGTCAACCCTACTAAACCCTTGGCCTGTGTACTCCCACCACCAATTGTAACTGCACTAGGGGGAACAGGTGCCTTAGGGGCATTGGTGGGGGCTGGAATAGAGTCTTTGGACTTGGTGCAATCACTGGTCCAGTGTGTCTTATGCTTACAGACTTTGCACCATGGTTTCTTTTGGCCTTTTCCCTTGTTAGACTGTGAATCCCCACCTGAAGAAGATTTTTGGGGACCTTGTGAAGACTTCTGGTCTTTACCCTTCTCCCCACCCTTATTAGAGTTTTTAGAATCTTGCTTCTTAGGGTCACCACCTTGGTTCTGTACCTTCTGCCTCACCCTGGCTCTGACCCATTTGTCTGCCTTCTTTCCCAATTCTTGGGGAGAGGTCAGATCAGAGTCCACCAGCTACTGATGCAACAGCTGATTTTGACAGTTATTAAGAATCTGCTCCCTCATGATAAGATTGTACAATCCTTTGAAGTCACATACCTTACTGCCCATCAACCAACCTTCCAGAGCCTTAGCAGAACAATCCACATAGTCCAACCAGTCTTGAGTCTGTGCTTTTTGGGTATCTCTGAACTTTAACCTGTATTGTTCAGTTGTTAGGCCAAACCCATCAATCAGAGCACTCTTCAAGATTTTGTAATTGTCAGCATCCTCCTCTCTAACAGTGAGGAGCTTATCTCTACCTTTGTCTGCAAAGGAGAGCCACAAGATTGCTGCCCACTGCTCCTGAGGGACCCTCTGTACTCTACAGGCCCTCTCCAGTACAGTTATCCATTTGTGGATGTCATCCCCACTCTGGTAGGGAGGGACAATCTTGCTCAGGTTTCTATGGTCATAAGACCTTTCCCTATCTCTGGGGAAATTGCTGCCACCATGGGACTCTAGTCCCATCTTTTTTCTCTGTCTATAGAGATCTAGGGACTCCCTGTCTATAGCCAACTGCTGTTTTCTGAGCTCAAGCTGGGCTTCCTCATACTGAATCAGTCTCTTTCTCCTCTCATGAGAGGATTCCCTCCCATGAGAGGAGGCAGAGGTCCCTACTGAGGTGTCAGAGTGGGTAGACTCCTGAGAAGGAGATCTAGTCCTTCTGGGCACACTCACAACTCTTCCTGGGGGGACAAAGGGGAGGTCATTCTGGGCCTCCTCCTCTTCCTCAGGAGTAGCTGCACTTTCCAGGTCAGGATCATTGTCATCCCCCTGGCCAGTTTCAGAGGTCAGGTCCTGGGTATTTTCATCCCTGGTCCCTCCCTCTTCTTCTGCCCCACCCTCTCTGCCTACCCTTTCAGACCTTATGGGTCTTCTAAGATCATCTAGCAGAAGCATCTCCAGGAGACGTTGGGTGTTGGCACTTTTGCCTGTCTTCAACTTCCTAACTTTGCACAACTCTCTCAATTCCAAGAATGTGAGGTTGTCATATCTGGATGGCAGGAGCTCACTGGTTCCTGGCAGTGAAGACATTACTAGTGTGGTGTGGTGTATGCACTACCTACTCTAGTGTGGCCTACTAAACTCTCTTGAGTTGTAGAAAGGGTGTGCTATCCCTTAACACACAACTCTAAGTTCAGTAGAACTTACTGTATCCTAAGCTTGATTTATATGTACCTAAGGTACCCTTAGTGGTTTTCAGTTGATCAATTCAATTGAGATTATCTGGTAAAATAATAGCAAGCTGGAATCCCACACGCTGCACACCAATGTGAGAAGTTGGCCTGGTATATGCTGTCCACTAATTATAGTGGGCACCTTGCACCAGTCCAAACAACCCCTTATTGGAGATAGGTTAAAGACAACCTTTATTGAAAGCTATCCTAGTGGTAGCTATGGAGAGCAGCCATCAGGCTAAGTCTTGAAGGAATGTAAAGCAGCTTGTTTTACCAGTCTATAATCTCTTCAGTGACCAAATGAAAGAGGACCACACCAGGTATATATATAAAATATATGTATTTAGTCTTAAACACACCCCTCTAGTCTCTTTATGAGGCTAGAGTTCGAAGTACATAAGTTACAAGTCAGTTATCAACAGTAATAACACAAATACACGTTTGAGCCCTAGGGCGTACCAAACCATATACCAATAAAGTGGTATAAGAACCACGACTGAGCTAGACACAAGGCCTAGAGCCTGTAGAAGTGCTTGGCCCTCAAGGAACCACCCAAGGTAGTGACACAGGGGACCCACGGGGGACGCGTGCAGTGTGAGAACACAGCCGCGAGCCGCCGTTGACTTCTATGGGGAATGTCGCGGTTGGAGTTTTAAAGAAAAAGGACACTTAGAGGAGGATTTGGAGCAAACCCCTTTAGAACTAGGTTGTTCTAGAGTCTATACCCACGGGAGCACCGGAGTACTCGAGTTACCTCACCCAGGGAAGCCGGGTGCATAGGTGTCTTTCGGGGTCGGGTTTCGTCGTCGTTTTCAATGGCGATCTGCTGCAAAGTGCTGCTGGCGACCAAGTCGAAAGTGTTCGGGTGGATCCAAGGGTGGATCGAAGATCTGAAGAACCTGAAAGCAGAGGGGACAGAGTCTGGGTCACTAGCCAGTGACCAGGAAGGCGATGAGCAGATGCCCACCGATGTTGGGTGCTTCAGGTAGGTTGACGGTTGTCTTGACTCTTCAGCCATGAGGTCCAGGAGGCGTCGACGACAACTAGGGGCTGGATTCGAGCTGTCCCACGACGTCTGTCGATTTCAGGGGTGTCAGCGACCGGATTGGACCCAACAAGCCTTGGCAACGGCAAGTCTCGTAGAAACAAAGAAAGGACGTTGATGCAGACCAGCAAGGTCTGGGGGACTCACCCAGCAAGGGTAAGTCAGGGCACGTCTGGAGCAACCAGGAAAGCCCAAGCAGAAGAAGAGTTGCCTTTGGGAGGGCCCACTAGCCAACGGACTAGCGACCGCAAAGGAGCCTCGAGTGGACGCACTTGGAGCTGGCTCACAGGACACTCGTGGAGTGGAGGCCAGTGATCTTCGGTGCAGTCGGTGCTGGAGGTGGGGGCTACTCAAAGCCCAAAGCACAACTTCGTGGGAGACCAAGAAGAGGATGCACTTGCAAAAATACTCGGTGTCCAGGGGTCACGGTTCCACGTTACCCACGACAGCTACGGGCCTCAGCTTTGCTGGGGACTCAGGGCAGCCTCAGGAAAGTCTGGAAATCCACCTCTGGTGATGCAAAGACTTCAGCGTCCGGCGGGAGCTTCAGCGATGCAGACCAGACAATTGCTTCTTATGTGCCTGCCAAGCAGGGGAGTCACTCCTTGACCCCAAGGGAGATTCTTCAGTCCTCTAATCTTCAAGTAGAGCGTCGAAGGTCCAGGATTCAGTGTCAGAGTTTCGTCCAGGGTAATCTAAAGTCCTCAGGACTGGGGTCCCATACTTATACTAAGTTAGGGGGTTGGACATACTCTGGGGACCCACCTATGGGAGGGTCAGGGAAGAGGGGTGGTTACACCCATTCCCTTTGTCCAGTTTCGTGCCAGAGCAGGGGCAGGTAGCCCCTGCAACCGGTTTGAACTGGCATATGCACAGGGACACCATGTGTGCCCCCAGTGCAGGACTTCAAAGCACCAGAGGGTGCTCCCGCCCAGCCCCAATACACACTATCCTGTCTGGGGAGGTGGTTACACCTCCCTTCGACAGGAAACCTATTGTCCAGGCCTCCCCTGCCGGAGTTTCAGTCAGCAGCAGGAGGCCAGACCCGTGTCTGTGGCAGCGGCATCCATTTTGTGATGCCAGGGCTCTGGAAAGAAGTTACCGGGTAGCCCGGTGTGTACATGTCTCTCCCTCTAGAAGGGTGGAATGCTAACCCCGCCGCCAGGACTGGGGGGGGGGGTAGTATTCCAAGATGTTTGACACCAAACACGACATGTTTTGGTGCAGCCAGTCCAAAGTTAGCATTGTACAGCGAGGATATAATGCACTTAAGAGTATATGGTCAGGCTGTACCACAAACAGCATCAGAGGAGGGACTCCGAACGCTGAAGAGGGGCTCTGCTCATGCAGGGGCACCTCTCACATAAAAACCAAGCACTCTGCCTTCAGGATTGGGAAGGCCTGCCATAGGAGTGACTGATAGGTTTATATGTGTGTGCAATGGTAGTGATATAGGTAGCCTATACCACTGTAAGGGGTGCATGCATCACCTTACCTAGGCTGCAGTAGCAGACCTGTGGTGTCATTTTGGATGGCCTTCCAGGGGTGGCACAATACATGCTGCAGCCCCTGGTAGGCCTTTGAGGTACCTATGCCCTGGGTACATAGTATACCATATACTAGGGACTTATAAGGGCACTCCAGATTCCAATCAGAGATGTGCCTAGGGCACATGGAAACCATTTTAGAGAGGAAGCAGCTAGGCTGGGGTTCTGATTAGCAGGGCCCCAGCCAGACTAAATTCGAAAAACAGTGAAGCATCAGCAAAAAGTGGGGGTACCCATGTGAAGCAGATCCTACTCTCCTACAGACGCCGTCCACTCTGCTAAGAAGTTGGGCCCCACAAAAATATGTTGAACATGTCCCAGTGTAATTTTGAGACACCGGGACACGTTTAGCAGCTCCTGCACATTGTTTGCTTTCCATTCCCAGCAGCAACGTGGAGGCAGCCAGGGGGCTTTCTTTTTTCACCTCCAGCAGGGCGAAGATAAAAAAAGAAGTTAAGGGGCCATCAAGCCTACTTTTGATCGAATATCGGACTGGAGGCGTCCTGGAACCTGACAAATGCAAATGCACCAGCGAGGAAACAAAAGCACACAGCTTGTTATCTCTTCACAGGTACTTAAGAGAGGCATGCTTTTTACTTTGTTGTATATAAGTGCATGCACTGTAAGAATGTCAGACAAGTTGGTCTGTCCCAGTATTTACACATATAACAATTTAAATAGCACCATTTTATTTCTTTTATAGCGCTACTCATCCCAATGCAGAGTGTTAGAGCGCTTTACATAACATACACAATATCCATTCCAAATAAATCATGTAAGTGTGTAAATCGATGTACAAGATGCTACATGAGACAGGGTTACAAGGTGTAGGTGTCAAATACCCTTCATAGCTCACTGTGGTCTACTAGAAGGATTACAATTTATTAACTGCAAGTAACAAAAGGATCTCTGTGTTCAAAGCAGTAATCCACTTACCTATCTACATAAAATACAAATCTGTGATCTGCATGTTACATGATATGGTTTGCAGGAGACAACTTTTTTTAAAACAAATTTTATTGCATTTTCAGTTGGCACATGTTGTAACATACACATATCAGAGCACTATTGCATTATTAAGTGGTACATTTATGCTCACAACATTGTATAAGATGCACACCATGTGTGTTGCGATGTCATGAATAACAAACCCGAAAAAGGTAGCAACAAATTAGAGGTTCAACAATCTCCAAACGCCCCCTCCCACCCAGAACAGTGGGTGATTATGTTTTGCAGGAGACAACTTAATCTTCTATACTACTTTGATTCAAATTTGTACCTACACAAAACACAGATCTCTCCAACAAATGCGTTAAGCTCCTAAGTTATCTCACCATTATTATTATTCCCTGAGATTTAGTGGGCACCTCTGCAGCAGATGCCTTAACCCCATAAAATATTTTAAAATGCAGACTTTGCAACCAGTTAAGCAGAACAGATCTACTACCATGCTTTTCCTTGTTACCAATTTCTTTGTGGCAGGGTTTAAAAACAATTATTCGTTGAGGCCCAGATTTTGCGTCAGGATTGCGCCACTTTTTTGGCACAACCCTGATTCCAAATCTCATTTGTTAAATATCACAATGCACTTAAATGTACTCATGATGCACCTTATTAACATAGCTTGATCTGCTGTTCAACATCATATTGCATTAAATTCCATGCAATCAAGTCACTTTGAGTTGCTTCCTGACAAGTCAGACCACTGGAATAGCCATGCCCTCGAGCCACATTGAGTCACTTCCTGACAAGCGACTCAGCATTAGCGAATCATGTCTAACTCTATGAACCAGATCTCAAATCCGGCAGCCTTCCCCTTTAAGCAACTAAGGAAACACAGCAGGCTTTAACACCACTTCAATTGGGAAGAATGCATGATTAGACCTACTGGTTTTAATTGAACAGTATTTTAAGATCATTGAGAGCCTGTTTTGGACCCTATTTATTTCATTGATCGCTTTTAGCATATTTATCCCACAATTGTGTTACCGTACTTATCCATCGTTGCCCAGTATGCAGTATATCAGTATATTTTTTTGTTTTTTAACATTGGTTCTTTATATATAATAGCCTTTAGTTCTTTGGTATCTTAGTTGTATTGTTGTTTTGCTAATTGTTATACACCTACTGCACATGTTGCCTCAAGGACACCTTGCTGCTTTGGCGAAGCTAATAATAGTTAGCCAAAGTAGTCTTCACAGAAGTCAGTTGACTTCTTTTGGTCAGATTTTTAGGGCTTGTGGGATCTTAGTCACAGCTCCAATACAGACATTGATCTTGTTTCTCAGTAGCCTAGTATTTGGGTTCACAGTGGCCTGTAATACTAAAATGATTTAGGAAATAACCAATCTCCCAAACTCTTAATGATAGGTCACATATATCCTATTGTTTGTCATCCCTCATCTTTCTGATGTGCTTCTTTAAATGAGTTAACCATATCTTTTCGAACTCCTAAGAAATAAATATCTAAAAATATATTTTATTGTGAAGAATTGATTTTAAAGAAGGTGGTTTCCAATGAAGGGCATGAGTTTTAGCCATATGTAACTTTTAAAACCAGACCCCCTTCTAAACTGATGTATCAGTATTATTAACAAGGACATGTATACTGAATGTATACTTTTGTGAGGGAGGATTTCGAGGTTATACTTAGCAATGGAAAATCTCCTGACTCCCTGATCTTGATGATGTTCTCAACCCCATACCATAAATATGGAAAATAGCGACAATGATATGTGCCATCTCTGAATCCCCTCTTTAATTTGCACTTTTTGTACTATGGCTTGAATGGATATAATTTGAGCATTTGGCTCACAATGTAATTCATATGCAGCTTCCAAATGTCTGAACACCAGACCTCCTGGTCAACCTAATAGAATGCCATGTCTTTGTTCAGACACACTCCCATTAATGGGGCTTTATACAGCACTTTTGAGCTCCCTTTTTAGGTTTGAAATATATAAATATGTCTACGTAAAGTGTTGATGATGGTCACAAGAAGATGATTTTAATAGAAAAGATTGCATCCTTGTTGGTCTTTAAGACTATGGCCAGGAATTATGATAGAAAATCTGTGCTAAGACTCACAGGAAATATTACTTTAACATTAAAATGGGTTTGTGTGAGCTTATTTTTATTGGTCCTATGTTTTCGTTAGGACATATAAAAGGGGTAGCGGTATGCCAGCTTAAAGACGTGCTGTTGCAACATAGGTGCTGGAAGTAGGGGCGGGGGTGCTACAGCACCCCCAAAATAACCATGTTGGAGTTTGAACGTGATTGAGCATTAACAATGACTTTAAATTTTATTTTTATCTTGTCACATTTGCTGAGCTTCAAAGACCGAAGTCAAATGTCAGGCTAGTCTGACATTGCTTGTTATTCTTTTAATATGGAGATTGGTGTTTACTTTTCTTTCACTGACTGCAAAGTGAGAGGATTTGGTAAAGTGAGCTAAGTGACAATCTTTCTGTGTGAAGGAAGGGTTTTAGGATGTCACAACAACATAATTTAAATTCTTATAAATTAACTGTAGAAACATTCCAAAATATATAAGCAGTTAGGAAAGCAGAAATGGTCTGATTCTGTAAGTATGAAGTGTGAAAGAAACAAATAGGATACAAAAAATCAAGACATTTTACTTGATCATGCACAAATCACAAATACTCTCTGAAATCCATTTTCCACATATTATCGTTTGTGTGCTCCATAGTATCAGAAAAACTGTATGTCTGTGCCAATGTAGTAGACATTTCAAAGCGAATAGTGCTGTCTTTAAATTACTGTGAGCTACCACACCATGTTTTAGAAATGCATTTGTGGCAATATGCTCCAAAATGCACCAAGAGTTACACACTACAGCCTTACCACTCTCTTGCCGATGGGTTTGGCTCATTCGCTACACTTGTTATTTGGTGACACATGAATGTTTCCCAATCAATGTGACGTCAGTGATGTAATGTTGATGCTAGCAACCCCACTCTAAAAATTGTTCTAGTACCACTGTGTTTTACTGATAATATTATCAAATAGATACTTCAAGATATTGACCAAATGACCCTTTAGCATCTTGTAAAACGTGAATGTCTTTCCTTCTGGGATGGCTGCTTTATTATTAACCACTTCTTGAATTGTCTCCTTTCTTCTGAATGACTACTAATGTCTTCCAATCAGATCTTATATTTTTTTCCATCAATATCATTAAATTATTTTCACTTGGACCATCTGTGACTCATCCTTCAGCTTCAGATGTGAACAGTACATTTCTGAATACCATTGAGTAATAACGTCTGCCATTTTAGAGAAAACCACTGAGTGTTCTTTAAAATGATTAGCAACCAATATAATCTCGGCCAAAAGAACAATTACTTCGCCTTGACAACTTACTGTTCAATATAATACTTTTTCTGATCTCACAAAAGTTGGAAGGAGAATTTTATTATTACTCTTTTAAAGAAGACATTCCAGGCATTTTGAGAACAAACTTCCAAGAGTCTCTAGCATCCCCTCATGGCATGATCCAAAGTTTAGCAGATCAAGAATTGTGTTAACATTTTGTGGAATCTTTTGGGTGAAAGTGCAAATGACTCTATATGCTGGACCAGGCAAGCCAACCTTCCACAAATGTCACATTTGTGTTTTTAATACAGATATTAGCCAATCAACAAACAACATGCTACTAGGAATTTTGGACCTGAGATTGCCTGCTTGTAGAGTATTTGTATTATGAATTCTATTTGTATCAAACGTATTAATAGGACCTTATAAAGTATTCATGTAAGAGACACATTTACAAGTCTGTCAGAGGGATCTTTTATGCTTTCCATTCCCAATGGGAGCTTTTCTGTCTAGTACAGTAGTGGTAATAGTAGCTGTTCTAGTGATCAAGCAGTTGGGAATCAAAATAGGCAAATCCATCACAGATACTAACAGTAGATGAGTAGATGAGACATTTTCCAAGTTCAGCACCAACTCAAAAGCCATGTTTTTTTAAATTTATTAGCAGAGACTAGAAGCAGTGGGTGACAGAGTGCTTTACCAAAACGCTACATTGCCAATAACATGTTGCAAAAAAGAGGTTACTTACTGTGCAAGAAAAAATAGAGTAAAATTAGGGAGACAATAATATCACACAATACACATATCACAAAAGTGGTACTAGCCAGAATACAATCGAAAAAATAGAAAAGAGGAAGGTTTACTTTAAACAAAGTGACAACATAATATCCTAAAGTGTGAACCTGTCAGTCAAGAATATTAGATTCCTTTCCAGGATCAAGAGTATTTTGTACTGATCTGAGTTCCTGAAATAAGGAGCAGGAATAAAAACTAATTATATTTTTATAATAATAGCCTTGAAAGATAGTGCCCTAATGTCTGAAGGAATGTAGTTCTAAACCATAGAAGTCCTTCCGAAGGATTGCATCAAAGTCTTTGTCTTTTTTAAAGATGGGATTTCAAAAAAGGAGAGAGTTTGAGCTACAAAGTTTTCATTCATTGTAGCTAAGTTTTACGGTTACAATGTAGACGTGCATTGCCTGATGATAAAATTTCTCTTGGGGCTTAAACAATTTGTGTTCCCTTAGGTGATAGGGGAAGATATACGGTTGAAAATAAATACTGAGTTTCATCAAACCTCAAAGAGCAACAAAACAGGTAAGAGCATAAATCATGGTTACCCCAATATTATTGGGGTCAAACCCAGTTGATCTCTTTAGCACCAAAATAAAATGTACCCATTTCAGAGAAAATAAGAACTACCAAGTGGTGGTGCTTTTTAATATTTAAACTATTTGAAAAAACATTTACATTAATCTGCAGTGCGCATGCATAATATTTTGTGTGAGTTTCACATTAAAGTTGACCAAAGTTAATGAACCTCGCACCTGCAAGTAGGCACATTCTGACCAGATTGTATCATCCTGATCTAGATTCCAGCTGAAGGTCATACAGCATTGACTCCATTCTGTGGTAGCTTGGAAGGAGACTGGAACATTATTATTTCCACGTGTTCGATCCTGATTGGTTCTCTTCATGGGTATAGGCAGTAAAGCTTACCACAGAAGGCATGTTTGGCTGAAAGAGTTAGATCAGATGCCCTTTCTACGCTCCTCAGAAGAGAAGCTTTCTTTGCCCTTGTCCAAAGAGTTAGACTAATAGGCAGTTTTCTTTTCTTACTTATTTGACTGAATCGTTATTTGATTCTGCCTTTATAAGCTTTACTTGCTAACACCGTCTGCCTGACCTCTCCAACTTCCTCACCTTCACTAGTTTAGCTAATTGGGAGCTTACCTTCATGGAAAGCAAGCCGGCTTTGATTTGCTTTATGTGTATAAAAAAGTGGTCCCAAGACCATAAATATCAAAGTAATTGGACAAATACATCAAATTATCAATTTATTCAATTGCATATAAAAAAACATTAAGACAATGTGATGGCGCAGTGGGTGTGTGGTGAGAAACGTGCTCAGCGCTCTCATACAAGTCATACACATGTGTGACAACACATGATCAAAAGTGTTCATCAAGTAAGAACAACACTGTCCATTTTATTCTTACGTACAAACAAATTGGGTCCGTAGAACTAGTCGACAGATAGAAGGATCATCATCAGGACTCTAAGAATACATGAGCATGAGAAAAATAGAGGACTGAAATACAGCACCGAAAATATAGTGTTAGAGTTGAGAAGACCATAATATGGGATTTCAATGTGTACAATGAGTGAACAATCACTAGGCACTAATCAAACAATGCTGAAGACACCAATTGGCTCAATAATTCAGCTACACCTATAGATTCAAAATAAACAAGATCTCAGCCAAAATGTAGGGGGTAGGAGACATAGTGAATGGGATTAGAGTAAATTTCAAGTGTCTCATAAAATCTGTGCAAGAACGGAAGACTCCAAAAGTCGTCAAAAGTTGCCAATGTAGTACAGAAAGGGTCAAGGGAGATCTAAAGTGAAGTGTCAGAAAGTAATGTCAGACAAAAAAATTGGTCGGTAAAGAAATAATTTAGGAATTTAAGTCCTACATAAGGGGGCATGCCTGATAATGTGAGCAGGGCAGAGTGGGCCACTTCTAGAATGTACACGGGCCTCCAGAGGAGTACAGCAAGTTCTTCCTGGACAGCAGACAATATTGCTTGAAAGGAGAGCTGAGTGAAGTAGGCTGGGTGTCGTGCAAAAGATGACTGTTTCCTCTGGGTAATAAAAATGAAGGATGGACTGCCCTAAATATGGACACCAAGGTCGTGAAAATAGAGGAAAGGGGACGCCCAATTGCAAACTGCTTCACCCCCTGCTGGGGGCTACGGACCGGGAGACAGCGGTAGTGTGCGGAGCGGACCGGGAGTAAGAACTCCATCTCCCAGTGTCCTTTGCTGGTTGTAGCGCCGTCGCGCTGCTGCCAGCGTTGCCTGTGCGCCAGGAGGCGCTTTGAAAAGCTTCACCTAATTGCAGCCTGCTTCACCCCCTGCTGGGGGCTACGGACCGGGAGACAGCGGTGGTGTGCGGAGCGGACCGGGAGTAAGGACTCCATCTCCCAGTGTCCTTTGCTGGTTGTAGCGCCGTCGCGCTGCTGCCAGCGTTGCCTGTGCGCCAGGAGGCGCTTTGAAAAGCTTCCAGGGCCTCCCGCAGCGCGGGACGCGCGCAGGCGAATCCCGGGCCAAGGGCGGGCCCGTCTGCGCCCGTCAGCGACAGGAAGAGGCAGGGCCACCCCCCTTGGCTGTATATAAAAAGAACAACGGAGAAGCCTGGTAAGGTGATCCATCGTTTGCTTTAAAACATTCTTATTGTTTAAGTTTTACTACTCGTGGGAAAATGGGCAAAAGGAAGCAACCGTACTCCACGGGAAAATCGCATACAGATAATATGCCAATCACGAAGTATTTAAAATCTGCTGTGAGAAGGATTGACAGTGAGATTGTTCTCGTGGAGGAACAATTGGCGGCGACAAAAACAGCACTTGATGCCGCCTTGATGGTATCGGTACACGAGACCCTAGAAGACTGTTGTGAGCCCACAAATCAGGTGTCCATTGGTAAAGAGAAGCCTATAGAACTAGAGGTTGTGCCAGGTAGTCAATCTGTGAATAAAAAGGCCATATCCAGGAAATCAGATTAACCGTGTATACCAACAACATCGCTGGAAATTACAGCCCTATCGGATAACTTAGATTAGGTTACACCACCAGCAAAAAAAGCTAAACAACTGCCGAAATCAAAACCTAGCTCTGATGACAGTAAGAGTGGGAAACCTAGACCGAACCAGAAGGTAAACAAAGGCGGTAGGTCAGATAAACGACTAAAGGAGGGGGAAAATCTAAAAGGAAATGATCAAGCGATCCATAATTTCGAGACATTATTTAAAAAACTGCATTCTAAACTGGACAATATTGAACGCCGAGTAATGTCAGAGATTAAATTGGTCCAAAAAGATGTAACCTCCCTAATGGACCTAGTAACGGGATTTATCACTCCAAAAACTTCTAGCCTACCATCTGTGAGTGATAAATCAACACCAAGGCAAAAAGAAGCCCTAACTGTTGTTCAGCCAAAACAAAGTTTGACCAAGCCTACTACAGGGGAAAATATACAATCTGCACAAAACCAAAGGCCACCAAATGTACAGCAATTCCCCCCCATATGCCCTAAAGAAACCAAGAAAATGGTTGACTCAAGCAGATCTGCGAATACAGACACTAAGGGGTCGATTCCGATGTCGGCCGGAAGCGCACCTAACAGTATTCGTCCGGAAAAAATACCAGCCGCACGCGTGTTTTCCGACCGACTCGAACACTCTACCGAACGAACAAGTACGATGCGCATAACAGCCCAGATTCCGAGCGAGCCGTACTTACCCATTCCAGCTCCTGTTCCCCGCCCGAGCCGGATCCGTAAACGCCGAATCGAGTCGCACGGAACCAAATACACAGCACCTTCCGGCCGGACTAGTACGATGCGTCTTCCGTACGCGCCGAACTCGTCGCTACGTCCGGCACGTTTGAGCATCCGGGCGAGCCGTACATAAGCTCCGTTTCGCGCCACAAGACGATCCACGGCTACGAGACGAACAAGCCTGCTACGAGTATGACTCGAAGACACGAGAAACCCGAACGAGACGATCCAAGCATGAATCCCATTGCGCAGGTCCTACCTATACTCTACATCTATTACCGGGACCGGCACGGACGCGTACGGTGCAGACGGTAAGTCAAACACCAACAATACAAACAAACCACACGTACACGAAATATGTCACACACACATAGGGATGCACAAATAACGTACACTAGCAACAGCAGAACCATAGGGGTGGGATGGCCAACACCAATGCCATACACACCCATAGGGGGATGGATGCCTGCCACTACTACCACCCCTACCCAGGGGGGCCTGGATGCCTGTCACTACCACCACCCCTACTCATGGGGGTCTGGATGCCTACCACTACTACCATCCCCACTCAAGGGGGGCTGGATGCCTACCACTACTACCATCCCTATCCAGGGGGGCTGGATGCCTACCATTACTACCATCCCCACTCATGGGGGGCTTGATGCCTGCCACTACTGCCATCCCCACCCATAGGGGGCTGGATGGCTGCCACTACTACCATCCCCACCCTTAGGGGGATGGATGGCTGTCACTACTACCATCCCCACTCATGGGGGGCTGGATGCCTGCCACTACTGCCATCCCCACCCATAGGGGGCTGGATGGCTGCCACTACTACCATCCCCACCCTTAGGGGGATGGATGGCTGTCACTACTACCATCCCCACTCATGGGGGCTGGATGCCTACCATTACTACCATCCTCACTCATGGGGGCTGGATGCCTGTCACTACAACCACCCCTACTCATAGGACGGGTAATGCATGACACAACTAGCATACTCCCACATAAGGACTGTCTGTAAATTACATCCCAGCCCCCAACACCATGACAAGCGTGTGTGGTCTGTGTCAAATGCATACAACACTGAACATGACATTGAACATACAATGTGACCCCTAACACATGTGTCACACATAATTGTGTGTGTGGCCTACACAATGCAAGTAGATCATGACCACTGTGGCAATGTGGCCCAAAGCCCCATCACCACAGTGCCCAAAAGGTAAGTGTGTGCACCATAGCTGAAGCACATTTTGAACAGTGTGGCAATGGGGCCCAAAGCCCCATCACCACAGTGCCCATAAGGTAAGTGTGTGCCCCATAGCTGAAGCACATTTTGAACAGTGTGGCAATGGGGCCCAAAGCCCTATCACCACAGTGCCCATAAGGGAAGTGTGTGCCCCATAGCTGAAGCACATTTTGAACAGTGTGGCAATGGGGCCCAAAGCCCCATCACCACAGTGCCCAAAGGGAAGTGTGTGCTCCATAGCTGAAGCACATTTTGAACAGTGTGGCAATGGGGCCCAAAGCCCCATCACCACAGTGCCCAAAGGGAAGTGTGTGCTCCATAGCTGAAGCACATTTTGAACAGTGTAGCAATGGGGCCCAAAGCCCCATCACCACAGTGCCCAAAGGGAAGTGTGTGCTCCATAGCTGAAGCACATTTTGAACAGTGTGGCAATGGGGCCCAAAGCCCCATCACCACAGTGCCCAAAGGGAAGTGTGTGCTCCATAGCTGAAGCACATTTTGAACAGTGTGGCAATGGGGCCCAAAGCCCCATCACCACAGTGCCCAAAAGGGAAGTGTGTGCTCCATAGCTGAAGCACATTTTGAACAGTGTAGCAATGGGGCCCAAAGCCCCATCACCACAGTGCCCAAAAGGGAAGTGTAGTCCTGGTAAAAGCTGCAAAAACATAACTTGCAGGGATTATTCCTGGCCACACAACACCAAACACTACAGTGGCATTGTAGTGCTTGTGTCCCATAGCAACATAGATTGTGTGAGGCAAGCAGTGCAGTGCCAATGACACATCGTTCTGGCCATGTGCACACAAACATCAGCCATGGGGGCCCACATTGTCTACATTCACAAATAACACAATGACAGAAGTGAGCTTCATAATGCAGACCCACATATCTGCACCAATGGACACACAAATGTAGATATCCTGTGGAGACTGTAGATGTCAGGTGAACAAATACCATACCATGGCAGCAATGGGACATACTAACCATGATCAATGTGCTGACTGATGACCTAGCAGTCCCAGGGCCAGCAGGGGAAAGCCAACAAACAACATACAGCCAATGGCAAACTAAAGATATGCCAATGCAGTGGTGCAAAAGCACAAACACAAACAGGCAGACTCACACTGCATATCATACACAACAGGTGAGGGGGTTGTGTGCCAGTGTCCCCAGGCAAACACACAACACATGAGGAGGCCAGATTCACTGATACACAGATGTCAACACAGTCACATACAAAAGTAACTCATGGATTGGATTCCCTATGTGGGCAAACAGGCATTGTGAGATGAGAGGGAGCCCAAATTACACATGTCACACAAGCTTGTAGGAACAGCAACACACACAGCAAGAGACAGAACCACCACAGCACTCCTCCCAGGGACCCCACATTGTGGTGACACTAGCCTGCATGACAATCACACTGTGATGACAAAGGTAGATGTCATCCACACTGTGAACCACAGCCATGTGTCCTGAGCAACAAACTACCATCACACCTATACAAGCACAAAGCACTCAGCACGGCCTGCCAGCCAAGGAAAATATGGAGGTAGTGCCCCAGCCATGCAACAACTCACATTTGCACACACTCAACGCCACACACCTTGAACTCCACCAATGTGCAGCGTTGAAGCTCACATGGACTGCTGACATTGCACATGCACCCATGACAATCCCAGGGGTGGTGGGGGAAATAAGGTGCAGAAACCCATCACACATGGCCAGTCAACAATACTTGTGAATGTCTGACACACTGCACAGTATGCCGTACATGGGCATGACGTGAAATCCACCCCAAACAATGGGATCCTGGCCATAGTCACACACCAATGAAGAAGCCAAGCTGACCCACAAAGGACACACATAGACAACTTCCAACATTGCAGCTCTGACCCTGAGGAGTGGCAGCAGTCACACACACAACGTGTCACAATCACTGAAAGCATACACAAACAGAAAATCACATTACTCGTGTAACCAACAAGTGCCAAGAGGAATCCTGACTGTGTCCCATCTGCGTTTGCCCACATCCCCAGCCCTGACAACAAAGACAACTAGGGATGACAACCTCATGAACATTAGTTTGCCATGCACCCACATCCCGGAGTAACCAGGTCCAAGATGCTGGATGAACACCGAACAACTCAGCAAGCATCACAAACAGGAACATCCGTAGGGACACAGCCTGTGTAGGTAAAGGAGAAGGGAACACGCACAGACATGCCTACACAACACACAACATGGGCACAGCCTATATCACGGAATCACGCACTGCCATGAGGGCACTCCACTCCTGTGGAAGGTCAGCTGTGCCAAACCTTGTCTGTGCATGACTCAAACATGTCAGCAGAACACTCGGTCAGTGAGTCAACAACTACAACACACTGAAGGCTCTGCTCATATCAAGTAAAAAAGAGAAATCCCTTGGTGTAAGTATATGCTATAACTGGGTCTCTAAATTCCCAGTGTAAAATTACTAGCCCATATGTTAGAAAGATATAAAGTTTAATGATATTCCTACACAGTTGTAAATTGTATTAAAAATATTGTTTTATTTAAAATTTATCACTCAATATATAAAAAAGACATTGTTTTTCCTAAAACTCATTACACTGAAAGTGGCATCAAATTCATATACCGTTAAAAACCTTTGTTGCAAATATTCAAAAAACAGCACAAACTGATAAAAACAACACAATTATTCAACACAGAAATAATTACAGAAGTTTGAATCTCTAATACAAACTAACAACCACTCAACAGAGAGACAGATATAGACAGTACATTTTGTCATTTAAAAACACATCCAATCGGAAAATACAGATCCTAGATACAATCTATACTTCTTATCTATAGGATGAGCTATTTCCAAGGATTGTGTTAAAATGGAGCGTCGACGCGTTTCGATGGTTCTAATTATTTCCCATCTTTATCAAGACAAATAATAAGTCTCTCTTAACTGGCACTGTATGGTTGCCTTTGATCTCAATCGGAACTGGAAAATCCTAAATAGTGGACTGTCGATACCCTTGATGAAACCCCTTTTTTCATTTAGGCGCAATAAAACTATAAGAAATGCGCTAGTGAAAACTTACAAAAAAACTGACAGTGAGAATCAAATTAATTTGCATAATCAGAAAGCGGTAGGAAACTACAAGTGTGGTACCTGTTCCATCTGTCCAAACTGTATTGAGGTGAAAAATTTGAACTTTAATGGCAAAATGTTGGTGGCAAAGACGCTCAATAATTGCCGTAGTAAAAACGTGGTTTATCTGCTTGTCTGCCCATGTGGCTTGGGATACGTGGGCGAGACAAGCAGAGAACTGCATGTTCGGCTTTTGGAAGACAAGTCAGCCCTGAGAACCAGGAAAGAGAACGCACCGCTGACAGATCATTACCTAAGTAAGAACCACAAATGCAACGAGTTCAGTTGGTTTATACTAGAGAAAGTAAGTATCAGCAGGAGAGGAGGGAATTTGGAAGCCATTAGAAAATTGAGGGAACAATGGTTTATGTGGTATTTAAATACCATTGATAAAGGATTGAATTCCCGAGAAGATTGGATGAAGCTGATTGCCAACCAATAGTCAGTAACAGGAAGAATAAGCATGTCAGGCTGTTGACAAGCTTACTACATATTTAAATTGGGGAAACCTTTTAGAATAAATGGAGTAAAGGCCAGTTATTGTGAGATGATCGAATCGTATATTTGTAGGAGTTAAGTGATTAAATAATATAAATAGTAGGAGATAGATATAAGGGTTATACAATGAAATAAACACAACGAGATATTAAAGAGAAATCGATCAAGAGGTTGTCTCTCTAGAAGTGGTAATTTTTATGTCCCTAGTATAACAAATGAAAGTATTTAGGGTATAGATAACACCATTCGAGATTCGAATAAGATCATACAGATGGATGTTATAGAGCTGATGACCAAATGGGCAGGGTATAAAATAGTAGGCAGGAAAATGGGAAATGCGGGTTCAGATTAGTCAAGGGAATCAGTAATAGAACAATAAACAGGAAGTAGGTGGATCTCTAATATTCAACAGGTATAGGTAATAATCGAAGCAGTGTCATGAAAACATTTTTCGTCGTCGTAATTCCTCTAAGAAAGTTCCCCGGTGTTAGTAGGAGTAGGAATGATAAATAGAATTAATAATGGGAGCCTTGAGTGGTAAAATGAGTATTTTTAACCGAATACCATTATTTCCATGAAAACGCAAAAGCTTTGATTTCAATCCGATACATGAACAATGGTGTAACTGGGGTGTTTACCTTCCGGGGCTAAAGAGGCAGAAAACAGCATCCCTCCATGTTAAAACTCAAGTATTTCCGGGTTAAGGAAGGTAGAGACAACGCGAATATGGTGCCATGACCCCCAGGGTTTGACTTCCGGGTTAACCAGGGCAGAATTAGCGGGTCTGTTATGAGAAGGTTCAAGCCCACAGCAGGTTTGAATTTTATGGTGAGCCAATCGCGTGCTTCACAATTAGATATTTAAATGTGAACGCGAAGGGCATTTCATCTGGATGACCCACTGTGAAAGGACGTTGTTGCAGGTTCTCTACACAACTTTTAAGGTAATTAAGATGGAGATTATAATGGAGGGATGTTCTATAACGAAGTTACCCCCCCTTTTTTTAAATGAATATCTATATCCTTAAGGATACACCAACAGCTATGGCACCTCTCCCCTTCCTGTCATTCCAGTCAATTTTATCGAGAGACTGCAAAAGACAGCAAACTCGTTTCTGAGGATTTCATCAGTTAACTGTGAAGTGAGGGAGTGAGGACTTTCTTTCAGGTATGTTAGGTTACTCAAATAATAAATATATAAAAAAACAGTATTGCACATTTTACTAAATAGAAAATTAATTTTAGGTTTTGTTTCTTTTAGATTGATTTTATTGAAACATTTACAGAGAAACAATCCAGAATAACGCTTTGTATAGAAATTACAACAAAGATCCCATCACCAATTTTATGAGGTGAGAAGAGGACATTGTTTAGGAAAGGTGTTTACAAATTAAGCTTGTTATAATAATGAGTACACATTTAGCGGTGACTTTGGATATACATATATATATATATTTTATAGATCCCCAGGACTAGAGACTACTATCATGCCCAACAAATCAAAACGTATGGAGTTGGCAGGAAAATGAAATAAGGTAAAATACCTCCAGTCTGTTTTTACAATTAGTCTCTAAGATTATATGGGGTAAGGCCTCTTTATAAATATGGTAGGATAAATAAGGGTGGTGGATGGGACCACAGGTATATACCAGAAGGAGCCCATCTGATAGAACCATTAGGCACGATTTACAATATTGGACAAAATATGTATGTCATGTCCCTGAAATTGTAGAAATATTGTATATATTTTGTATAATATCTAAGTTATTAGGCACTGAAATGATATATTTGAAGAATAACGAATGATAAATTTTGTTAGTGTAAACAATTAGCTTTAAAATGTAACATTTAAATTTTATGAAATACTAATATATCAATATTTGCCTACAGGGTTGAGATCAAAGGCAACCATACAGTGCCAGTTAAGAGAGACTTATTATTTGTCTTGATAAAGATGGGAAATAATTAGAACCATCGAAACGCGTCGACGCTCCATTTTAACACAATCCTTGGAAATAGCTCATCCTATAGTTAAGAAGTATAGATTGTATCTAGGATCTGTATTTTCCGATTGGATGTGTTTTTAAATGACAAAACGTACTGTCTATATCTGTCTCTCTGTTGAGTGGTTGTTAGTTTGTATTAGAGATTCAAACTTCTGTAATTATTTCTGTGTTGAATAATTGTGTTGTTTTTATCAGTTTGTGCTGTTTTTTGAATATTTGCAACAAAGGTTTTTAACGGTATATGAATTTGATGCCACTTTCAGTGTAATGAGTTTTAGGAAAAACAATGTCTTTTTTATATATTGAGTGATAAATTTTAAATAAAACAATATTTTTAATACAATTTACAACTGTGTAGGAATATCATTAAACTTTATATCTTTCTAACATATGGGCTAGTAATTTTACACTGGGAATTTAGAGACCCAGTTATAGCATATACTTACACCAAGGGATTTCTCTTTTTTACTTGTCAATAGTACCCTATTCCCCTGGTTTGAGCAAAGGGGTCCCTCTTTTTCCTATTGCATCTGCTCATATCAGCCTGGGCACGGGAGTGTCACGTCAGTCATCTGCATACACCCAAGACACGTGTCAAGCAACTTGCACTGTGTACACAGATGAGTCCTCCAAATCTGATGTGCTAAACTGCATGTCCATTGGAGACGGGCACACAGTCAGGGTACTAGGAACATTGGACAGTGGTAAGCCCACCAGATGTGCATCAGTGTAGGACAAAGATGGTAATCTACAAATGCTAAACGTACATCCCTGTGTCAAATGCTGAACATTACACCCTCAGACTACAGCAAAGGATGCTATAGATCCAGACTAGATTAGGACACATATCCCATGGACCACATGGAGCCCATCACAGCAAAACTTCATTTACCTGATCTGAACACTATTACAACAGCAAATGCATGATTCTACACATCTACATCATGTACCTCCAAAGATTAACCACAAGTAAACAAAAAGAGGCTTTATTCAGCAAGTGTGCAACTCAAATCAAAAGTCCAAAATAAACTAAGGGAAATGGCCAGTCCAAATATACAGTCCCAACAGGGTGATGTGTGACAACTTGTCAACAATTGCTTGCCTGCACAGGTACGGACAGGGGACATCCCCTTGGAGGGGCATACGAGGGGCAGGCCAGGCACCGCAGGGACAGGATCAGGGGATGCCAGAAGGAGGCAGTGAAGGGGAGGTGGGTGCAGGAGTGTCACCGGCAACTGCAGTGGAGGTGTCTGACTCAGGGGGGCTGGCACCACCGCAGGGCTCAAGTCAGATGGAGTTGGTGCTGCAACCACTGCAGTGGGCTGGTCAGATGGAGTGGACTGGGTCCCCAATGCAGTGCCCGAGTCAGACGGGGTGGTTGTGGACTCCACCGCAGTGCATGACTCCAAGGTAGTGGAAGGGGGGCAGAAGAGCTGGGCAGGACAGAGGGGGGACACGGTCTCCACACCAGTGGCACAAACAGGCAGAGCGTCTGGTTTTGGGGTGGAAGAGCAAGTGGCAGGGGGAGGGCCTAAGCAGTTTGGGGATGCGGTATCGGTGTGTGGGGGAACCTGGGGCAGGGTGTGGCGGTGGAACCTGTGGAGTGGTGGCCTGGGGGATGGAGGTGAGAGACTGGGTGGTTGACTTGCAGGGCGGTGGCGGGGTCTTGCTCTTCCGGGACCGGGGGACTTGCGGGTGGGGGGCTCACTCTTCCTGCACCTGGGGGATGGTGTCCGGGGGCGAGGGGCACTCCCCTCTGTGTGGGTGGACTTCCTCTTCCCCCGGTATGCTGGATCAGCGGGATGGGAGGGGAAGAGGCCGAGGTCACAGAGGAAGAGCTGCTGATCAGGTGGGGTTGCAGGTGAGGGAAGGGGTCTTGGAGGGAGAGGATCTTGAGGATTGCGGAGTGACTGTGGTTGCCTGTGTGTGTGTGTGTTCCCCATCCCCTGTGTCTGTGGTATCAGTCCCCTGAGGATGCTTGTGTGCACGTCTTGCCTTACTCTTGGGTGTGTCTGTGCTGCTCGTGTCTGTGTGTTTGGGTGACTGTGCAGGTGTGCATGTGCTTTGGACAGGTAGGGGGCAGGAAGTGTGGATGGTGCAGAGGTGGGAGGGGTGAGGGACTGTTGGAGGAGGGACACTGCTGCCATCAGGGAGGAGTCCATGGACTTATTGCTCCTCTGTAGGGCAGACATACCCGTCGAGATGCCCTCCATGAACGACACCAGCTGTGTCAACAGAGTGGTGTGTGCATGGAGGACACTCAGCATTGCTGTCTGCCCTACATGGAGCTGCCGAAGGAGGTACACAGACTCCTCACTCAGGGCAGCAGGGGACACAGGGGCAGGGGGTGCGGTGCCTGGCATGAAGGAGACACGCTCCCGAGTACGGGAGCCTCCACGGACCTCAGGAATGGGAGCCAATGGGAGGGCGGTGGTGGTGGTGGTGGTGGTGGCGGGGCCAGACAGACTAGCTGGCCTTTGGTGGCTGCTGAGACCCGCCTCCACAAGGGAGTTATCCTCCGAGCTGCTGTGGTCCTCAGCTGAGGTGGATGGTGCTGAGGACTCCTCGGTGTGGCTCCCTCGCCCTCCGTGCCACTGGGTCCCTCTGACCACTCGTCCAATGCTGACCCAGTCTGTCTCCGCTGCTCCTCCTGGTCCATGGAGCTGTCCCCTCCTGTGGCCGTGGATGTATCTGCAAACAATTAGGGAAACAGGCAAATATCAGTCACCTGCACTGACCGCACACACCACAGTAAGTACAGCACATTACAGAGCAAGCCCTGGCATCCTTAGTTGAACATTGCCTAAAGTCCTCACACAGATTCGGGGAAGCCAATTGTCAGTCTGATGGTCAACCATGGGACTCACACCCCTCCTGCCCTTGCACCCATCTGTCTGGTGCCTGTCTGATGGTAAGACCCCAGTGTGGACACATGCACCACCTACACAGTTGTTGGACATTGCCGGGAACACGGTGAAGTATGTGAACATGCACACATCACATCTCTTGCCACTGAGTCAGTGCAGGTGTCCGGATAAAGGGATGGCCAGAGTCTAAATAGAAATGCATGTGATGCATACCATACCCAGACACCATGATGCACCCATGTCCGGATAGTCAATGCCACAATGGGGTGCATGTTGCACATGTCACTCCCCTGCAGGATCAGTCTCAGGAAGTTTAATGCCATGACACAGGAATGCGTGCAAAGTCATACATTACTGTCTCAAGTCACATGACCATGGCAGCCAGCCAACAACACTCTGCACTGTGTCACAATCCGAGGGCATGGGGAATGCAAGTTATGTGACTGACAAGTGCACATGTCCATCTCCCAAATACCACATCATCTGTACTACTATTTGTCCACGTCATACCAACTTGACATATGGGGACATGAAACACAACTCTCTGAACATGAGCACCTCACAGTGTGCTGTGAATGACAATACAGCTGCCTGAAAGTCACAGTCGCAAACACCTGTGTGCACAGTCAAGTGATCAGACACCTATAAGTCACAGAAGTATTGTCTATCATGGTCACATCTCCGATGGCATGCTGAGCCCTAACCGATAAACATACCAGTAGTCCTGACAACGAAGACACAGCACAATGAGACAGAGGCAGACACCTGAGGGTACATTTCACTGATCACAACATGCCAGATGATACACGGGAGTGGGAGTACAGAGTGTATTGCATGCCCTGGAGTAGGCATGACTGTCCAGCTCCACCTGTAAGAGGGATGAGTCCTGGACAGTAGGCAGGTGGCTAAGCATGTGTGACACACTGGATACACATACTCCTGAGGCCCAAACATTGTTCCCACCAGCAGCATGGGTGTGTGCCAAATTCCCCAGGGACATGTGGTGAGTCAGAGCAGCAAGCGGACCACATATCAAAGTTACACCCAGATTACATGTCAGAACTTAGGCATTGTGTAAGCAATTGACCCACCCATGAATCGCACAACATAGTCACGGCAACAAATGCTGTCCCCCACCTTCAGCAAAGCAAAATGCAATGACACAGTCCCCAAATGACACAATTTCCTGACTATAAGGGCCACACATATGCGTATCAGAGGAGAAGTGGGCATGTCACAAATGAGGGACATGGGTCCTGGACCACATGACTGATGTACTGTGGAAGTTTAACCAGGCCAGAGGAGGGCACATAGCATGTCAGACAAAGTGCACAGTGCAGTCATGGACTCACCCCCTCCTTGCTGCTGTCTGTCCTTCAGCTGCCCATCCAGGTCAGGGAAGACCACCGCCAGGATCCGGAGCATGTGGGGGTCAGGGTCCGGTGTCCGCCCCTCCTGCGAGGAGGCGACAGCTTCAGCTGGACCCTTGCGATCCTCCGGGTCCAGCCACGAAGGTCCTGCCACCTCTTCTGGCAGTTGCGGATCCTGCGCCTGTAGACCCCTACGGATCTTACTTTCCGGGCGATGGTCAGCCAGATTTCCTGCTTCTGGTGGGCATCAACCTGTGAGGATGACAAAGTGAAAAGGCCATTACTACACATGCAACATATACGTGCATCACACAGTTGGATATACATGTCTCAATCACAGGGGCATATGATGTACACAGGCAGTGCAACAATGGCTATGAACAGTTTGCCAGCAGTCACTACATGGTATCATTGCATGGGAAGTAAACCTAGTTGGAATGCACTGTTACTGCACTGTACCAGTTCAGTGCATGTAACTACACACTTTGGGGTGTGACAACTACTCAGTGGGCATGCTAGCCAGTGGTGTGCACACTGAAAGTCCTGCTAGTCAGACAACATGCACAATTAGTGAGGCAGTGGACAGCACGCTCACCTGCTCCCCTGGTTTCCCATACAGCTTGCTGTACTGTGGAAGGAGGCTGTCCAGCAGGGCCTGGTTCTCCTCAAGGCTGAAGGCTGGGGCTCTCTCCACAGTACGTGCCATTGCAGGAGCCAGAGGATGCATAAACAGCAGCAGTGTTGGTGGCAGATGTCGTCCTGGAGCATGTAGTGCAGGCAAGTGAGCTCTCAGGGGAACAGCCAGCATTATATGTGTGCTGCAGAGGCAGATACTGTCCCATGTGTCCAAAGTGATAGGTCCAAGTCGTTTGCATCTTCTGAATCTGACCAATCCATGGAATAGCAGCACTAATACACGTCCACAGCATCCTTCAAATCTTCAACTTCATGACACCCATGATTTTGCAACATTGTTGTGGCTGGCCAACTGAATTCACTGCATCAGACTCGTTGGAGCTTCGAAAACGCGTCCGTTGCCATGCCAGGCCCCAGCCAATGTGTGCGCACCGTTCGGTCCACTGCTGTACAACGCGTATTTTGGGATACAACGCGTACCCGCACACATCATATGCAATGGGCCGGCCGGGCACACCGATCGGTCCATTGCTGTTCAACGCGTACCCACACACATCATATGCAATGGGCCGGCCGGGCACACCGATCGGTCCATTGCTCTACAACGCGTACCCGGGATACAACGCGTACCCGCTCACATCATATGCAATGGGCCGGCCGAGCACACCGATCGGTCCATTGCTGTTCAACGCGTACCCGCTCACATACAATGCAATGGGCCGGCCGGGCACACCGATCGGTCCATTGCTCTACAACGCGTACCCGGGATACAACGCGTACCCGCACACATCATATGCAATGGGCCGGCCGGGCACACCGATCGGTCCATTGCTGTACAACGCGTATTTCGGGATACAACAGATGCAATGGGCCGGCCGGGCACACCGATCGGTCCATTGCTGTACAACGCGTATTTCGGGATACAACAGATGCAATGGGCTGGCCGGGCACACCGATCGGTCCATTGCTGTACAACGCGTATTTCGGGATACAACAGATGCAATGGGCCGGCCGGGCACACCGATCGGTCCATTGCTCTACAACGCGTCCCTGGACAGGTCACACGCATATGTCACCATGCTGGTCACTGGTGAACCTATGCCAGCCACATATACTTTCCAGGGACTCAGGGGCACACCTACAACACCACACCCAGTCCACACTGTATCTAAGGCATGTGTGGCAGCATAACCTTATCTGTGTATGGGGGTGAACATGTGCTTTTTGGGGTGGCATTTGGGGGCAGACACACCCAGGCTGTGCACGTGTTCATGGGGACAGGGTCCTTTGTGTGTTGTGCACCTGACCACTGTGGTGTGCAACTTTTCATTTTGGAGCATGTGTCATGGTCACATTTCCAGGTTGTGTATGTGTATGACATGTCACATACCCCCAGGCTCACATGTGGGAAGGCATGTACGTCACAGGGTGGCCCATTGCCACAATAGTGATGTCCCTCCGCAGTCTGTGTGCATGTTGTGTTTCACATGTCTCTGACTCCATGTGCACAATGGGAGACAGTCTCCACATCCACGTGGTTTGTGCATGAACTTTGATGTTGTGTGTGTGTGTGTCACAGACGTCCATGTCTGTCCTGCAGAGGCTACAGGGGCCACTACCTGTGGGTGTCATGTTTGTTTTTCTGACGTGTACATGATACGCAATGTCATGCCAGTGTCCATGTGGCAAGACAGGGTCCCTGGGAATCTACCTGTCAATGAGCTGTGATGCCTGTGGAGCATCTGTCCAGACATGTCACTGTGGTATGTGTGTGGGACGTGAGAGCAGTAAATGGGTACTGTGACACAGACTAATGGTTTCCCATAGCACACCCTGGGACCTGTTGTCAACACTTGTTGAACAGAGATGTTAGATGATGTCCATGTAGGTGCCATATATGTCCAAACAGAACGACACACACATCAAGTACTTGTGTTTGTTAATGATGTATCATGTGAAATTGAGTATGGTGAACGGCACATAGTTGGGGTGACTGACAATCTTGCTTTCTTCACCTATGCACTGCAGGGCTCCTGCTGTCCATCGACCATTCCCAGACCTGGCAACGATGGTGGAACGTGACAGCATCCGACGGTACCGCTTCAACAGGCAGCTGATTGAGGATTTGGCTGTGCGGTTGGACCCACATTTGCAGCCTGGCCGTCCGTATCCTACAGCGCTGACCCCCAAGGTGAAGGTGATGGCAGCCCTACACTTCTTTGCCACCTGTACCTTTCAACACACTGTGGCGACTGCCGGTGGGATGTCACAGACTATGTTCAGCCGTGTGCTACGCGATGTTTTGGGGGCAATGTTGATATACCTGAACCAGTACATCTATTTCCCAACACATCAACGACTCACTGACGTCAAGAGTGACTTCTATGCCCTGGGGAGGATGCCACATGTAATTGGCTCCATTGATGGGACACATGTGGCTTTGATACCACCACAGGCACATGAGCAGGCCTACCGGAACCATAAACATTACCATTCGATCAATGCTCTGGTGGTATGTCTTGCAGATATGACCATCACACATGTGTGTGCCCGTTTCCCCGGTTCTGCACACGATGCCTACGTGATGAGGAGTAGTCGCATCCCGAGGATGATGTCACAGATGCCGGACCAGCGTGCCTGGCTTGTTGGTGTGTACTGACTTTGTACCATTGTGTGTGTTCTGCTATGTTGTTTTCCGCACACATTTTCAAATCGGCTAATGTGCAATTGTCTGTCTGTAGGTGACTCGGGATACCCCAACATGCCGTGGTTGTTGACACCCCTCAGGAACCCTGTGACACCAGCCCAGATGCGCTACAATGAGGCACATGCTCGGACGAGGAGGGTGATTGAGCGGACCTTTGGTCTCCTGAAGAGCCGCTTCCCCTGCCTGGACAAGACAGGAGGGGCCCTCCCATATGCCCCAGCAAAGGTGTGCAAGATTGTCATCGTCTGCTGCATGCTACACAACCTGGCAGTGCGGAAGGAGTTGCCTCTCATCCTGGATGACGATGACCAACGTAGGCCACCTGTGGAAGATCCTGGCCTGGGTCACGATGCCAGTGATGATGATGATGATGATGGTGATGTCCGCACACAGCTCATCACCAACTTCTTCAGCTGAATGTGAGTCTCCAGCAGGTTGTAATGTCAATGATTTGAGTTTGCATGATATGTGTGTGTGGTGCTCTGGTGCTGTTTGAGTGTGGCCATGTGCTACTTGACTGGATGCGTGCAGCTATGTGTCCTTGCAGGTGGTCTGTACTGCCCAACAGTGTTGACATGCTAACTTGGTTTTGTGTAGTTATCTCGTGACATGTATTAGACATGAGTATTGCCGTTCTGTGCTGTTCTTCAGTGGTTTTGACTGTGTGTCATGTCTGTCCTTCACAGGGTGCTGCCGGAGTTGTTTGATCAACTTGGATCCCACGAATCCATGATTCAACTTCCAAGGTGGAAGCAGTCGTTTCCCTACAGGTGATGTGCCCCACACCCCTGTGTGAGAAGTTGGCCTGGTATATGCTGTCCACTAATTATAGTGGGCACCTTGCACCAGTCCAAACAACCCCTTATTGGAGATAGGTTAAAGACAACCTTTATTGAAAGCTATCCTAGTGGTAGCTATGGAGAGCAGCCTTCAGGCTAAGTCTTGAAGGAATGTAAAGCAGCCTGTTTTACCAGTCTATAATCTCTTGAGTGACCAAATGAAAGAGGACCACACCAGGTATATATTCAAAATATATGTATTTATTGCTAAACACACCCCTCTAGTCTCTTTATGAGGCTAGAGTTCGAAGTACATAAGTTATAAGTTGGTTATCAACAGTAATAGCACAAATACACGTTTGGGCCCTAGGGGCGTACCAAACCATATACCAATAAAGTGGTATAAGAACCACGACTGAGCTAGACACAGGGCCTAGAGCCTGTAGAAGTGCTTGGCCCTCAAGGAACCACCCAAGGTAGTGACACAGGGGACCCACGGGGGACGCGTGCAGTGTGAGCACACAGCCGCGAGCCGCCGTTGACTTCTATGGGGAATGTCGCGGTTGGAGTTTTAAAGAAAAGGGACACTTAGAGGAGGACTTGGAGCAAACCCTTTTAGAACAAGGCTGTTCTTGTGTCAATACCCATGGGAGCACCGGAGTACTCGAGTTACCTCACCCAGGGGAGCCGGGTGCATAGGTGTCTTTCGGGGTCGGGTTTCGTCGTCGTTTTCAATGGCAATCTGCTGCAAAGTGCTGCTGGCAGCCAAGTCGAAAGTGTTCGGGTGGATCCAAAGGTGGATCGGAGATCTGAAGAACCTGAAAGCAGAGGGGACAGAGTCTGGGTCACTAGCCAGTGACCAGGAAGGCGATCAGCAGATGCCCACCGATGTCGAGTGGTTCAGGTAGGTTGACTGTCGTCTTGACTCTTCAGCCACGAGGTCCAGGAGGCGTTGACGATGACCAGGAGCTGGATTCGAGCTGTCCCACGACGTCTGTCGATTGCAGGGGTGTTGGCGACCGGATTGGACCCAACAAGCCTTGGTAACGGCAAATCTCATGGAAATAGAAGAAGGACGGTGGTGCAGACCAGCAAGGTCTGAGGGACTCACCCAGCAAGGGTAAGTCAGGGCACGCCTGGAGCAACCAGGGAAGCCCAAGAAAAAGAAGAGTTGCCTTCGGGAGGGCCCACTAGCCAACGGACTAGCGACCGCGAAGGAGCCTCAAGTGGACGCACTTGGAGCTGGCTCACAGGACACTCGTAGAGTGGAGGCCAGTGATCTTCGGTGCAGTTGGTGCTGGAGGCTGGGGCTACTTGGAGCCCAAAGCACAACTTCGTGGGAGACCCAGAAGAGGATGCACTTGCAAAAGTACGCAGTGTCCAGGGGTCACGGTTCCACGTTGCCCACGATAGCCACGGGCCTCAGCTTTGCTGGGGACTCAGGGTAGCCTCGGGGAAGTCTGGAAATCCACCTCTGGTGATGCAAAGACTTCGGCGTCCAGCGGGAGCTTCAGCGATGCAGACCGGACAATTGCTTCTTTGGTGCCTGCCAAGCAGGGGAGTCACTCCTTGACCCCATGGGAGATTCTTCAGTCCTCTAATCTTGAAGTAGAGCGTCGAAGGTCCAGGATTCTGTGTCAGAGTTTCGTCCAGGTAAATCTAAAGTCCTACGGACTGGGGTCCCATACTTATACCAAGTTAGGGGGTTGGACCTACTCTGGGGACCCACCTATGGGAGGGTCAGGGCAGAGGGGTGGTTACACCCCTTTCCCTTTGTCCAGTTTTGCGCCAGAGCAGGGGCTGGAAGCCCCTGAGCCGGTTTGAACTGGGGTATGCACAGGGACACCAAATGTGCCCCCAGTGCAGGACTTCAAAGCACCAGAGAGTGCTCCCGCCCAGCCCCAATACACACTATCCTGTCTGGGGAGGTGGTTACACCTCCCTGGGACAGGAAACCTATTGTCCAGGCCTCCCCTGCCGGAGTTTCGGTCAGCAGCAGGAGGCCAGACTCGTGTCTGTGGCAGCGGCATCCATTTTGTGATGCCAGGGCTCTGGAAAGAAGTTACCGGGTATGCCGGTGGGTACATGTCTCTCCCTCTAGAATTGTGGAATGCTACCCCCGCCGCCAACTGGCGGGGGGGGGGGGTAGTATTCCAAGATGTTTGACACCAAACTCGACATGTTTTGGTGCAGCCAGTCCAAAGTTAGCATTCTACCGCGAGGATATAATGCACTTAAGAGTATATGGTCAGGCTGCACTGCAAACAGCATCAGAGGAGGTACTCCGAATGCTGCAGAGGGGCTCTGCTCATGCAGGGGCACCCTCTCACATAAAAACCAAGCACTCTGCCTTCAGGATTGTCAAGGCCTGCCATAGGAGTGACTTATAGGTTTATAGGTGTGTGCAATGGTAGTGATATAGGTAGCCTATACCACTGTAAGGGGTGCATGCACCACCTTACTCAGGCTGCAGTAGCAGGCCTGTGGTGTCATTTTGGCTGGCCTTCCAGGGGTGGCATAATACATGCTTCAGCCCCTGGCAGGCCTCTGAGGTACCTATGCCCTGGGTACATAGTATACCATATACTAGGGACTTATAAGGGCACTCCAGATTCCAATCAGAGATGTGCCTAAGGCACATGGAAACCATTTTAGAGAGGAAGCAGCTAGGCTGGGGTTCTGATCAGCAGGGCCCCAGCCAGACTAAAGTCGAAAAACAGTGAAGCATCAGCAAAAAGTGGGAGTATCCATGTGAAGCAGATCCTACTCTCCTACACCCTGGACTTTATTTCTTCTACATTTGTTGACTGTGTGGCCACTGCCACGTGGGATTACCTTGCATCTGTAGTGGAAACAACATGTTGCAAATGTGTAATAAACCTGTGCTTCACTTTGGGATGTGCGTTGTCTGTGGTCACACATCTGACTGAAATTTGCTTACTGCACCTGTAGTCTAGTTGACAGACTGTGAATAGGTGGCGTGTCTGTGCATTCCACTGTATTTAGTTGCAACATCAGTATAGGTGATGAGTCTGATGGCCCTGGTGTGTATGTGTTGTGTGACCCTAGTGGTGTGTCTCCCTCATATGTGTCACGTCGCCATGACTGACATGACGGTGTTGGACTTGCTGTAGCAGTTAGCATGCACAGTGTCATTTTTCTGATCACCATCTCCATGACAGAGAGCACGTTGGAATCACAACAGAGGCAGATATGGTGTATTGGTGAGTTTATTTACATACAGGTGTGAGAATGGTGCACAAGATGGTGGGTGCTGTACATAGAAATTGGAATCCAAAGTTCCCATGTGATTCGGAAGTCTTGGTAGCTGAAATGTCCAGAGTAAAGTCCACAGTCATCTGATGAATTTGGCCAACTAGAGCTCCCCATGTCATGTGGGAGAGTTGGGTTGATTTTGACAGGGCGTGCAGTTTGCACACAGAGGAAAAGTTCCAGAACAGGTGTTGGCTTCCTGGGGATGTAGATGGCCATTGGCCTCTCAGTTTGGCCTCCTCGGACGGCCCCTCTTCTTGGGGGGGGGCCCCTCAGGTGCAGGCTGCAGCGGTGCAGGGGACTCTCTGCCAGAGTCCTCCTCCCTCCCTGTGGCATTTGCAGTTGTTTCAGCAGCAGATGTTGTGGGCACACAGGGAGGTGAGGCCATGTTGGTGCTGATCTGGCGGAGGCACGTCAGTATGTTCCTATGCACCGCTGTCAGTTGTTCCAATGTGTCCCACTTGGACTCCATGCCAGACATGTGTGTCTCGACACGTGACATGTGTGTCTCAACACGGGACATGTGTGAGTCCAAGCGGGCATGATGGGCAGCCTGCTGCTGTTGTATGTCCTTGAGGATCCCCACTACCTGGCTGACCTCTCCGGTGCTAGTCTGGTACGCATCCGCGATGCGTGCCAGTTGTGGGTCATCATGCAGTCCAGACCCTCTGCAAAGAGCGACCTATGTCTACCACCTCTCCCACCACCCCTGGCGACACGTGCAGGACCTGCGGTGGCACGCACAGGTGACCGTGGGCCCACTTGGGTGTTGTTCCTGGGCTCGTTGTCACCAGCTCCAGTTTGGGTCTGGGTCCCTGCGCTGTTGTCATCTGTGGTCCTTGGTCTGTCCATGTTGGCAGGGGTGGCCTGTGTGTTGGAAGTTGTTGGAGGGGTGGGTGCAGGGGGTGCAGATGTTGGTCCTGCTGGTGCTGCATGATGACTCACACCGGAGGGTCCAGCTGGTTCTTCGCCATCCGAGGAGTGCAGAGGCTGATCCACACCAGTGAGCTCAGTATTCCCCGGAGCCTGGGACAGGGACGCCTACTCGTCTTCTGCTGTGTCCCCATCATCACCTGTTTTGGGGAGAGACACAGATTGTATGTTATGTTTCTACTGGCATCAATTGTTCAAACACCTGACAGTTGTGACTGTACCTCTGGATGTGGGCCTGGACATTGCATTCTCCTAAATTGTGACAGTCAGAGAGTGATATTGGTGTAGCACATTGTCCTGCCAACCTGTGGCATGTCAATGTGAATGTTGAGGTGTGTGCATGACCAGCATTGGTGGTATTTGCTTGCCATCCGGGCCTCCTTCTCCCCCCAGCCCAGTTATCCCACCATGAAGCGTGCTTTCATTGCAGGGAGTGCAAGTTGTCTTTCAGGTTGTCAGTCGGTGGTGTCCTGCCGTTGGTTGTTGCACAGTTCCCAGCAGGGCCTTGTGCTCCCCCCAGCAGTACCCAGTGCCAGCCATCTTGTGAGTCCTTTTCCACTCCCTGTGATGTGAGCATGGTTCAGGGTGGTGTTGATGGGCCAATTGTGAGGCTGACCAATATCTGTGACTACCACTCCCATCATGCTATTGCCTACACCCCCCTTCCCAGCATGCCCATACTTCCTTCCTTTTGAGTGGACTTCACTGTGTGTGAGTGTGACAGCAATGGCAAGTAGGCTGACAGTGTGGTCCTGTTGTTTGTTGGTGCCCAGTTCCCATCAGGGCCTTGTGCTCCCCACAGCAGTACCCAGTGTCAGCCATCTTGTCAGTTGTTTTCCACTCCCTGTGATGTGAGCATGGTTCAGAGTGGTGTTGATGGGCTAATTGTGGGTGTGACCAATATCTGTGACTACCACTCCCATCATGCTATTGGCTACACTGACTTCACCAGCATACACAGAATTCCTTCCTTTCAGTGAGCTTCCCTATGAGGTGGTGTTCTAGTGGTGGTTAAATATCTGGGAGTGTTTGTTGGTTCTATTTGTGCCACTGCCTTGCTGTATTTGTTGTTAGGTTTGTACATGTCATGACACAGTTACATATCACTATGGGATGGGAGGTATTGTGTTTGTCTGACTAGCATTCACATCTTGGGATGAATATATTTTGGTTGCTGTGTATTTGCTAAGGGTGCATGGTTTGCCTATCCCCTTGACTGTGATGTGTGTGTGTTGTCACACCATATTGTGTATATTAGTTGTGTACTCACCAGGCTCTGGGATGTCTGTTAGTCCGTATACACTCACTGGTGGTAGGATGGCCCGCACCTTCTCCTCCCAGGGCCTGAGGTAAACTGGTTTTGCAGGAGGGCCACTGCCGGTGTGCTGGCTGAGGAGGTAGTCCTTTTGAGTAGGTCCCGGACCCTCCTGCGCACATCATACCACCTGTTCTGGATGTCTTCCTTGTGCGCAAACATGGTGATTGTGCGTTCACCCTGTCGACAATCCTCGCCCACATCTTGGTTTTCTGCGACATGGGGGTCTGTTGTACCAATGTACCAAACAACTGTGGCTCTACCCTCAGGATCTCGTCTACCAGGACTTCCAATTCACTATCTAGGAATTTATGGTTCTTCTTTGGGGGCATGGTGATGGGTGGTGGTGGTGATTGATGTGTGTGTGTGTGCAAGTGGGGGTGTGTGAGTGTAGGTTTAGCTGGGTGTGTGTGAGGGTGCTATTTGTAGGTGTGGTGATGGTGTGTTGCTTGTGTGATGTATGAGCTGTGAGTAAAAAAAAAAAAAATGTAAGTCCGTTTTTATATAGCGCAGCTACTCACCCTTACGGGTCTCAAGGCGCTGGGGACCGTAGTGGAAATTAAGTGAGCTATTGCCCAGAGTCACATGGTGCTGAGCTGAGCTGCCGCCGGAGCCGGGGATCGAACCGTGAACCCTGTGCTCCGAAGTCAGCTGCCCTGGCCGCTGCACCACACCTCTCCAGTGTCTGTGGTTGCTGTGTGATGGTGTTCTGTGCTGGCAGGTCAGTGGAATTTGCAAAGGATCATGGTAGGGATTTGTGGCCTTTATGTAGGTGGAGTTGGAGGTGTGTCCTTGTTCCATTTTTTTTTTCCTCCCTGTATTTATTGGCTTTGTGGTTGCTTGTTTGGCCCTTTTTTTTAAAAAAAATTCCTTGGTGTTTTTGGTGCATGTAGGAGTCGTTCTTGTGTCCGAGTAGGACGCTGCAGTTGTCTGGTGCGATCTTGTCCGACTCGCTCCCGCTGTGTGTCAGCTTGGTTTCATATGCGGCGTACGAGTCGGTCGCGGAGTATTGGGTTGCTTCGGCTGGGTTTTGTATGCGTGTCGGTCGTACGGCTTGTGCTCCGGGAGAGTCGGTCGTGTTTTGCACGCACAGCATCGTACTACGCGGGTCGGAGTTCGCGGGTACGCTTCGCTCGGGTTCAATCCGGGTGCGTGTCGGTCGGTTCGTTTCGCGTGATTTCCCGGCCGGATGGCTTATTTCCGTCCGGCTCGGTTGGTCGTTTTGTATTCCGTCCGAGTCTGTCGGATTTCACATGCATTTCATCATACTACCCGGGTCGTACGGCACCGGTCCGAGTCGGTCGGACTAAATTCCCGTACTGAGTCGGTCGGTATGTTTTCCGGCCCGAATCGGAATCGGCCCCTAACAAGGATGAGTTCCGACAGTTAGCTTCTTTACACCTTCCACCGCAGGCGACACCATATGTTATCATACTCAAAAATGTGACCAGGTTGGAGGATAAGAAGCTTGAGTCTTATGAGACATTAAAAAACAAAGTGATATATTGGTTCACAGCAAATACGAACATGGATAGAAATGTCTTACTAAGAAATATAATAATGCTGAGAAGGGTGAGATGGGTGGGTAGATCCATGAAACAATGCGTAGGAGATTGCATAGTAATAAACTTTCGTAGCAGGGAACTGGTAAGAGATTTGTTGGAGGTACTTGCATATAAAGTCGCAGCAATGAATCCTAATACAGTTGAAGATGTAACTGCTGTCCCGCTGGGCTATTTTTACAGGATAACTAATAAGAACAACAAAGTCAATGGTTCTAATCCTAATGTGTATAGATCCACGATAAATGCTCCTACATACAATAGGTATGAACCATTACAATCCTGTAGTGAGATTGATTGACATAGGGAGGACACAGAAATTGATGTTATTAGAACCCCACTACACACCCCGATGGTAAACAAGCCAGAAGGTGGCTTATGTCCACAAATACTTATTAATGCACAAAATGTTTCCCTATTATCAGGGAGGATACCCCTTCTAGGGATATGGAGGGGGCTGCTGGAGACTATTTAATTGTACAAAATCACAAAGCTACTAATATCATGTCCTGGAATGTAGCAGGAGTTAAAAATAAGATAACTAATGACGACTGGCTTGAAACGATAGAGGGATGTGAAGTAATCATGATCCAGGAAACATGGACTACTGAACCTTTTTTTATTAATGGTTTTAATGTAATTTGTACTAATGCTAGCCCGTCTAGAAGGGGGAGAGCAAAAGGAGGCCTAGCGACATTAATAGCTGTAACTGCGCTCTAATAGTAAAGGAAGTCAATACTAAGTCACAATAGTATCAATTGATACAACTTTATTCGGAAGGGAAACAGACAATGGTGTTAATTAATTTTTATAACAATATTTTTGATGTTACTAGACCAATGGTAATTAAGGCCCTAGAGGAATACCTAGAGCTTTTTATAAAGGAATTAGGAGGGGAGTATACACTTATTTGGGTGGGTGATTTGAACTGTGAAACTTGTGCCATTTTGGTAGGTGAACAATGTGGGTTCAGCGATTGCTTTGGAGACCGAATTCCCCATTTCCCACATGACGCTTATGGGGAAGAAATAAATAATAGTATTTTTAAATATAATATAGTGATTATAGAACCCGAAATTCTAGAGGGAGAAGTAGCGAAACATACGTATGTAGGAGGTAGATCAGCATCAAGTATTGATCATTTTATTATATCTATAAAATACAAGGGTTTGGTGGAAAAATGCTCAATTACAGAAACACTGCATAGCGACCATCACCCACTAATACTGACGTTGAGGCTTAACCTCTCACAAAAATTGAGGGGAAAAGCCTCAAATTCAGAACTAAAACCTCAAGGAAAAAATGGAGTATCCATTAAGTGGTCAAGTGTAGATCCAACAAGCTTTTTAAATAACCTAAAAGGGAAAATACAAAAGGAAATTAGTATCTGCATGAATAACTTTTCAACAGATGTAGAAACTATAAACGCGTTTAGTAATATTACTATGGAGATAGCGGGTGATTTAACATTTAAAAAGAAGCATAAGGCCTGTGATAATAAGCCAAGGTGGTTTAATAGAGAATGCTCCAAATTAAATAGAGATCTGAAAACAGCCCTAAAAATAAAACCTAGGGATAACGTTAAAATTAGTAACCTAAGGAAGGATTATAGGAGAACCTTAAACCAACGAAAAGGTGAAATACGTGAGGATGCGTGGGCAAGCCTAGTAGAGGCCGCAGAAACAAGAAATGTGGCCCTATTTTGGAAAACAATTGATCACCCGTTTTTTAAAGATAATGCAACAGGGAGACTAGCAATAGCTGTTCCCCCTGAAGACTGGATTACCCACTTTGAGAGTATTTTTAATCCAGAAGCAGTAAAAATTAGTAAAATAAAGAATAGTAATTTTATTTTAGTTGACCCCGTAGAAATCTTACCAATTACCTCTGAAGAAATTAAAATCGCCCTCCATAAAAGTGCTAGCGGAAAAGCCGCTGGCCCAGATGGGGTACCCATCGATATTTTTAAATGTAATATGGATTATTGGACTCCGATCCTATTAAAGGTTTTTAACGTAGCGATAAGGGGTTTTCTGCCTGCATCTTGGGCAGAAAGCATTATCGTACCAATTTTTAAAAAAGGAGATAGAGGGAAGGCAAACTGTTACAGACCCATATCCCTTCTGGACTCAACCTCAAAATTAATGGGACGAATTCTTCTGGGGAGGTTGGAAGAATGGGCAAACAAACATAATATTCTTTCTGAAGCTCAGTATGGGTTCAGAAGGGGAATTGGAACTGTAGAACAGTGTTTAAATTTGGAATTACTTATAGGAAAATATACTCTTGCTAAGGAGGGGGCTCTTCATCTTTGCTTTGTAGATTTAACAAGTGCGTTTGACCTCGTCAATCATACCAAATTGTGGCAAACCCTGAATGAGCAAGGAGCACCCACTGATATCATTATATATTTGTCCCAAATTTATTCATTTTTAACCTCAAGAGTACGTTTTGGAACAAAGGGTGAATGTACCGAGGATTTTAGAGTTACAAGGGGAATACGCCAGGGCTGTGTACTGGCGCCACTGCTCTTTTCTTTATATATCAATAATATAGATACCTATTTACAAAATGAAAACGCAGATACCCCAAAAGTTGGAACACGCAACACTCCAGTTTTACTTTATGCCGATGACGCTGTCCTTCTATCGAGGATAGCGAATGGCTTACAAAATTTAATTGAGAAGTTCGCTGAATTCATGTCAAATAAGGATTTAAAGTTAAACCTTACTAAAACATTTGTAATGACATGTGGGAAATCTAAGTTGAAGCATAAAAAACATCACGCTGGAGGAGTAGTTATAGGGAGAGTGCTAACGTTCTCCTATTTAGGTCTTCTATTTAACAGTAAGGACTCATGGAAACCACATATCGACTCATGCAATCTGAAATTTCTAAGAATAATTGAAGGAATTTTCAGATTTGCGGCAAAAATGGGAAATAAACCCATAAGGGAAATTCTCACTCTATATAGAACTAAGTGTGTGACGGGTGTATGCCATGGGTCAGCGATATGGGGAAGAGCAAATATTACGTCCTTACAAACACAGGAGAATACATTTTTAAAAAGAGTATTGGCTGTCCCGAATTCCACAGCCAATTTTATAATACATAAAGAACTGTCGGTATCATACATTAGTGATTTTATAAATATTGCAGGACTTACATTCTGGCGTGGGCTATGGGCCAAAAGGAGACCAAATTTACAACTGATCTGATAAAGGACTGTTTGGCCCTCGATCACTGTAAAAAAATTCCCTGGCTAGAGCATATCTCTAATCTATTTAAATATTGCAAGTTGAACTTTAATAAAACGGATCCAGAGTCTATTCTGGATATAAGTAAGAAAGATCTGAAGTTGAGATATACCCTGGCCAGCGAACAAGACAGACATGATGATACAAGACAGAAGCGAAGTGTTACTACTTACTGTGAAATTCCCTTGGTGGAGGGTATACAAACATACCTAACCCTAGTAAGGAATACCCAACACAGATATTACCTAACAAGGCTTAGACTTGGTACTTTACATCACCTAATTGCATTTTCCGATAAGGAAAGGTGGTCCTATAATTTACCGAATTGCCCGTGTAATGGAAACACCCCACAGTCCACGTTGCACTTTTTATTATTTTGTACCTTCTACAGTGATATTAGGAAAACTGTTTTGAAACCACTGTTCATAACTAACAGGCTCTTTGATTATAAACAGGCTTTTATATTTCTATGTAGCTTGGACAATATGAAAACTGTGTGTTCAGTTATTCGTTTTATTGTAAAAGCAGTCAGGAAAAGAAGAGAACTAACATATTTAGATGCATTATTATATGAGAAACCTGACGAGAATAACTAGGTCTGTTTAACACTGAATTAATTTAAAAAACAGCCTGTAGAATAAGTACATTCGAAAACATGAGAAATGTTATATTAAATGTTATATAGTTGTGTATTTTTTAAATAAGTGTATATATTTTAACCGTGTATAAGGAGGAAATTTTAATATTTTTACTGATAAATTATGTGTGCTCCCTCTAATGAATTATTGGTACTTTGTAAAATGTGTATTTATATATATATATTTTTTTTGTATGTTATATTTTTCTGTTTTTGTAGTATGCTTTTATGGTTGTACATTTCACACTGAATAAAGCTGAATTGACTTGACTTAGAGGAAAGGCTGCCACTGATTTGCTTTATGGCAATTTGAAACAGTTTGTATTTCCAATTTTGAATTGATTTTAATAATTCTGACTAATGCATTCATGTATTGATTACTGAATGATTTGAGTTTGTAACTTTGCTAATCTATTAATAAACCTTTATGGTTTGCACACATACCACTCTTTGTCTTTTTTTGGGGGCCAAATGAGCTTCACAACACTGTTATTATTACCCCTCCAGGTACATCCACAGTCAGAACAGTCTCCAGTACATCAGCTACTGGTAGTACTTTAGATCTGGGCGCACGACCCCAAAAAGGAGGAACTCCCATGGTGAGTGTGCCTTTTATAGAGGTTGAGGAGAGTCCCCAGCCACAAACCCCCGGACAGGGAGGCCCCTTCAAGGGGACTGGATGTGTTGAGGCTAAAGGCAGAATTTGAGGAACTTATCAAATTAAATCTTGAGTTGGGATTTATAGATGGGTACAACATAGATAAACTTTTGTTCCTGAGTAAAGAAGCTGCTAGTAGTGCTTATGAAACTCATAAGAAATTGGAGGGGCTAGCCACAGAATTCAGAGTTGATTTGCCTAAGAGCCAGAATCTGAAGAAGAACATTAGGATGTTCCTAGGTGAGGATACAATCAAGAACATGCGGACACCTGGTTTAAAATAACATCTTAAGGAGCAAGTTGGAAGTATTCAGAAATGGAGTGACATTCACAAACTCGAAGATCTGTGGTCCCAGAAGGAAAGGAAAAAGCAATGAAAGTCCAGATGAGGAGAATAGTAAAAGTGACACAGAGGTCAAAGCTTACTGTGAGAAATTGGGTTGTTGGTTGATGGTGGAGTGAGCCCTTCTCAAGCAACAGCCACAGTCCTTGTCAGGGTGAACCACAAAACGTCACAAAATTAACCTGTGCTTAACCTCTGGTAGCTTGTCACAAAAGCAGTCAGGCTTAACTTGGAGGCAATGTGCAGAGTATTTATGCAGCACTCAAACAATAATAAAGTGAAAACACAGCACAAGTAGAACCCTACTCCAATTTAGAAAACTAGAGTAACGTTTTAAAATTATTTGACCTCCAAAATGGCATAAATCCAATCAGTAGAACTGGAGATATGAAATGTCAAAGATTTAAGGTAAGTACAGTGCCTAAAAGCTCAAATCACTACTCGCAGTTATCTGGCCATGTGAGATCAGGTTAAAGTCACAAATTCAGGGCAACAGCGATGGAGCACTGGCTGGATACAAGTACCATGTTAGTCCAGTTGAAAAAGTTACCTTTTAAAGTTTAGCACAAAGAGTTCAATTTGCGGTAAAGAAGGCCGAAAGAAGTGTGGTGGATGGTCGTCTCTGTAGTGCGAAAATCAGACAGGGCGTTGCAGACAGTTGCCGTTTGAGAATGAATTTCCTGTTGGGCTTTGCAGGCTGTTTGCCTCCTGGCGCACTGCTGTTTGGGGGATGAAGTCCACTTTAGTCCTGAGGTCCTCAGGACACGAGAGGACCTCATCACCCCACCAGCAGTGCACCAAGAGGCGCGTTTGCAGGGTGGTGTAAAAAGGGGTGTGGCCTCAGAACACCTCTCAGCAATCCCACTGTGTGGGGCTTACTGGAGGTACCTGGTAGCCTAGTTGGCCCCTAAGGACCCTTAGGATTCAAGGGGACTTAATCCCCCAACCTAGAACGTGCCAGGAGGTGTGTTTGCATAGTGGTGCAGGGAGGGGGCCGGGCCTCCAGCGAGTTGCCGGTTTCTTTTTTTTTATTTTAGGAAGGGGGGCAGTGCGGCCCCCCTTTCCTTAACCATTTTGGACCCGGGGGACCCCAGCCCCCTGGGGCCTTAGCCATTTTATAAAAATAAAAATTCAAAAGGGAGAGGGGCACGTGCTGCCCCCCTCCCCAGGCCAATTAAGGCCCCGGGGACCTCATCCCCCGGGGCTAGGCCTTTTTTTTTTTTTTTTATTTATAGGGGAGGGGGGCCACGTGGCCCCCCTCCACAGGCTGATTTTGACCCCGGGGACCCCATCCCCCGGGGCGCGGCAAAACCTTTTTTTATAGAAGGGGGCTGCGTGACCCCCCTTCCCTGGGCCACTTTTGGCCCCGGGGACCCCATCCCCTGAGGCCTGGCAGCCTTTTTGTTTTTACATTTTAGAGGGGGGCCCCATCCCCCGGGGCTTTGCCTCTTTGTAAAAAAATATATATATATTTTATTTTGAGGGAGGGGGGCCGTGTGGCCCTCCTCCTGTGCCACTTTTGGCTCCTGGGACCCCATCCCCGGGGCTTGGCCAATCCTTTCTATTTATTTTTTTAAAGAGAGGGGGGCCACGTGGCCCCCCTCCTGATGGCAATTTTGGCCCCGGGGACCCCATCCCCCGGGGCCGGCCTTCCGTTTTTTTTAAATTAAATTAAATAAAAAAGAAAGGGGGGCCGCGTGGCTCCCCTCTTGGGCCAATTACGGCCCCGGGGACCCCATCCTCCGTGGCTTGGCCTCTTTGTTGGGACCGCGGGGGGAGCCCCAATGCCCTTGTGGTCCCTGCAGGCTCCCCGCCTCCTGCGGGAGCCGGCATTGCTTTTGGGCAAAGGCAGGGCCGCCTCCCCCAGGCCATCTACGGCCCTGGGGACCCCATCCCCTGGGGCCAGGCCTTATCCTTTAAAAAAAAAAAAATGGGTATGGGGGCCTGCAAGGTCCCCCTACCCCGGCCGATATTGCCCCAGGGACCCCATCCCCCAGGGCATGGCCAGGTCGTTGGGGACCGTGGGGGGAGCCTCAAGGCTCCCATGGTCCCTGCCTGCTCCCCACCTCCTGCAGGAGCCAGCATTGCTTTTGGGCAAAGGGAGCTGCAAACATGCAGATCCCTCTGCCCAAAAGCAATTCTGCTTCGCTTCATGGAAGCGAGAGTGTTTTTCCTGCTCTCGCTTCCATGAAGCAGATCAGAGTTTGAAAACTGCAATGTCCAGGGGGTGGGCACCCCGGGACATTGCTGGAGCTGGCCCTGGGGGGTGGTGGTCTTCAGGGCCATGGAGGGCTCCTGGAGGGTGGCCGCGTGGCCCCCCATCCATCTACATTGTAGCCCTGGGGAAGTGGTGGTCCCCGGGGGTCTGCAACGGACCCCTACCTTTACTTAATTTGTACACCGGGGAGGTGGCGGTCCTCAGGGCTGCATGGGGGGGCATTCTATTTTTGATATAGCCCCGGGGAGGTGGCAGTCTCTTGGGTTGCGGGGGGCCGCATGGCCACCCCCGCATTACAGTAAATTAGCCCCCGAGAGGTGGCGGTCCCCGGGGCAGCGTGGGAGGACTGGAGCCGCCCCACGCATTCTATTTTTGATATAGCCCCAAGGAGGTGGAGGTCCCCGGGGCTGCAGATGGGCCGCATAGCCCCTCTGCATTCCAATAAATTAGCCCTGGGGAGGTGGCGAGCCCCTGCATCATTATTTTGATTGCCCCAGGGACCTGGCCCACCCAGGGCTTTAAAGAAAATGAAGCGGCAGGATTCGCAGATCCAGCAAATCCCACCGAAAATTAAAAACAAAAATGCTTTTTTCGGCCCTGGGGGTCCCTGTGGGATTCCCCGAGCAGGCCTAGGGTGTCAGGGGGTCTCAACCCCCCTTTTCTTATTTTTCATTGTTTTTTCACAAGATGGCTGCCAACACTGCCTGGTTTGAAATGTTGGCAGCCAATCAGATCGCAGGCATGAGCTCGAGAGGGTTCGCGGATCCTCCGCGTCCCCACTTTGCTATCTGAGAAATATTTACATTTCTCAGGAACTACTGAATGGATTTACACCATTTAACAAAAAGAGTGCACTCTGGACCAAGAGCTACCTTTCTGCCAAATTTGGTGTAATTCTGTCCAGCAGTTCGGGCTGTGGCTGCGTCAACAATTTCCTATGGAAATTAACAAGGAGAAAAAGTGTTTTGGGCTCCCCCTTTTTCTCAGCACCCGCTTGACGGATCACCCCAAATCTTTACAGACAGCAGCTAAAGTGAGTGGGCCATTAGTTTTGAAAATTTCGTGAAGATTCGTCAAATGGCGACAAAGATATTGGCAAATAAACAAACGCTTTTTGAATAGAAACAAGGTCCTAACTATAACTACCTACTGGCGAACGCCAGTAGGTAATATAACTTCAGTGTTTACAAACGATATAATCTATTGATTTATTTAAATGTAACACACATGTTAATGAAGTTAAATCACACGTTGAATATAAATGTTATATATATATATATATATATATATATATATATATATATATATGTCCCCAAGAATTGCTTCAGCAATTGAGGCCGCACTCCATTGAAGGTAAGATAACATCTTTCTTTATTCATAACAGGCAGCTTCCCCTCCCGTATCTTTGTCCTGCTGGCCTTACGCGTTTCAATGAATTCCTTTCATCTTCTTCAGAGGCCACCGTGAGCAGTTGCAAGATATCGTGCGTGACTAGCAGCCCCTGCATGCTCATTAAATCTGTTTGGATTGGCCTCCGGTGTGCCCATAATTCCACATTCATATTGCATGCTGGGCTACGTAGTCTGTTTTGCACAAAATTAATCCCTCCAGTGGGTTCAATTGCTCACGTTACATCAAGGACAGTTTATGCAGCCCCCATTGAGCCTCTGGAGGAGACTCTGTCTGTTAAATTCACGACACCTTCAATGCCCAATTCAAGGGGAATTTTCCCCTCGAGCGGTCCCACCATCATCAATTCGGGCGGTGCGCCGCCTCCACGGCCTGAAGCGCGCCGTGCAACATGTTCCCAAGAATTGCTTCAGCAATTGAGGCCGCACTCCATTGAAGGTAAGATAACATCTTTCTTTATTCATAACAGGCAGCTTCCTCCTGTATCTTTGTCCTGCTGGCCTTACGCGTTTCAATGAATTCCTTTCATCTTCTTCAGAGGCCACCGTGAGCAGTTGCAAGATATCGTGCGTGACTAGCAGCACCTGCATGCTCATTAAATCTGTTTGGATTGGCCTCCGGTGTGCCCATAATTCCACATTCATATTGCATGCTGGGCTACGTAGTCTGTTTTGCACAGAATTAATCCCTCCAGTGGGTTCAATTGCTCACGTTACATCAAGGACAGTTTATGCAGCCCCCATTGAGCCTCTGGAGGAGACTCTGTCTGCTAAATTCACGACACCTTCAATGCCCAATTCAAGGGGAATTTTCCCTCGAGCGTCCCACCATCATCAATTCGGGCGGTGCGTCGCTCCACGGCCTGAAGTGCGCCGTGCAACATGTTCCCAAGAATTGCTTCAGCAATTGAGGCCACACTCCATTGAAGGTAAGATAACATCTTTCTTTATTCATAACAGGCAGCTTCCCCTCCCGTATCTTTGTCCTGCTGGCCTTACGCGTTTCAATGAATTCCTTTCATCTTCTTCAGAGGCCACCGTGAGCAGTTGCAAGATATCGTGCGTGACTAGCAGCCCCTGCATGCTCATTAAATCTGTTTGGATTGGCCTCCGGTGTGCCCATAATTCCACATTCATATTGCATGCTGGGCTACGTAGTCTGTTTTGCACAAAATTAATCCCTCCAGTGGGTTCAATTGCTCACGTTACATCAAGGACAGTTTATGCAGCCCCCATTGAGCCTCTGGAGGAGACTCTGTCTGTTAAATTCACGACACCTTCAATGCCCAATTCAAGGGGAATTTTCCCTCGAGCGGTCCCACCATCATCAATTCGGGCGGTGCGTCGCTCCACGGCCTGAAGCGCGCCGTGCAACATGTTCCCAAGAATTGCTTCAGCAATTGAGGCCGCACTCCATTGAAGGTAAGATAACATCTTTCTTTATTCATAACAGGCAGCTTCCCCTCCTGTATCTTTGTCCTGCTGGCCTTACGCGTTTCAATGAATTCCTTTCATCTTCTTCAGAGGCCACCGTGAGCAGTTGCAAGATATCGTGCGTGACTAGCAGCCCCTGCATGCTCATTAAATCTGTTTGGATTGGCCTCCGGTGTGCCCATAATTCCACATTCATATTGCATGCTGGGCTACGTAGTCTGTTTTGCACAGAATTAATCCCTCCAGTGGGTTCAATTGCTCACGTTACATCAAGAACAGTTTATGCAGCCCCCATTGAGCCTCTGGAGGAGACTCTGTCTGTTAAATTCACGACACCTTCAATGCCCAATTCAAGGGGAATTTTCCTCGAGCGGTCCCACCATCATCAATTCGGGCGGTGCGTCGCCTCCACGGCCTGAAGCGCGCCGTGCAACATGTTCCCAAGAATTGCTTCAGCAATTGAGGCCGCACTCCATTGAAGGTAAGATAACATCTTTCTTTATTCATAACAGGCAGCTTCCCCTCCCGTATCTTTGTCCTGCTGGCCTTACGCGTTTCAATGAATTCCTTTCATCTTCTTCAGAGGCCACCGTGAGCAGTTGCAAGATATCGTGCGTGACTAGCAGCCCCTGCATGCTCATTAAATCTGTTTGGATTGGCCTCCGGTGTGCCCATAATTCCACATTCATATTGCATGCTGGGCTACGTAGTCTGTTTTGCACAGAATTAATCCCTCCAGTGGGTTCAATTGCTCACGTTACATCAAGGACAGTTTATGCAGCCCCCATTGAGCCTCTGGAGGAGACTCTGTCTGTTAAATTCACGACACCTTCAATGCCCAATTCAAGGGGAATTTTCCCTCGAGCGGTCCCACCATCATCAATTCGGGCGGTGCGGTCGCCTCCACGGCCTGAAGCGCGCCGTGCAACATGTTCCCAAGAATTGCTTCAGCAATTGAGGCCGCACTCCATTGAAGGTAAGATAACATCTTTCTTTATTCATAACAGGCAGCTTCCCCTCCTGTATCTTTGTCCTGCTGGCCTTACGCGTTTCAATTAATTCCTTTCATCTTCTTCAGAGGCCACCGTGAGCAGTTGCAAGATATCGTGCGTGACTAGCAGCCCCTGCATGCTCATTAAATCTGTTTGGATTGGCCTCCGGTGTGCCCATAATTCCACATTCATATTGCATGCTGAGCTACGTAGTCTGTTTTGCACAGAATTAATCCTCCAGTGGGTTAAATTGCTCACGTTACATCAAGGACAGTTTATGCAGCCCCCATTGAGCCTCTGGAGGAGACTCTGTCTGTTAAATTCACGACACCTTCAATGCCCAATTCAAGGGAATTTTCCCTCGAGCGGTCCCACCATCATCAATTCGGGCGGTGCGTCGCCTCCACGGCCTGAAGCGCGCCGTGCAACATGTTCCCAAGAATTGCTTCAGCAATTGAGGCCGCACTCCATTGAAGGTAAGATAACATCTTTCTTTATTCATAACAGGCAGCTTCCCCTCCCGTATCTTTGTCCTGCTGGCCTTACGCGTTTCAATGAATTCCTTTCATCTTCTTCAGAGGCCACCATGAGCAGTTGCAAGATATCGTGCGTGACTAGCAGCCCCTGCATGCTCATTAAATCTGTTTGGATTGGCCTCCGGTGTGCCCATAATTCCACATTCATATTGCATGCTTGGCTACGTAGTCTGTTTTGCACAGAATTAATCCCTCCAGTGGGTTCAATTGCTCACGTTACATCAAGGACAGTTTATGCAGCCCCCATTGAGCCTCTGGAGGAGACTCTGTCTGTTAAATTCACGACACCTTCAATGCCCAATTCAAGGGGAATTTTCCCCTCGAGCGGTCCCACCATCATCAATTCGGGCGGTGCGTCGCCTCCACGGCCTGAAGTGCGCCGTGCAACATGTTCCCAAGAATTGCTTCAGCAATTGAGGCCACACTCCATTGAAGGTAAGATAACATCTTTCTTTATTCATAACAGGCAGCTTCCCCTCCCGTATCTTTGTCCTGCTGGCCTTACGCGTTTCAATGAATTCCTTTCATCTTCTTCAGAGGCCACCGTGAGCAGTTGCAAGATATCGTGCGTGACTAGCAGCCCCTGCATGCTCATTAAATCTGTTTGGATTGGCCTCCGGTGTGCCCATAATTCCACATTCATATTGCATGCTGGGCTACGTAGTCTGTTTTGCACAGAATTAATCCCTCCAGTGGGTTCAATTGCTCACGTTACATCAAGGACAGTTTATGCAGCCCCCATTGAGCCTCTGGAGGAGACTCTGTCTGTTAAATTCACGACACCTTCAATGCCCAATTCAAGGGGAATTTTCCCCTCGAGCGGTCCCACCATCATCAATTCGGGCGGTGCGTCGCCTCCACGGCCTGAAGCGCGCCGTGCAACATGTTCCCAAGAATTGCTTCAGCAATTGAGGCCGCACTCCATTGAAGGTAAGATAACATCTTTCTTTATTCATAACAGGCAGCTTCCCTCCCGTATCTTTGTCCTGCTGGCCTTACGCGTTTCAATGAATTCCTTTCATCTTCTTCAGAGGCCACCGTGAGCAGTTGCAAGATATCGTGCGTGACTAGCAGCCCCTGCATGCTCATTAAATCTGTTTGGATTGGCCTCCGGTGTGCCCATAATTCCACATTCATATTGCATGCTGGGCTACGTAGTCTGTTTTGCACAGAATTAATCCCTCCAGTGGGTTCAATTGCTCACGTTACATCAAAGACAGTTTATGCAGCCCCCATTGAGCCTCTGGAGGAGACTCTGTTAAATTCACGACACCTTCAATGCCCAATTCAAGGGGAATTTTCCCCTCGAGCGGTCCCACCATCATCAATTCGGGCGGTGCGTCGCCTCCACGGCCTGAAGCGCGCCGTGCAACATGTTCCCAAGAATTGCTTCAGCAATGGAGGCCGCACTCCATTGAAGGTAAGATAACATCTTTCTTTATTCATAACAGGCAGCTTCCCCTCCCGTATCTTTGTCCTGCTGGCCTTACGCGTTTCAATGAATTCCTTTCATCTTCTTCAGAGGCCACCGTGAGCAGTTGCAAGATATCGTGCGTGACTAGCAGCCCCGGCATGCTCATTAAATCTGTTTGGATTGGCCTCCGGTGTGCCCATAATTCCACATTCATATTGCATGCTGAGCTACGTAGTCTGTTTTGCACAGAATTAATCCCTCCAGTGGGTTCAATTGCTCACGTTACATCAAGGACAGTTTATGCAGCCCCCATTGAGCCTCTGGAGGAGACTTTGTCTGTTAAATTCACGACACCTTCAATGCCCAATTCAAGGGGAATTTTCCTCGAGCGGTCCCACCATCATCAATTCGGGCGGTGCGTCGCTCCACGGCCTGAAGCGCGCCGTGCAACATGTTCCCAAGAATTGCTTCAGCAATTGAGGCCGCACTCCATTGAAGGTAAGATAACATCTTTCTTTATTCATAACAGGCAGCTTCCCCTCCAGTATCTTTGTCCTGCTGGCCTTACGCGTTTCAATGAATTCCTTTAATCTTCTTCAGAGGCCACCGTGAGCAGTTGCAAGATATCGTGCGTGACTAGCAGCCCCTGCCTGCTCATTAAATCTGTTTGGATTGGCCTCCGGTGTGCCCATAATTCCACATTCATATTGCATGCTGGGCTACGTAGTCTGTTTTGCACAGAATTAATCCCTCCAGTGGGTTCAATTGCTCACGTTACATCAAGGACAGTTTATGCAGCCCCCATTGAGCCTCTGGAGGAGACTCTGTCTGTTAAAATCACGACACCTTCAATGCCCAATTCAAGGGGAATTTTCCCCTCGAGCGGTCCCACCATCATCAATTCGGGCGGTGCGTCGCCTCCATGGCCTGAAGCGCGCCGTGCAACATGTTCCCAAGAATTGCTTCAGCAATTGAGGCCGCACTCCATTGAAGGTAAGATAACATCTTTCTTTATTCATAACAGGCAGCTTCCCTCCCGTATCTTTGTCCTGCTGGCCTTACGCGTTTCAATGAATTCCTTTCATCTTCTTCAGAGGCCACCGTGAGCAGTTGCAAGATATCGTGCGTGACTAGCAGCCCCTGCATGCTCATTAAATCTGTTTGGATTGGCCTCCGGTGTGCCCATAATTCCACATTCATATTGCATGCTGGGCTACGTAGTCTGTTTTGCACAGAATTAATCCCTCCAGTGGGTTCAATTGCTCACGTTACATCAAGGACAGTTTATGCAGCCCCCATTGAGCCTCTGGAGGAGACTCTGTCTGTTAAATTCACGACACCTTCAATGCCCAATTCAAGGGGAATTTTCCCTCGAGCGGTCCCACCATCATCAATTCGGGCGGTGCGTCGCCTCCACGGCCTGAAGCGCGCCGTGCAACATGTTCCCAAGAATTGCTTCAGCAATTGAGGCCGCACTCCATTGAAGGTAAGATAACATCTTTCTTTATTCATAACAGGCAGCTTCCCCTCCTGTATCTTTGTCCTGCTGGCCTTACGCGTTTCAATGAATTCCTTTCATCTTCTTCAGAGGCCACCGTGAGCAGTTGCAAGATATCGTGCGTGACTAGCAGCCCCTGCATGCTCATTAAATCTGTTTGGATTGGCCTCCGGTGTGCCCATAATTCCACATTCATATTGCATGCTGAGCTACGTAGTCTGTTTTGCACAGAATTAATCCCTCCAGTGGGTTCAATTGCTCACGTTACATCAAGGACAGTTTATGCAGCCCCCATTGAGCCTCTGGAGGAGACTTTGTCTGTTAAATTCACGACACCTTCAATGCCCAATTCAAGGGGAATTTTCCCCTCGAGCGGTCCCACCATCATCAATTCGGGCGGTGCGTCGCCTCCACGGCCTGAAGCGCGCCGTGCAACATGTTCCCAAGAATTGCTTCAGCAATTGAGGCCGCACTCCATTGAAGGTAAGATAACATCTTTCTTTATTCATAACAGGCAGCTTCCCCTCCAGTATCTTTGTCCTGCTGGCCTTACGCGTTTTAATGAATTCCTTTAATCTTCTTCAGAGGCCACCGTGAGCAGTTGCAAGATATCGTGCGTGACTAGCAGCCCCTGCATGCTCATTAAATCTGTTTGGATTGGCCTCCGGTGTGCCCATAATTCCACATTCATATTGCATGCTGGGCTACGTAGTCTGTTTTGCACAGAATTAATCCCTCCAGTGGGTTCAATTGCTCACGTTACATCAAGGACAGTTTATGCAGCCCCCATTGAGCCTCTGGAGGAGACTCTGTCTGTTAAATTCACGACACCTTCAATGCCCAATTCAAGGGGAATTTTCCCTCGAGCGGTCCCACCATCATCAATTCGGGCGGTGCGTCGCTCCATGGCCTGAAGCGCGCCGTGCAACATGTTCCCAAGAATTGCTTCAGCAATTGAGGCCGCACTCCATTGAAGGTAAGATAACATCTTTCTTTATTCATAACAGGCAGCTTCCCCTCCCGTATCTTTGTCCTGCTGGCCTTACGTGTTTCAATGAATTCCTTTAATCTTCTTCAGAGGCCACCGTGAGCAGTTGCAAGATATCGTGCGTGACTAGCAGCCCCTGCATGCTCATTAAATCTGTTTGGATTGGCCTCCGGTGTGCCCATAATTCCACATTCATATTGCATGCTGGGCTACGTAGTCTGTTTTGCACAGAATTAATCCCTCCAGTGGGTTCAATTGCTCACGTTACATCAAGGACAGTTTATGCAGCCCCCATTGAGCCTCTGGAGGAGACTCTGTCTGTTAAATTCACGACACCTTCAATGCCCAATTCAAGGGGAATTTTCCCCTCGAGCGGTCCCACCATCATCAATTCGGGCGGTGCGTCGCCTCCACGGCCTGAAGCGCGCCGTGCAACATGTTCCCAAGAATTGCTTCAGCAATTGAGGCCGCACTCCATTGAAGGTAAGATAACATCTTTCTTTATTCATAACAGGCAGCTTCCCCTCCTGTATCTTTGTCCTGCTGGCCTTACGCGTTTCAATGAATTCCTTTCATCTTCTTCAGAGGCCACCGTGAGCAGTTGCAAGATATCGTGCGTGACTAGCAGCCCCTGCATGCTCATTAAATCTGTTTGGATTGGCCTCCGGTGTGCCCATAATTCCACATTCATATTGCATGCTGGGCTACGTAGTCTGTTTTGCACAGAATTAATCCCTCCAGTGGGTTCAATTGCTCACGTTACATCAAGGACAGTTTATGCAGCCCCCATTGAGCCTCTGGAGGAGACTCTGTCTGTTAAATTCACGACACCTTCAATGCCCAATTCAAGGGGAATTTTCCCCTCGAGCAGTCCCACCATCATCAATTCGGGCGGTGCGTCGCCTCCACGGCCTGAAGCGCGCCATGCAACATGTTCCCAAGAATTGCTTCAGCAATTGAGGCCGCACTCCATTGAAGGTAAGATAACATCTTTCTTTATTCATAACAGGCAGCTTCCCCTCCCGTATCTTTGTCCTGCTGGCCTTACGCGTTTCAATGAATTCCTTTCATCTTCTTCAGAGGCCACCGTGAGCAGTTGCAAGATATCGTGCGTGACTAGCAGCCCCTGCATGCTCATTAAATCTGTTTGGATTGGCCTCCGGTGTGCCCATAATTCCACATTCATATTGCATGCTGGGCTACGTAGTCTGTTTTGCACAGAATTAATCCCTCCAGTGGGTTCAATTGCTCACGTTACATCAAGGACAGTTTATGCAGCCCCCATTGAGCCTCTGGAGGAGACTCTGTCTGTTAAATTCACGACACCTTCAATGCCCAATTCAAGGGGAATTTTTCCCTCGAGCGGTCCCACCATCATCAATTCGGGCGGTGCGTCGCCTCCACGGCCTGAAGCGCGCCGTGCAACATGTTCCCAAGAATTGCTTCAGCAATTGAGGCTGCACTCCATTGAAGGTAAGATAACATCTTTCTTTATTCATAACAGGCAGCTTCCCCTCCCGTATCTTTGTCCTGCTGGCCTTACGCGTTTCAATGAATTCCTTTCATCTTCTTCAGAGGCCACCATGAGCAGTTGCAAGATATCGTGCGTGACTAGCAGCCCCTGCATGCTCATTAAATCTGTTTGGATTGGCCTCCGGTGTGCCCATAATTCCACATTCATATTGCATGCTGGGCTACGTAGTCTGTTTTGCACAGAATTAATCCCTCCAGTGGGTTCAATTGCTCACGTTACATCAAGGACAGTTTATGCAGCCCCCATTGAGCCTCTGGAGGAGACTCTGTCTGTTAAATTCACGACACCTTCAATGCCCAATTCAAGGGGAATTTTCCCCTCCAGCGGTCCCACCATCATCAATTCGGGCGGTGCGTCGCCTCCACGGCCTGAAGCGCGCCGTGCAACATGTTCCCAAGAATTGCTTCAGCAATTGAGGCCGCACTCCATTGAAGGTAAGATAACATCTTTCTTTATTCATAACAGGCAGCTTCCCCTCCCGTATCTTTGTCCTGCTGGCCTTACGCGTTTCAATGAATTCCTTTCATCTTAATCAGAGGCCACCCTGAGCAGTTGCAAGATATCGTGCGTGACTAGCAGCCCCTGCATGCTCATTAAATCTGTTTGGATTGGCCTCCGGTGTGCCCATAATTCCACATTCAACCCACTGGAGGGATTAACTTTGTGCAAAATAGACTACGTAGCCCATCATGCAATGGGAATGTTAAATGGAATTATGGGCACACCGGAGGCCAATCCAAACAGATTTAATGAGCATGCAGGGGCTGCGAGTCACGCACGATATCTTGCAACTGCTCACGGTGGCCTCTGAAGAAGATGAAAGGAATTCATTGAAACGCGTAAGGCCAGCAGGACAAAGATACGGGAGGGGAAGTTGCCTGTTATGAATAAAGAAAGATGTTATCTTACCTTCAATGGAGTGCGGCCTCAATTGCTGAAGCAATTCTTGGGAACATATATATATATATATATAAATATACATATTCAAGACCTATAAAGGGAGGAGTCTAAATTATGCTGCTTCATGCCAATAAGGGCAATATGTTTGCAAAATTGACTTACTTTAGATATCTTATTCAAAAAAGAGGGTGGAGTTTATTGTATGCTGCTCGTCCAACAGTGCTGCACTTACATGCCTAACAAGAGTAGTGAGATCAATAACTTTGTTGCTAACATATCAGATGTTTCTAAAGATTTCAAGGAGTAAAAAGAGGCCCTGCATCAGAACCAATAGGGAAAGGATATCTGAATAATTAAACTCAGACCTGTAAGTGGGAACATTATGACCAAATTGTGTCGTCCTGGTGCAGTTTTCCAGCTGAAGGTCATACAACAGAGACTTCATTATGTGGTAGCTGGGAAGGAGACAGAAACATATTGGAGCTGATTCACAAAGCTAATCTGAGCCAAAAGTCTAACTCTACAACTTTTGGTGTTCACAGAAGTCATTTCCGACTCGTATCTTTACGTTCGCACTCAGGCTGGAATCTCTGCACTCGGTGCGGAATCTCCGCACTCAGGCCGTAATCCCCACACTCGGGCCGGATGGTCATTGTCTTTAATGCTAAACACCTGTGCAAGTTCTTACCATCCCCCCACCCTGCTCCAGCTGAAACACTGCAGTTCAATAGCCAATCTCAGCCCTGCAGCAAACATAAAAGCAGAGCTAACACATACAAACCTTTCAACATGTCGCTGAATGTGTTTGTTGGTCTGCCCCTTGCCATGAGGCAAGAACAGTTGAGGAGGAGAGTAGAGAGGATTTTTAGACAAAGAATTAACCTATTTGGGATGTCCAGCCAAAATGTCAGGGCCAGATACCGTTCCCCCCTGATGTCATCTTGGAGATGGTTTGTGAGTTGGAGCAGGAACTTGACTATGTTACCTGTCGCTCCCATTTCATCACAACCTATCCTAAGATTCTTGCTGCTCTCCATTTTTTTGCTATGGGGTGGTTACAAAGGGTCTCAAGTGACCTTGTTGGCATTTCTCAGGCAAGCCAGTCGCAGTGCTTGCATCAGGTACTCAGCTGCATCAATGCAAGAGCCCACCTCCACATACGAATCCCCCATACACTGGACAGGAGACAAAGGGTAGCTAGGGATTTCTACCTCATTTCCTGCTTCCCATGTGTACTGGGTGCAATTGATTGTACCCATGTGGCTCTTCAGCCACCCCACCGCATTGCACACATCTTCTGCAACAGACACCAATGGCATTCCATCAATGTTCAGGGTGTTTGTGATGCCAGTGGCAGATTAATTGATGTGCATGCAGTGTTCCAGGCAGTACCCATGACAGCTTCGTATTCCACATGTCACCTCTTGCCCGGCGGATGGCTGCGGGAGAATTTAGCAACATGTGGCTACTGGGTAAGTACCAAGCACAAAACATGTGGGATATGTATAAAAGTAATGTATGAATGCCATTTCACATAAACAACCATTTAACAATAAGATTCATCATGGCACATACATGGCCTCAACAGACACTGCATGTACCAAAGTATAGATCACGTTCTGTACAGATGCAAGAGGGACATGTAATCAAGTGCCCTATTTTCCCTCCTCAGATGATGCTGGGTATGCACTCTCCCCTCAACTCCTCACACCATACAGACGTGCATCCACTGTAGCTCAGTGTAGGTACAATAGGGCACACATACGAACTCGAGCCATCATAGAGTGCACTTTTGGTCTCCTAAAGTCACGATTCAGATATCTTGACCGTACACAGGGGTGCTGATGTACTCCCCTGAAGTTGTGTGCAAGATCATAGTAGCCTGTTGTGTCTTGCACAACATAGCTTTAAGTCATGGCTTACACATACCTCTCGACCCTCAGCTCGGTCTGAATCCGGGCAACCAGGCCATTGCACAGAACAGAGGGCAGGGTATACAAGTCCGTGATCAGCTGGATGGCACTTTTTTCACCTGAGCAACCTGTTGTGTTACGGACAAAATGTGGTTTGCAATCTGTTGTCAATGATGAAAGCTGGATATTTATGACTAAGTCCAAAAATTCCACCCTGAAACTACTTTGCAAGCCACACTCAATGATGTAAACCACAGCTGTTGACAGGAATCAAAAGACTGGCCATGTAATAGGATGTCAGATGTCAGCTGTCTGTGTTGTCGATGTCTCTAAGGAATCCATTGCCTCAGAGGATTAAATGTATGTGTATGTGTGACACCTCCCAGGACCTTTTGACTATGGGTGCCTGATTCACAAAGGGGCCTAACTATTGCATTATGGAGTATTTGCCCTCAAATGAAACGACTTACCCACAACTGAGGAGTCTCCACCGTGAGTGACGATGAGCTTTGTGAATCAGGCCCTATGTGCCTGGGATACACAGCACTGCTTCCTCCGAATTCACTGTAAAACTACAGTCAACTCTTGAGCTGAGCAAAAGATATGGACTACATGTACCATATTGCAAGGGAGCAAACTCTTCTGGGATGTGATGTTTTGTCTGGCCACACCCTTTTCCCTGCCCAAACCTAATTTAATGGTCTGTTCTACCTTTTGTCTCACGTCTCTAAAGTTCCTTATATGTGTTATTTTTTAAATCTCCGCTACAGAGTAGCAGGATGGCAGAGGATCTGATCTGTGACAGAGGATGACTCAGAATGAACACAAAATGTCTGCCAGCAACTTCCTGTGATGTATTTCCTGCCTACCACTTCCTGTATGTCATTTCCTGTATGAACAGATTGGGTTCCGGCCCATTTCCGAAATCTCCGGCCCGACTGCGTACTCCACGAATGCGGGTCGTAGGCGCTGCACAAGGAGCGCAGGCTCTGTATGCGGGGCCTCAGCACTAAACACGGCACCTACGCTCCACATACGGGGAGTACGCACTTGGGCCAGAGATTTCGTAAATGGGCTAGAACCCAATCTGTTCATACAGGAAATAACATACAGGAAGTAGTAGGCAGGAAATACATAACAGGAGGTTGCTGGCATCTATTTTCTGCTCATTCTGAGTCCTCCTCTGTCACAGATCAGATCCTCTGCCATCCTGCTGCTCAGTACAACCCAAGTACCTCCAACATGGCTGAGGGACTTGAGGAGAAAGCATCCCCTTTGACTGAAAGTGAATTGGATATCCTAGCAGAGGGGGTGCTAGAAAAATTCCCTCAGCTGTATGGGGGGCCTGAGGACCAGTTGAGTAAGGCAGCACGCGCCAGACTCCGGTCCACCATTGGGGAGCTCTGCAGTGCAGTGGGTGTCTATGCCCAGCGGGGCAGGGCATGCCGTAAGCGCTGGGAGGACCTAAGGCGCTGGGCCAGGATCAAGGCCCAGGAAATCTTGGTACAGTCCTCCCAGCACCATGTGCACCATCCCCGCCTCTCGCCACTGTCAAGGAAGGTCCTGAGGGCAGCCTGGCCGACCCTCCATGCTCAGCTGGAGGAGGTGGGCAGCAGAGGAATGGTAAGTGAATTAACTGCAATATGTGTCTGAAAGTATGATGTGAGGGATGACAAAAGCTGTACCATCAGGTGTCCCATACCTCCATTTGCCTATTCTGTACAAATGCAGCAGTCATTGCAAGGCCAAAGGCTCGCTATAGCAAATAGAATGCACTGAGCAGAGTGCATTCTGGGAGCGGTAGTTTTTGTATGCCACCAGGGGAATAGAGCCACACACGCTCATTTGTATATAAAATTGCACTGCCAGCACTATTACCAGTGAAACAAGGGCCTTATAACTGATGTGAGCATTGGTTGAGGAATTGTACAGACACTGTCCAGTGTGTGGATGAGAGGCCTATGGGTGTTGGATGCTATGACTTGCATTGCCTTTGGTGAGATTGGGTTCTGATTAAGACAGATCATCATGTGCCATGGAGTTAAGACAGACTTTGAGATACTTGCCTCACTCTTAAGTGATACAAACTTCTCTAAGTGAGTCCACATACACACGTCTTCCCAACAGTGGCTTGTATGTAATTTGTCCAGTCAAGGTAGCTGTAGCAACTAGCCACATTTGTTCACCAGGGTACGGCACTACCTGAGCAGTCTTTGAAGGGAAAATGTGGCACTAGGCTGTCTGCTGTTGTGAGGGAATATCAAAATGTTAGACTCCCCACTTAGCAAAGCTAATATCCCAGCCCATATTTGGATATGTAAACCCAAATCTGCATTTGTGTTGTCTCATACAATGCTACACTGCAGATGACATTTGTTAGAAAGTGTAAGAGTGCAGAGACTCCATATCACAGGACCATTCCAATACCATCCGGACTGTCCCCGATCTCCTTTTTTTAGACTGGCATTGGAAGATGCCTATTTATCAATGACAGGAAACATAGATTACAAGAATGCAGAAGGTGAGGGTTGGTCAGTACAGAAGTGTAAGCCATCAATTTCAAGTAAGATGTCTATGTGTGAGTCAAATCAGGACACCACAGTGAACATACACATACTTTAGGCTCCAAGTCTGACCTTGCTTCATGTAGTTATGTGTGTCGTTCTGACGTGTACAACCACTACATCATGATTTGTCTTCCATTTCAGTGGGCCCAGTTGGCCAAGAGGACAAGGACCAGGACCCATGTCAGAGCAGGACATCGTTGGGGCACCGGCTGCCATGACCTCTCTCCACAACTGAAGAGGAAGAGGAGGAGGAGGGACCTTCAACATCAGAAGGCAGGGGAATTGCACACATCTAGACTGAGCAAGACCACACCTCAAGTGCTACGGACCGGGTGGAGGCTGAGGACATTGTAGGAGGGGGAGAACTGGGCTTTCTAGCCAGGGAGTTGGGGGAGATCTACTCTCCCCTTGACTATTCACAACTTTCTTTTCTCGAGGTGTCCCTGGAGCAGGCCACACCAAAACCTAGGCCTGCCATCAGCCCCTCCCTGACTCTAGAGGCCCCCATTTCATCGGGGTCTCCAGCTGCATCACCTGCCACTAGTTCCCTTCTAAGTGGCTGTCAGGAAGACCCTAACCTAGGCTCTGGCCCTGAGACACCACTCCCCTCATGTTCAACCCAAACCCCTCCCTGTATTGTAACTCCTGTGGCTGCATCCCAGGAAGTGATGGGGGCATGTGAGGGTTAGCCAGATATGTCCTCTCGCATCATGCTGCAGATCTGTGATGAGGTGCTATGATGCGAGAGGAACTTGCAAAGTCTATGGCCACCTTCACTGCCAGTGTCACTTCCTTGGGTGCAGCCATGTTGTCTGTCCTAGCCCAACGTCCCTCCCAAACCACCCTCAATGTTTCCCTCTGTACGTTGCCCCACACTGTTTCCCCCCGTACCCCTTGTGTGTTCCAACCCCGTTTGGTGCCTGGTCCTGCACCGGCCAGCCAGGAGCCTGCATCGGATTCAGAGGATCTAAACAGTGGGCCTGATTCACAGAACTAACTTACGTCAAAATCCTAAACTTACAACAATTTTGGTATTCACAGAATGAACTTACACATTTGGGTATTCACAGAATGAACTTACACATTTGGGTATTCACAGAATGAACTTACACATTTGGGTATTCACAGAATGAACTTACAACAATTTTGGTATTCACAGAATGAACTTACACATTTGGGTATTCACAGAATGAACTTACAACAATTTTGGTATTCACAGAATTAACTTACACATTTGGGTATTCACAGAATGAACTTACAACAATTTTGGTATTCACAGAATTAACTTACTCATTTTGGTATTCACAGAAGGCACTTACTCATCAATGAGTAAGTTTATTCTGTGAATACCAAAATGAGTAAGTTCATTCTGTGAATACCAAAATGGTAGTAAGTTTAGGATTTTGTCGTAAGTTAGTTCTGTGAATCGGGCCCATTGTGGAGATTGAGGATGACCAGAAGGACAGTTGACTTTTTGGACTGTGACTTTGTTTTGGACATTTATTTACCTTGCCCCTTGTATATAGACTGGTTCCCCTTATGCTTCCTTATGTGTTTTATTTATGTTACCCACCCCCTCCAAGTCCCCTAGTCCATTCTGTATATAGAACATTATTTGCTTCCCTTTCTCCCTTCCAAAGGGACTTCAAATCCATTTAATTTACATAAACTCATATTTTGAATCAAACTTTCTCTATCTTGTTAACTTCATTGTAAATGTTGTGTTCAAAGTATGGACATATACCTTGGGAGTAGTTATTTGCTCTGCACATGATAGCATGTTGCACTGATGGGGTTACACTTTTACATGTGTCACTCACACACATTTAGCCTCACATCTCTAGGCCACCACAAGGGTAAACATTTGGCCATCAGTACATAATATGCAACTTAGGGGCATATTCACAAGGACTTATCGCCGAGTTATCTCCACCTTAACGCATCAAAAGTGGAGATAGATTTAACGCCCCATTCACAAGCGGGTGCAAATTGCAGACAACGCAAGTATTCCCGTGATAACTGCCGCAAAATTTACCTCCACGGGTGACACCACCAACTAACCCAAATGAGATGCAGAGTAGGCGTTCCCGTGCAAAAACACACGAAAACACCACTACACCACATTCACAACGAACTGCCAGATCTGCGATGCGAACCAAAAACAGGCGATAAGCCGCGGTAGCAGCAGGGATTTAACACCTGCCTTCTGCTGGTGTTAAGCAGGACGACTACCTGCAGTATGAAAGGGAGCCCAGCCCAGAGCCACATCTGAAGACCCACAGATGCCATGGAGACAATGATCACGCAGCTCGGAGACCCATGAGGGCCACAACACCCACCGCCACCACTCCCAGGCCCCCCCCGGACCCCCCCAGGACAAACACATACCGTGCACGACACAAGAGCCACAAAAAGCGCATGATGTCGCACAATGACAACAAGAAACATGTGTGGTCAGAAGAACGAGAAACAGTCACTCATCATTGAAGTAACAACCAAAAACTTTATTGAATACAACACAAAACACCAATGCGGAAGACTCCTGTCGGATCTGTCCGGGACAATCTTGATGTCACAGCCTGGAAAATAAAGCAGAAAATCAGAACATGTGTCATGCGCACATCAAAGGAGCGAGACAAAGAGAAACAGAGAAGGAAAGAAAGGCAGAGAGAGAGAGACGGAAAGGAAGGGAGAGAGGGAGAGAGAAGGAAAGGAAGGGAGAGAGAGAGAGAGAGAAGGAAAGGAAGGGAGAGAGAGAATGAAAGGAAGGGATAGAGAGAGAGAGAGAAGGAAAGGGAGGGAGAGAGAGAGAGAGAAGGAAAGGAAGGCAGAGAGAGAGAGAAGGAAAGGAAGGGAGAGAGAGAGAGAGAGAGAAGGAAAGGAAGGGAGAGAGAGAGAGAGAAGGAAAGGAAGGGAGAGAGAGAGAGAGAAGGAAAGGAAGGGAGAGAGAGAGAGAGAGAGAAGGACAGGAAGGGAGAGAGAGAGAGAGAAAAGGAAAGGAAGGGAGAGAGAGAGAGAGAGAGAGAGGGAGAAGGAGGGACACTGCCGCCCCCGCGCACCCAGGCACCACTGCTCAACTGCTGCCACCGGTCTGTCTCCAACCACGTGCCGGTATACACTGCAAGCCACCAGGTCTGCAATCTGTAATCGAGGCCAGAGTCAATCATGGCAGAGTCCATCTCACTGCACACGGCAACAACGCCTGTCAGTCCCTGCGCACACATGCAGCCGCACCCTACCCCCTCCCGCCGGCCAGCGCTGGCTGTCCGCACTTGCGCCCCTTGGCCCCACTGCTCACCTGCCGCCAATGGTGTGTACACCAGTGGGCACACCACGTGCCCGTGCAAGCTCCAGGCTCAGGTCCCGCCACCATGGCATGCTCCACATCATGCGGACCCGCACCGCGGCCCAGCAGGTCCCACACATGACGCTGAGTCCTGAGGCATCAATGGCAGAGACCACATCAGTGCACACGTCATCATCGCAGGCTGCACACCCGCTCAGCAATTTCGGTGCCACTAACCCTGTGCAACCCCAGTCAGCGCCACGTGGTGGAAGGCCCGTGACGGCCGCATGGCTCCAGGTGCCACTAACCCTGTGCGCAACAACTCATGGGCCCTTTATGATGGAGAATCGTGGAACATCCGTCATCCAGTCACCACCGGCAGTGGGGAATGTGACGTTGTCGGCCCCTTATATTGGCGGGGTCACATGGCCTGTGACGCCTGTGCCGGATGGGTGTGGTGTGTGTGCAAACCTGCCTTCAGGGAGTGGCCGTGACATGCTGACAACTAGACCAGCGACCTGCAGACCACTAGCGTGTAAACCTGCGACTTGTAGCTATGTGGCCCCCCCCTCGGAGCGTAAGCGGAGTGGTCTGGCCTGGCGTACGCCGGACCAGCGCAGGGCTTGCAACAATGACTCGGGGGCTCTGGGCGTGGTTCAGTCCATGTCCGGACAAGAAAGTGACTAATGCGTGTGTCCCCGTTGTAGTGTCTACGGCACCCGGAACGCAATCGGCAATGCAGCACACTGTGACTGGAATCCCACTAGATGAGCATCATTGACGTTAGGGGGAATCACTGACCCTACATTCATCCACACATTCAGACATGAATGATTAAAGACATGACACAGCAGTGTGTTTCTGAATGTTTAATGCACATCCAGTGGAGTTTAGCAGCTGGAGCAGTACAGGGCCATGCCAACCTCACTTCACAATATGGGCCCGTGGAGGGCCAGCCAGAGTCCATCGGGGAATGACAAGTACAGCGGAAGAGGAAGGGTACAGTCCGCAGTCTGGTCACCGTGTCATTGGTCACCAAACAGGATATGGCAGTCCATGTCGCAGTCCAAGGTGAGTGCAGCAGAGTGTATCGGGGGTCAGTGGAAGGTCATGGGGCCATGTGCGGCACCAAGCAGCAACAGGCCAGGTGGCGGACATGAATGCTAGTGCCTCCTTCTGAGCTCAAGCCCATCCACGTCCTCGTCCTCGGATGTGTGCTCTGCCCCACCTGTGGGTGGTGCAGTTCCGGCTGCGGCACTGTGTGCCACTGACACATCAGGGGCCGGAGGTGGATTGTCGGCCGCACTGTGTGGCAGTGACGCATCAGGTGCCGGAGTGGAAATGCCTGCCGCACTGTGAGGCACTGACACACCAGGGGGCGGAGATGTGGATGGTGTAGGGGCAGCAGCATTCATCTGCGCCACGCCTTGTGGCAGCAATGCCATGATGAGGACATGCAGGGCATGGTAGATCCCAGCTACATTTTGCTGATATGCAGCGGTGGCTGCCATCCTTTCAGCCTCCATCCGCACCATGTCCTCCATGAGCCTCCGCATGTGTGCCAGCTCACGGCTGAGATCGCTGGAGCCACTCTGAGTGGACAGGTGTTCTTGTCTCCGAGTCATGACTCCAGCGATGTCAGCCAGGGCTAGTTGGAGACCATGGAGTAGCGTGTGGGTGTCTGTTAGGGACTGGAGGTGGTCCCTGATGGGACTCAGACACCCATGGATGGTGTCAAGTTTGGTAGCCATGAGGTCGAACCCCACCCGCACCTGCTCAGCCATCTCCCTCTGGCCCTCCAACATACTGCGTTGGAAGGCCATGTGTTGTTCGGGGGGGTCTTGGGAGACAGCCGGGGTTGTTGGTGCCTCCTGCTGGGTGGTTTGTGGAGTGGGTGGGGTCTCCTCGATGCAGCTGGGCTGCCCTGGTCCTGGAGGTGATTGGCGGATGAGTTCAATGATGTCTTGGAGGGCTTGGGTGTCGATGCTGGTGGTGTCCTCCTCATCATCAGTGAAGAGTGGCTGGGACTGCTCTGCAGGAGGTGTTGACGGTGCCCCTGCAATGTGAAGGGGAGATGCTGTGTTACAATGTGTCCACATGTATGTAGCCGCATGGTACATGTTCACATTCAGACAGCATGGCAATTTACATTGTGACAGTCTGTAGATCAGGGCCATGATCCAGAGTCATTGTGGGTGTGCACTGTGCTGTGCTTGATTGTGCATGTGTGCCATTGTGGCCATCTCTCCCCGTCCCCCCAGTACCTGGTGGTTACTCACCCTGGGCCCGATTCACAGAATTAACTTACTACTAAATCCTAAACTTACTAACATTTTGGTATTCACAGAAGGCACTTACTCATTTTGGTATTCACAGAAGGTACTTACTCATGTTGGTATTCACAGAAGGCACTTACTCATTTTGGTATTCACAGAATGCACTTACTCATTTGGTATTCACAGAATGCACTTACTCATACTAACTTTATGTCTGCACTCGGGCCGGAGATTCCGGCCTGGTGGTGGAGATTCCGGCCCGATGGTGGAGATTCCGGCCGGTGGTGGAGATTCCGGCCGGTGGCGGAGATTCCGCCACCAGCCGAAATCTCCACAACCGGGCCGGAATCTCCATCATCGGGCCGGAATCTCCACCTCCGGGCCGGAATCTCCACCACCGGGCCGGAATCTCCGGCCCGAGTGCGGACATAAAGTTAGTATGAGTAAGTGCATTCTGTGAATACCAAAATGAGTAAGTGCATTCTGTGAATACCAAAATGAGTAAGTGCCTTCTGTGAATACCAAAATGAGTAAGTACCTTCTGTGAATACCAAAATGAGTAAGTGCCTTCTGTGAATACCAAAATAGTAGTAAGTTTAGGATTTTGTAGTAAGTTAGTTCTGTGAATCAGGCCCCCTGTTGCTGTTGTGTTGTGTCATGTCGAGCAGTATCCGGTGCCCCGACTCCTGCCACGGTCTCCACACTGATGACTGTCGACACCAGCTCCTCCATGTCATCCAGCTCCAGCTGTGGCGCTGGGCTCCCACCTCCAGTCTGCATTGCTGCCTTCTGGTTGCCTGCGAGTTTCTCCTTGGTTTTGCGCTTGATGTCAATCCATCGCCTCTTGACCTCGTCCATTGACCTCTTGTGCTCTCCGACGGCATTCACCTTGTCCACGATGGTCCGCCATATTCCATTTTTGGTGCCCAATGACACATTGGAGGTGACGAACAGTTGTTGATGGTGTTCTATCACCTCCGTGACCAGGATCCTATTTTCCTGCGGACTGAACTTCGTCTTCCTCTTCTTCTTGTCCTTGCCCTTCCCTGTCCCCGAGGTCCCAGGCTGGTCGTCCGGGGTGCTTGTGGGGTTCCGCTCGTCCTCTGCGCCTGCTCGGGCTGCCTCCATGGTGCTTCGGTGTTGGTCATTTTGTTTGTGTTTTTTTTCTACTTTTGTAGTGATTTTCCCGTCTGCCGTGTGTGTATGGCAGGCCTGGCGCTGCTTATCGCTGATTTCCTCATCGCAGTTTGGCCCATCGCATGTTTTTTTGCGTTGGGGTTTGGGTTTTTATCACGGTCGTTGTATCGCGGACATTGTCCGCGTTTTCGGGAGACTATCGCATGGTACCGCCGTGTTGTGAATTCCACGTTAACACAGGGTTATTTTCCCGCGATAGACTGCGATGTGTAAAGTTGCGTTAAAATTTTTTGGAGGTGTTTAGCGCACGTTCTTGTGAATATCCCCCTTGGTCTTGACTTGTGAGGACATTTATCTTTTATTTACACATATTCACTCAGGATGATATTTTTTCCTGTGATCAAGAGGGATCGTGCTTGCGACTTCGCAAAGTTGGTGGTGAGGATCGATGTGAGTAAGTGTGTTTGTGTTGTTGCTGAGGTGCAGGTTGGTGTGGTGCATCTGCCTGTAAAGGGGGAAAATCCTGGACAGGGGCTGATGGTGTTTGTACAGTTAGTGGGAGTGCCTGGACAGAGGGTGGTGGTGAATGTGCAGGCGGGGGAGTGCCTGGACAGGGGGTGAAGGTGGATATGCAGGTGGGGTGGGTGCCTGGGCAGGGGTTGGTGGTGGATGTGGAGGTGGGTGGAGTACCTGGACAGGGGGTGCTGGATGTGCAGGTGGGGGGAGTGTCAGGACAGGTGTTGTGGTGGTGGTGGATGTGTACTCTTGCTGCAAGCCTGTGCAGTTTGTGGTACAGGTGTGTGGGTGTGATGTGCTGCAGGTAGATGTGATGGCTTCCCTCCCTGCGTTGACCTTGAAGGGAGACTTGGGATAAGTTTCAGCATGCCCTCCATCATCTTCTTGGCCAAGGCATGGTGTCTTGCACTCTCTTCCCTATGGATGGATATAATGTAATTGATCTTCTTGGACATGTCTTGCCAAGATCTATGCATCCTGTCCAACACCTGGGTCAGTCTGTCCACCACCTGAGGGATTTGGCACATGTTCTGCAGTGCCTTGGACATGTCTGACAGGGTAGCCGCTATGGCACGAATGTCCTGCCTCACATCAGCCTGCTGTTGGAAGAAGTCATCCTCCCACTGGCCACCATGTCCATCTGCTAGCCCCCTCTGCATGGTACGGCCATGGATAAGACCGCCAGGTCCACCAGCAGGGGGGAGGGTGGCAGGTAGTAGTCTGTTGACAGGAGATTGGTGCCCAGGAGATACCTGCACCACACCAGGGATGGTACCTCCCTTAGATGGTAGAGAGAATGCCTGGGATGCACTGTATAGGGAGGAGTGTGTAGGGGAACCACCACGTCTGTCCTGGATGCGAGGGCTGTGAGGGAGTGATGTCTGTGTTGGGGTGTGTGAGAGCTGTGGCTGGTTAGTGCTATGCTGAGGACAGGCAATCATGGGTGGTTTTTGATGTTGAGGCATTTTGCTGGGCGGAGGGGGCGTGGCCATACATATTTTGGCCAGTGTAACAAATGTTCTGGTCAAGGCATCTGACTCCTCATCCTCTGTGAAGAAGGGCCAGATAGTCTCCATCATCCTCCAATTCAGCAGCTTCCTCTGGTACTTCCTCCTCCTCCTCTTGGCAGTACTGGCAGCTGAAATTGCTGCATGCAAGAGTAGTGGATTCCCCCCTTCGATTGCCCGTTGCCCACCAATGGTGCAAGGTCCATTGTCCTCATCACCTGGAAGACAGAGGTTGCAACAGAATAAGTAATTACCTAGTATAAGATATGGTGCAACACAAGGGTTGACTCTACTGTACTTTGCATCAACCGATGATGCACATGTGACCTGCTTTGGGTACACCTACACTTGACAGCTAATACCATAGCACTGAGGTGTTTAATGGAGATGTACAATGCACAGGCAAACTCACCAGTTCTAGCCACAGCTGTGTGTTGCTTTGCGATCCCCCTGATGTCAACTGCTGAACCTGGCTCCTCATAGGTGTAGCTGAAGAAGCGGTCCATGATCCAGCAGCTGGAGAGGGAATGACACCATACTTAATGATCTGCATGACTAATATGCAAACAGGCACATGTGACACTCACATAACTGAAATAGTATGTATAAAACAGTTTACACACCAACTACAGATGCTATGCAGAAGGGGATTTGAATCTTTGGATAGATTTTGGAATCCATAATAGGGAAAAACGTTATGGCATGCTTACCTGATGGACAGATGTGAGTGGTTTTTACTGCTGCAGCCAGGATGTCTTGCATACCCCGGGATGGTGTTGTCTGCAGCACTGATGGTATCCTGCCAGCAGCTGTTATGAAACATACATGTCCATATTTAAGTACACAGGATGATAGCAATGAGTTAACATGTATATGTCATTGTCATAGACCATTGATATGCTATTTCTGGCCAGAGTGCCGCATGTTTACCTCCTAAACTTTACATGTGGGCCCCTGCTCACCAGCAGCCGTTGCCAGCTGTTACCTCCACACAGGACTGACATCAATGAGATAACACATTAACAGAAAAATGAGCATGAGAAGATAACTGATATTTGAAGGAAGGGGATAATTATGCTGAACACCTCTGCCTACCTTTGGTTACACCTTCATTGTTAGGCCAATTATGCCTCATGAGTATGATGTTGTCTGTTGACAAATCTAAAGGAGTGTACATCATCATGCAGACCAGTTTCACATTTGCATACCAGATCATATAATTGAATTGGAGAGTTAATATGTGAGATGTCTAATAGTCAGGTACATTTTGTGGCACATTTGTGCTTCCTCTCCATGAAGTCACAACACCCATTTAGAACTGTGAGATCACATATTTGTTATGTTCAATTTTTGTGTGTCCTCTGTTCCCATTTTACATGTACGACATCATGGTAGAACTAAGCTGTCAATGGATGATGTCTTGTCCAGCACACATCCTAACCTCATATATTATCCTGTCACATATATATGGGAATACGGTAGGAGAGGAGGCAAGCTGACATACATATTGTGGTAAAGTGTAGAAGCTTGGATGTTTGCCACCTACACTGGATTTGCGTTGTGCAGTTCAGCCACATGATATATATGTTTCACTTCTTCTACATCCACATTAGCAGCCCATACACCCCTCCCAAAACAACACAACCTAACTGGCATCAGTGTAACCCTCATCCACACCAATTTCCATACATTTTGTGCCCTGTGATTTTCCTTGAGAGTTTTCATATCATTGACTTACAATCCAGTTGTGGCTACTCCACTTCATATGACACAATATTGTCTATTATGTACATACTGCACTCACTTGCCATACATTTAGTGTCATCCTTTCACTAGCCACCATGGTGTGACATAGTATGCGGTAAAGTGCCATTTGTGGGCATATTGTTGTGATGAGTGACAACAGTGATGTTGAACACATACAATATACTGCGGACATTAAATCCACATTTTATGAGCATGAGCATTCAGGTACATAATTCTTGGGTTTACTTACCAGGGTCCCACATCTGCCCAGTGTGTGGTTCCTGACCCAATGTCACAGCCAACCTTGTAGCAGATGTCACTGTGGGTACTGGAATCCTGGATGACATCATTGGACCTACAAATATATGTGTGTTTGCCAGTTAACATTCCAGCTGCCACATGTAATGCACTCGATTTCAGAGTTCTCGCACTGTTGATGGAATACATGTAATGGGCCCAATTCACAAAGGTAAACTGAGAAAAAAATCTAACTTTACGACTTTCGGTATTCGCAAAGGGCATTTGCTACTCGTAAATGTCCTTTGTGAATACCGAAAGTCGTAAAGATAGACTTTCGTCTCAGTTTACCTTTGTGAATCGGGCCCAATATGTCCATCTGTTGTCTGCTGACAATGTAGGCTTTTGGACCCTCTCCTGACCAGTTTTACTTACCAGTTTGTGAGGGTGGTATGGCTGGCTGTGGATGATGTTGTTTCCTCCCCGAAGATGCAGGGACCTCTGCTACAGTTGATGACAGTACTCTGGCTGAATGTGTCAATAGAGGAGACTAGAGAAAAGTCAGCAAAGCAAAAATGTACATGCGCAACTTCCTCACTGCATCTACATGCTAACAGTAATGCTAAGTGCAGCTGCGGACGTTGCAGGTAGGAGCAGGGGGCGGTGGGAGGTGCATGGCAGGGGGGAATTAGATAGACGAAGGAATTGGGTACATTTTTTTTTTTAAAGAAATTCCCTCACCTTGTGTTTGGCAATGCAGCGAGCGCAAGGTGTGTGGTTTTCATTATTATTTTAATTTTATTTTCCCTATTACGTTGTCTGTTGATTCTCCCCCGCACCCCCACCCACCGCTTTTACCTGCCCCGACCACGGCTGGCTAAGTGGACGGGACATTTTGTCTAATGCTTTTTACCAGTCTTAGGTATATACGCCACAGTGCTATGCCCATGTTTTTGAAAGTGGGAATGGGATTCTGGTGCTTGTGGTGCAACGTACTGAAGGAGACACAGGAGGCTCTGACTCACTATGCTTTTTCTACATACTTGGGACAACTTCCTTAGTCACAATTGTGGTGCAACGCAAACAGACAATTCATATCCATGTTCTTGTCATCACATTTACCTGGTACCATATTGCGGACATCACTCACAGGCAGCCCTTTGAGCATGTGGGGGTGTATGGTGTTGAGGACATCCTCCTCTAGTGTGGTGAGATGGAGGCGGGATCCGGATTGTACTCCAGGGAGAATTATGGCCACCTCACTCCTGGCGTACTTCTCCTTCACCCGCCTCTTCTCGTCCTGCCACTTCTTCTTTATGTCATTGGCAGTGCGGACATCCTCCCCAATGCTGTGACTGCAGTGGCTAAATGCTGCCATAGGGCTACCTTCTGTGTGCCACTGGTGCTGTAAGGGGGGAAACCATGAACCGTTTGTGGTGCCTAACAATAAACTCCAAGATCATGGTGGTCTCCTCCTCTGTATAATTTTTCTTCCTCCTCTGGTGTAGCATTTTCCTGAAATAATGCGCAGAGCAGGCAAGCAGGAACTCTATGTGGACAAACCTGGTCCTTTTTTCTGTGCTGCTTTTATATGGTTTGTAGTGCAGGTCTTGCAGGTGGTGTCAATTGACTTCATCGGGTCCAACGGGGGTGGGGGATGGTAAGCACTTACACAGGTGTTTAACATTAAAGACAATGACCATCCTGCCCGGGTCTGGAGATTACGGCCTAAATGCGGAGATTGCGGCCCGAATGCGGAAATTACGGCCCCAGTGCGGAGATTACGGCCCCAGTGCGGATACTCTGGCCCGGGAGCAGAGATTCCACCCGAGGGCGGACGTAATGATACAAGTCGGAAATTACTTCTGTGAATACCAAAAGTCGTAAGTGACTTCTGTGAATACCAAAAGTCGTAAAGTTAGACTTTTGGCTCAGATTACCATTGTATATAGGCCCCTATGATTGCAACAGGTTTGATCCTGATTGTTTCTTTTCATGGGAATCGTAGGGAGTGAAGCTTACCATGGAACACATGGTTTAAACTATGTTTAGCTAAAAGAGTAAGAGCAAGTACCCATTCCACTCTGCTCAGAGGAGACATTTTCCTTGCCCTTGTCCAAAACGTTAGACTCATGGGCAGTTTCCTTTCTCACTTACTTGACTGAATCGTTCGTTATATGATTCTGACTTCAGAGCTTTTACTTGCTAACACCATCTGTCTGACTTCTGTCCAATTTCCCAGACTTCACTAGTTAAGCAAATAGGCAAGCCTGCTTTGATTTGCTTGATAAGAACCTTAAACAGTTTGTCTGGCATTTGCGATTTAGAATTAATTTGAATCATATTGTCTAATACATAAATGTTTTTATTACTGATTTACTACTACTAATTTGAATGATTTGAGTTTCTAACTTTGCTAATATGTTTATAAACCTTTATGGCTTGCAAATTTACTACTCTTTGTCATTCTTTTGGGGCCAAATGTGATTCACAAGAGTTAACTGATTTTTTGTGTCACGCCTCAGTCAGTGACTAAAGATCCATGTGCTTGAGTGCAGCTTGTACTTGACTTTGCGCCAGAGATCTGCATGGCCCAAATCCTATGCAACATAACGGTCTTTCACCTCTCCAGCGAGTTATGCTCTGTCATACAGGGAGTCTTGGATGTCAGACAAACTTGTCAGAGAGTCTCTTATCTAAGACCCCACACCCTTGTACTTACAAACCAGTTCACACACACAATTGTTGGTATTTTATTTATTATATATTTAATTTGTGGTAGTAGTCTACAAATCATGTGCCTCAGAATGATCATAATTATTATAAAAAAACTTAGCAGATAATACACAATTCAAGGCTAATGTACACAGGGACTGATCATAGTTCATCACACATCCCAAACCTATTATCCTATTTATTACCTGATTAGTATAAGTGTTGTAAGATATCTAACTTATATAACTGTATTCATTTTCCTAAGCCTTAATAAAGCCAAGCCATGTACAGTTTCACATCATTTCCTTAGCTATTCTCAGGTGAGCAATTGGAATGTAGCCCTTCAGCATCTCCCCTCAACAACCAACACGTGCCTAACTCCACCATTGTATCTGTAGATTATATACCTTCATTATTAATGATGTCTTATAGAGTGAAGACAAATCTTTGCAAGGTCATCTTCTCTTGCAGCCATTCGGTTACGACACGCACACAAGAAAATGGGAACGTTTTTCTGCTTGTTGGTTTGAATGGTGTGGAAACACATGGAATTTCTAAGCTAAAAACATGACGATTGAGCACACATTTGCTAGCTTTACCATCCAAACAGTTAGTCTACATTCTTCTTTTATAGACCCTCGGCTTATCATACACATTCTCTCTCCAATAGTAAATGGACTCATGTTTACATACACCCATGCCTGTCTTTTATGACATGTATTATTATCAAATGAAAACCCTACACACATGACAGTACATAGACCCCTTGGAAACTAGTGGTAACATTGGCATTAACAGGGGTTTGGGGGCATAGTCACATAAATGAGAAAAGTGTGGTATTTCACATAAATACAGGGAATATTCTCAGATTAATATCGTGTTCTGCCCTCAAAAAGCAGATCATGACTTTGAGGTATCAAGATCAACAATTTGTTTACCAGGTCATTGATTGGTGACTGTAACCATAAACCTCAGTTTAATATCAAACGAATACTGATCAACAAAGTAACTTTTTTTTGTTGTCAGGAGGAATTTAAAGGCTATATAACAGTACAAAACAAGATGCTGACTCAATTTGGGGCTTGTGAATATTACAATGTGCTCTGTTACTTTACAACCATTATTCAGGCCATAAAATTGCATTTTGGAAACCAAAGGTAGAGCAAGAAAATGAAGATTTGATATTGCTTAAGGAAGAGTGACGGGGCTCAGAGACAGTCACAAGAAACTTTGTGCCAGTGGGGAGAGACGAAAAAGGCAATTAAGTTCACAGAAAAAAACCCTCAGGGAAATTACTCAATTTATAGTACCTAGATGAATTATTTCCATTACAAAAGTTAACAGATAAGAACTAATAAAGCTGAGATGGCTTGGTAGAGTGGGACAGGATCTCAACATTACCTCCTTTTCTTTAGATAGAGTGAGCATCTCAATATGCACAGCCCGCTGTTTGGCTGACACTTTTATGTAAGCGAAAAATGTTTTACTTTATTTGAGGACAAATACTTCTTTTTGAAAGAACACACTATGTAAAATGTCAACTTCCTTAGATTAGAACTGTACTAAACTGAGTTATTGGTGTGGGGGGAGTCACACTCAGATAATAATCACAATCTTGTCAGGGTGAACCACAAAAGTCACCAAATTCATCTGTTCTTAACCCTCTGGCAGTTTAGCACAAAGCAGTCAGGCTTAACTTAGAGACAAAGTGTAAAGTATTTATGCAGCACACAAACAGTAATAAAGTGAAAACACAGTACAAGAAAAGTCACAAACCAATTTAGAAAAATAGACTAAATGTTAATAAATAAAATGATACCAGAACAACAAAAATCCAATAAGTAAAACCGGAGATATGCAATTCCAAAGTTTTAGGTAGATATAGCACCTAACAGCACAAAGCACCACTCGTGGGCATCTGGTCATTCTAGACCAGGGATAGTCACAATTTCTGGCCAGGTGCAATGGAACGTGGGCAGACACAGGCACCAGGTTAGTCCCGCTGAAAAAGGTACCTTCTCAAAGTCCGGCGCGAAGAGCTCTGTTCACGGTGGAGGAGGCTGCAAAGAGCAGGGAAAGCGTTGCCACTGGTTGCTGCTATAGCGTAAAGAGCAGGCCGGGCATCATGGACGGTCGTCACTGTAGCGCGAAGATCCAGTCTGGCATTGTGGAAGGTCATTGTTGGAGCTTCTCGTTGGAAGTCACCTCGGGCTGTTGCTGTAGCATGAAGTGCAGAGTTTGTGTTCCCAGTAGTAGCTGCCGGTTGCTGTAGCATGAAGAGTCATGTTCACTGAAGCTTTGGAATGGTGGTTGTCACAGGCATCAGTCTAAGCATGAACAGGCACGCTCATGGTCGGAAAAACCCCCCAAAACTTCTGGATGTCAGATGTAAAAAAAACGAACCTGACCCTTTGAATTTACCTGCAATCCCGGAGTCGAGTCTATCTTCCGATGACTGGAACCTGGATTTCACCTGTAAAGAGAAAAACAGTTGACACATTACCCCTCCGACCATAATACCCACCTATCACGTTTTACAGCAGGAGGGCAGAGACCCAGAAGAAGGAGCTGACCCTGGAAGAGAAAAGAAAGAGAAAGAAAAGACCGGAGGAGAGGACACACCCATCGCCCATCTGGAGCACCCGAAGGACACTGCAGAGATCCCGACAGCCAGACAGACTGATCCCGACTCAGAGGAGGAAACCCGAGAGGATGGCGAGACTGAGGAACCTCCAGTGAGGTGAAGCGAGAAGTGGTGGAGCCCGCCGGAGAACGCTGAAGTGCTGCTGCAACTCTCGAGAGATGCTGCGGAGCGGGTAAGTCATTATGGGATGGGTGGGCAGATTCTAGGGGTAGAAGAGAGGGAGGGCATGGTGGCGGAGAGTAGCACTGATCTGATTTTAAAAGAACCCCTTTTGCCCATCAAACTGCATAAAAGAAGACATTGGCATTACTGGAGCCATTTATTTGGAGAGGGGCAAAACCGGTGTGAGGAAAACTCCGAACAGGAGGTTGTGTATATTTTGAATAGGAATTACCCTATTCTCCGTAAGGTGAGGAAAACCTACAGAATATAGGAAAGAAATAGAGATCTCATAAGCCTTAACTGCCATTGTTTAGGATAGCCCTTTGGACTCTCAGAACCAAAGGAGAAGGGGCAGCTCCAACTACTTGAGCCCTCCCGTTCTGATCTTATTTTGACAAATTTACTATTGGTTTCGGTCTTTTTTATCCCACTGAGACCCTACCATCGTTGTCAGAGGTGGTGTGTTGACGGGTTGAAAAAATATATATAGAGAAGGAATATATACTTTCCGATTGTTGGAAATGGCCCTTTTTGCACGGTTATCCCCAAACCTTTTGCTTCTTCCTCCTATTTTTTCCTGGCTTGTGTTTGTTGGCTATAGGACTCTGGGCACTTTACCACTGCTGATCAGTGCTAAAGTGCATATGCTCTCTGTGTAAATTGTTATTGTGATTGGTTATCCATGATTGGCATATTTGTTTTACCAGTAGGTCCCTAGTAAAGTGCACTGAGTGTGCCAGGGCTGGTAAATCAAATGCTACTAGTGGGCTTGCAGCACTGATTGTGACACCCACATGAGTAGCCCTGAAAAGAGGTCTCAGGCCTGCCACCGCAGTGCCTGTGCGCAGTTTGTTAACAGCCATGTCGACTTGGCAAGTGCACCCACTTGCCAGGCCCTGCCCTTCCCTCGTCTTACACATAAGACACCCCTATGGTAGGCCCAAGGTACCCCCCTGGGCAGGGTGCAGTGTATGTGAAAGGTAGGACATGTACTGGTGTGTGTAACATGTCCTGATAGTGAAATACTGCCAATTTCGTTTTTCACTATTGAAAGGCTATCTTGCCCCATAGGACAGAATGGGGAATGCTTTGTAACATTTTACAAACATATCTTCCCATAGGGATAAGTTAGAAAAATGTAGTTTGGTATCCCTGAACTCAGGATTTAATAACACATCTTTTAGTAAAGATGGTTTTTAAATTGTGTGTTTGAAAATAACACTTTTAGAAAGTGGCTATTTTCTTGTTCATGCGTTATAAGAAGAGTATGCTGTTCCCCAAGGATGGACAACAAGTAGGGAGGCCAAAGGAGGGAAATCCTCCTTTTCAGAACTAGAGTCCTCACACACCCAGCAAGCTAGGTGTCATGCTTCATCATATGGACTTGCTCCTCGTAGGGTTGGCGCTGCAATACCCGACGGGTGTAGGAGATTAGGATCTGCCTCTTATGTTGCCCCCACTTTTTTTCTGATGTTTACACTGGTTTCTGGCTATAGTCTGGCTGGGACCCTGCTAATCAGGGCCCCAGCCTCTCTGTTCTCTCTAAACGATTTGGAGTGCACTTTAGGTGCACTAGTGATTGGAAACTGTGGTACCTTATGAGTCCCTAGTATATGGTACCTTAGGTACCAAGGGCATAGGTACTTCACAGGCCTACCAGGGGCTGCAGCATGTATTATGCCACCCCTGGGAAGCAGACTAAATCTGACACCACAGGCCTGCTACTGCAGCCTGGGTGAGGAAGTGCTAGCACTCCTCACTGAGATATAGGTTCCCTATATCTCTCCTACACACACATATAACCCTATCAGTCACCCCTAAGGCAGGCCCTATCAATCCTGAGGGCAGGGTGCTTGGCTTCTATGTGAGGGGGTGCCTCTGCCTGAGCAGGGCCCCTCTGCAGCTCTCAGAGTCCATTCTCTGGTGCTGTTTGTGGATGCGGTTAAACCATATACTTTTAAGTGCATTATATCCTCGCGGTAAAATGCTAACTTTGGAATGGCTGCATCGAAACATGTCGTGTTTGGTGTCAAACATCTTGGAATACTACCCCCCCGCCAGTCCTGGCGGCGGGGGTAGCATTCCACCCTTCTAGAGGGATAGACATGTACCTACTGTGGAAACGCGGTAGAATCCTGCAGAGCCCTGGCATCACAAAATGGATGCCACCAGTCACAGACACTGGGCTGCCCTCCTGCTGATGACCAACACTCGCAGTGGAGGAAGCCCAACAATAGATATCCTGTCCCAAGGGGTGTGACCACCTTCCAGACAGGGTTTAGTGTATTGGGGCTGGGTGGGTGCACTCTTAGAGTGCTTTGAAGTCCTGCACTGGGGGAGCAGAAGGCTCCTCTGTGCATATGCCAGTTCAAACCGGCTCAGGGGCTACCTGCCCCTGCTCTGGCGCGAAACTGGACAAAGGGAAGTGGGTGTAGCCACCCACTCCCCTGACCCTCCCATAGGTAGGGTCATAGAGCTAGTCCCTCCCTTTCTTTTAGTATAAGAGGGGGAACCTGTGCATTGCACCCTAGATTTCCCTGGACGATGCTCTGAAGAAGAATCCCGGACCTTCGACGTTCCACTACCTTTGGAAGACTGAAGAATCTCCCTTGGAGTCAAGGAGTGACTCCCTGCTTGGCAGGCACCAAAAACTACAAACGACGGTCGCAAACTACGCCGCTCCCGCCGGAGTCCGAAGTCCCTGCAGCCCAAGAAGTGGATTTCCTGACTTCTCAAAGGCCATCGTGAGTCCCCAGCGAAGCTGAGGCCAGTGGACCCCAAGAGTGACGAGGAACCGTGACCCCTGGGTACCGTGCACTATTGTCGAGTGCAACCCCTTCACAACGTTCCACGAACTTGTGCTTTAGACCACGTGTGGTCCTAGCCTCCAGCAGGAATCCCTCCGAAGATCAGAGGCCTACCACGTCCCAAGTGACCGTGGGCCCCTGTTGAGCGAATCCTCCCGAGGCGTCTTCGCGATCCCTTGCCAGCCGGCTTGTGGGTCCCCAGAAGACTTTCTAAAGAAACCAAAGGGCTCTCCTGGTTGCTCCAGGCCTGCCCTGACTTACCCTCGCTGGGTGAGTCCCTCAGACCTTGCTGGTCTGCGCCATTGCCTCTTTACACTTTCCCCGAGACTTGCTGTTACCAAGGCTTGTTGGCTCCGATCGAGTCGCCGACACCGCAGTAAGCTGCAGACATCGTGGGACACGCCGAATCCAGCTCCTGGTCGTCGTCGACGCCTCCTGGACCTCGTGGCTGAAGAGTCAAGGCACCCACGAACGACCTGAATCTTGCGACGACGGTGGGCATCCATCTTCCTTGCCCCGAGTCACTGCCAAGTGACTTTGAACACTGTCCCCTCTGCTTTCAGGTCTTCCATCTTCTGAATCCAGGCTTGGATTCCACCGGACACTTCTTCGGACTTCACAAGCAGCAAGTCTTCATTGTCCTCCATTGAAAACGACGCCGCGACCCGACACCAAAGGACACCTATGCACCCGGCTTCTCTGGGTGAGGTAACTCCAGCACTACGGTGCTCCTGTGGGTGTTGGCCCTAGAACTACTTACCCTGTAAGTGACTTGCTTGTAGGTTCTCCCGAAGTATCCTAAAACTCTTAATTTCCAACCGCGACTTGCCCCATTGAAGTCAACGGCGATTCGCGCCTGTGTATCCACACTGCACGCGTCCCCCGTGGGCCCTTTACTTACCTGCCTTGGGTGGTTTCGTGAGGCCCCAGCACTTCTGAAGGCCCTAGGCCTTGTCCCTTTGCAAGTCGTTCTTTCTAAGTCTCTTTTTTAGTATATGGTCTGGTACGCCCCTAGGGTCCCAGCCATACTTGTGCTTAATTTATTGTGAAACGTTGATTTGTGCATATGTCCTTGACTTCTAATCTCATAAAGAGATTAGTAGAGAGTTGTTTATTAATAAATACATATATATTTGATATATATACCTGTGTGGTGTCTTTTCATTTGGTGATTCAAGAGATTGTGTGGTAAAACAAGCTGCTTTACATTCCTTCAAGACTTAGCCTGAAGGCTGCTCTCCACAGCTACCACTAGGATAGCTTTCTATAAAGGTTGTCTTAAACCTATCTACCATAAGAGTCGAATTGTTCTGGTGCAAGGTGTCCACTTTAATTAGTGAACAGCATATACCAGGCCAACTTCTCACATTGGTGGGCAGCGTTTGGGATTCCAGCTTGCTATTGTTTTACCAGAAAATCTCTATTTGAATTACTAACTGAAAACCACTATAGGTACTTAAGGTACATATAAAGTCAAGCTTAGTATCAATAAGTTCTACTGAACTTAGAGCTGTGTGCCAAGGGATAGCACACCCTTTCTACAGCTCAAGCTAGTATCAGTAGGCCACAAACTAGTGTAGGTAGTACAACACTGCACAACACTAGAATGTCCTTAAAGGGTGGAACCAGTGGATCCACTCAGCCTCAGTATAAGGACATGGCTTTCTCTGACTTGAGAGCCATGTGTGTTGAAAGACACCTGAGGCTAGGACAGAGTCCCTCCACACTACACCTGATAGATCTGCTGACAGCAGATGATCTTAGATTGGCTCTAGGAGCTAATGGGTCTGAATCAGTGGGTGGGTCAATTACAGTATCTGGGTCAGATGATGAAAATCAGAATGACCAAGAACTCTGTGATTGAAGGGCCAGGCCCCAAGGGGCCTGAAAAGGACAGAGGAATTCTCCCTAAGAGAACTGACAGAGTGGATGAGAGGCATAGGTCCCCTTCCAGGGAATCTGAGCACTCTTATCACTCTGGCAGAGAATTTGTCCACCAGAGGAACTCATACTTTCCCATAAGAGAGACCTCCTCTGAAAGAATGTGCAAACTGCTGCAGTATGAGGAAGCAAGAGTTGCCCTCAGAACCAAGCAGTTGGCACTGGATAGAGAAGCCCTGGAGATCCAGAGAGCTTCTAGAAGAGAGGGGTTAGAACCCCTTGGTGGCAGCAACAGTGTCCCTAGAGGCAGAGAATCTATTCCAGACCATAGGAACCTGAGCAAGGTTGTTCCTCCCTACCAGAGTGGGGATGATATCCACAAGTGGATAACTGCTATGGAGAGGGCCTGTAGAGTACAGCAGGTCCCCCAAAAGCAGTGGGCAGCAATCTTGTGGCTCTCCTTTTCAGATAAAGGTAGAGACAAGCTCCTCACTGTTAGAGAAGAGGATGCTGATGATTATGAAGTCCTGAAGAGTGCACTGATAGATGGGTTTGGCTTAACCACTGAGCAGTACAGGTTGAAGTTCAGAGACACCCAGAAGGCACAGACTCAGGACTGGACTGACTTTGTTGATTGTGCAACCAAGGCTCTGGAGGGTTGGCTGGTTGGCAGTAGGGTTACTGATTTCAAGGGATTGTATAATCTGATGATGAGAGAACAGATCCTTAATAATTGCCAGAACCAGTTGTTGCATCAATACCTGGTGGACTCAGATCTGACCTCTCCCCAAGAATTGGGAAAGAAGGCAGACAAATGGGTCAGAACCAGGGTGAGGCAGAAACCCCAGAACCAAGGGGGTGACACCAAGAAGCAAGATCCTAAGGGCTCTGAGAAAGGTGGGGATAAGTCAAAAGACCAGAAGTCTTCACAAGGGCCCCAAAAATCTGCATCTGGTGGGGAGTCACAATCCAACAAGGGAAAAGGCCAAAAGAAGCCCTGGTGCAAATTCTGTAAACAGAAAGGGCACTGGACTTCTGATTGTAACAAGTCCAAAGACCAAACCACCACCACTCCTGCCCCTAAGGCAACTGTTCCCCCTAGCTCAGCTACAGGTGGAGGTGGTACTCAGAATAAGGGTGTAGTAGGGTTGACCCTGGGTTCTGAAGTGGACTCTGACCTAGTCAGAGTACCCACTCAGGCAATGCTGATTTGTGAGGGAGACCTTAATATGTCCTTCCTAGTAAGCCCCAGTAATCTGGGCAAATACAAACAGCAGCCTGTAATAAATGGCAAACAGGCTTTGGCATTTAGGGACACAGGTGCTAGTGTCACCATGGTGGCAGAGGATCTTGTGGACCCTGGACAGATCATCCTGGGCGAAATGTACCAGGTGACCAATGCAAGCAATGTCAGGACCAACCATAGTCTGGCAGTTGTGAATTTCTCCTGGGGAGGGGTAACTGGCCTCAAGAAGGTTGTAGTCAGTGCAGACCTCCCTGTAGAATGTCTATTAGGCAATGATCTAGAGACTTCAGCCTGGTCTGAAGTAGAGTTATGGACTCATGCTGAGATGTTGGGCATCCCTGCAGAGGTATTTGCTGTGACCAGGTCACAAGCAAGAATGCATAACACTGAACCAGCTCTGGATCCTGGAACAATGGACCAGATGCTTCCCAAGAGGAGGAGCAGTAGGGTAAAGGCAGTGCCTTCCCCTCTGTCTCAGATCACAGATTCACCCCCAGAGGGAGGTGAAGCAGATCCTGAAGAAAGAACTGCCCCAGAGGGACTTGAGCCTGATCAGGTTGAGTTCTTGGGGGCAGGGGGCCCTTCTAGGGAAGATCTGAGTAAGGAGCAACAGTGCTGCCCCTCTCTGGAACCCCTCAGACAGCAGGCTGCTGCTGAGGCTGCTGGGAGTGCTAGTGGGTCCCATAAAGTTTATTGGGATGAGGGACTCCTATATTCTGAGGGTAGAGATCCAGCCCCTGGAGCCACCAGGAGGTTGGTAATACCTCAGAAGTTTAGGGGGTTCCTCTTGACCCTAGCACATGACATCCCTTTAGCAGGACACTTGGGCCAAAACAAGACCTGGGACAGGCTTGTTCCACATTTTCATTGGCCACATATGTCAGAGGACACAAAGGAGTTTTGTCGCTCCTGTGTCACATGCCAAACCAGTGGTAAGGCAGGTGGCACCACAAAGGCCCCCTGATACCACTACCTGTGGTGGGGGTACCCTTTGAAAGGGTAGGGATTGACATTGTTGGTCCCCTTGACCCTCAAACTGCATCTGGGCACAGGTTTATCCTGGTGGTAGTGGATCATGCCACCAGGTACCCAGAAGCAATTCCCCTGAGGACCACCACAGCCCCTGTGGTTTCAAGAGCCCTCATTGGAGTTTTCTCCAGAGTGGGTTTCCCAAAGGAGGTCATTTCTGACAGAGGTACCAACTTCATGTCAGGATATCTAAAAGCAATGTGGAAGGAGTGTGGTGTGACTTATAAGTTCACCACTCCCTATCACCCACAATGCAATGGTTTAGTTGAACGCTTCAACAAAACCCTTAAGGGAATGATTAAAGGACTCCCAGAGAAGCTTAGGCGGAAATGGGACCTTCTTCTTCCCTGCCTGTTGTTTGCATACAGAGAGGTTCCACAGAAGGGGGTTGGTTACAGCCCATTTGAGCTTCTGTTTGGGCATCCTGTGAGAGGTCCATTGTGTTTGGTAAAAGAGGGCTGGGAGTTACCTCTCAAGCCCCCCAAACAAGATGTGATGGACTATGTACTTGGTCTCCGCTCCGGGATGGCTGAGTACATGAAAAAGGCAACCAAAAACCTGGAGGCCAGCCAAGAATTACAAAAAGCTTGGCATGACCAAAGGCTGTACTGACTGTATACCAGCCAGGACAGAAAGTGTGGGTGTTGGAGCCTGTGGCCCCAGCAGCCCTCCAGGACAAGTGGAGTGGCCCCCATACAATAGTTGAACAGAAGGGAGAAGTCACCTATCTGGTGAATCTTGGAACTCCCAGGAGCCCCCTGAGGGTGCTCCATGTCAACAGATTAAAGCCATATGTTGACAGGGCTGACATGGGCTTGCTCATGGCAACTGATGAGGAGCAGGAGGAGGAGAGTGACCCTCTCCCTGACCTGCTCTCTCAGAACCCTGATGATGGGTCAGTAGATGGTGTTGCTTTGGCAAGCAGCCTCACTGACCATCAGCAAACTGAGTGCAGACAAGTTCTGCAACAGTATAGACATATGTTTAGCCTGACCCCTAGTCAGACTTCCTGGTGCACCCATGAGGTGGACACTGGAGACAGTCTGCCTGTCAAGAATAAAATCTACAGGCAACCTGACCATGTCAGGGACTGTATCAGGACTGAAGTCCAGAAAATGTTGGAGCTAGGTGTAATTGAGCCTTCAGATAGCCCTTGGGCTAGCCCAGTAGTCCTGGTACCCAAGCCTCATACCCAGGGTGGTAAGAAAGAAATGAGGTTTTGTGTAGACTACAGAGGCCTCAATGCAGTCACTAGGACTGATGCCTATCCCATACCAAGGGCAGATGAGCTGATTGATACTTTGGCCTCAGCCAAGTATCTAAGCACGTTTGACCTAACAGCTGGCTACTGGCAGATCAGATTAGCTGATGATGCAGAAGCCAAGACAGCATTTTCGACTCCTGGTGGGCACTACCACTTTGTGGTGATGCCCTTTGGATTGAAAAATGCACCTGCCACTTTTCAGAGGTTGGTGAATAAAGTTCTGACAGGGATGGAAACTTATTGCTCAGCTTATCTAGATGATATTGCTGTCTTTAGTTCCTCCTGGCAGGATCACCTGGTCCACCTCAGGAATGTTTTGGAGGCTCTGCAGAAAGCAGGCCTCACTATCAAGGCCACTAAGTGCCAGATAGGGCAGAGTCAGGTTGTGTACCTGGGCCACCTTGTAGGTGGAGGCCAGGTTCAGCCTTTACAGAGCAAAATCCAAACCATAATGGAATGGGTTGCTCCAACCACCCAGACACAGGTGAGAGCCTTCTTAGGCCTGACTGGGTACTATAGGAGGTTTGTGAAGGGATATGGATCTATAGTGACCCCCTTGAATGATCTAACCTCAAAGAAAATGCCAAAAAGGTTCAGTGGACAGCTAGCTGTCAGAAGGCATTTGAAGACCTAAAGCAGGCCATGTGCACTGCCCCCATCTTACAGAGTCCAGACTACACCAAAAAGTTAATTGTCCAAACAGATGCTTCTGAGCTGGGTGTGGGAGCTGTACTGTCTCAACTGAATGATGAAGGTCAAGACCAGCCAGTAGCTTTCATTAGCAGAAGGCTGACCCCTAGAGAGAAACGTTGGTCAGCTATAGAGAGGGAGGCCTTTGCTGTGGTGTGGGCCCTGAAGAAGCTGAGGCCATACTTGTTTGGCACTCACTTCATAGTTCAGACTGACCACAAGCCCCTCCTATGGCTTAAACAGATGAAAGGTGAAAACCCAAAACTTTTGAGGTGGTCCATTTCCCTACAGGGGATGGACTATACAGTGGAACATAGACCTGGGACCCAACATGCCGATGCAGATGGACTCTCAAGGTATTTCCACTTTGAACACGAAGACTCAACTGGTCAAGGTTAGTTTAGTGTCCCTGCGTTTGGGGGGGTTGTGTAGGAGAGTAGGATCTGCCTCTTATGTTGCCCCCACTTTTTTCTGATGTTTACACTGGTTTCTGGCTATAGTCTGGCTGGGACCCTGCTAATCAGGGCCCCAGCCTCTCTGTTCTATCTAAACGACTTGGAGTGCACTTTAGGTGCACTAGTGATTGGATACTGTGGTACCTTATGAGTCCCTAGTATATGGTACCTTAGGTACCAAGGGCATAGGTACTTCACAGGCCTACCAGGGGCTGCAGCATGTATTATGCCACCCCTGGGAAGCAGACTAAATCTGACACCACAGGCCTGCTACTGCAGCCTGGGTGAGGTGGTGCTAGCACTCCTCACTGAGATATAGGTTCCCTATATCTCTCCTACACACACATATAAACCTATCAGTCACCCCTAAGGCAGGCCCTATCAATCCTGAGGGCAGGGTGCTTGGCTTCTATGTGAGGGGGTGCCTCTGCCTGAGCAGGGCCCCTCTGCAGCTCTCAGAGTCCATTCTCTGGTGCTGTTTGTGGATGTGGTTAAACCATATACTTTTAAGTGCATTATATCCTCGCGGTAAAATGCTAACTTTGGAATGGCTGCATCGAAACATGGCGTGTTTGGTGTCAAACATCTTGGAATACTACCCCCCCCCGCCAGTCCTGGCGGCGGGGTTAGCATTCCACCCTTCCAGAGGGATAGACATGTACCTACTGTGGAAACGCGGTAGAATCCTGCAGAGCCCTGGCATCACAAAATGGATGCCACCAGTCACAGACACTGGGCTGCCCTCCTGCTGATGACCAACACTCGCAGTGGAGGAAGCCCAACAATAGATATCCTGTCCCAAGGGGATGTGACCACCTTCCAGACAGGGTTTAGTGTATTGGGGCTGGGTGGGTGCACTCTTAGAGTGCTTTGAAGTCCTGCACTGGGGGAGCAGAAGGCTCCTCTGTGCATATGCCAGTTCAAACCGGCTCAGGGGCTACCTGCCCATGCTCTGGCGCGAAACTGGACAAAGGGAAGTGGGTGTAGCCACCCACTCCCCTGACCCTCCCATAGGTAGGGTCATAGAGCTAGTCCCTCCATTTCTTTTAGTATAAGAGGGGGAACCTGTGCATTGCACCCTAGATTTCCCTGGACGACGCTCTGAAGAAGAATCCCGGACCTTCGACGTTCCACTACCTTTGGAAGACTGAAGAATCTCCCTTGGAGTCAAGGAGTGACTCCCCTGCTTGGCAGGCACCAAAAACTACAAACGACGGTCGCAAACTACGCCGCTCCCGCCGGAGTCCGAAGTCCCTGCAGCCCAAGAAGTGGATTTCCTGACTTCTCAAAGGCCATCGTGAGTCCCCAGCGAAGCTGAGGCCAGTGGACCCCAAGAGTGACGAGGAACCGCGACCCCTGGGTACCGTGCACTATTGTCGAGTGCAACCCCTTCACAACGTTCCACGAACTTGTGCTTTGGACCACGTGTGGTCCTAGCCTCCAGCAGGAATCCCTCCGAAGATCAGAGGCCTACCACGTCCCGAGTGACCGTGGGCCCCTGTTGAGCGAATCCTCCCGAGGCGTCTTCGCGATCCCTTGCCAGCCAGCTTGTGGGTCCCCAGAAGACTTTCTAAAGAAACCAAAGGGCTCCCCTGGTTGCTCCAGGCCTGCCCTGACTTACCCTCGCTGGGTGAGTCCCTCAGACCTTGCTGGTCTGCGCCATTGCCTCTTTACACTTTCCCCGAGACTTGCTGTTACCAAGGCTTGTTGGCTCCGATCGAGTCGCCGACACCGCAGTAAGCTGCAGACATCGTGGGACACGCCGAATCCAGCTCCTGGTCTTCGTCGACGCCTCCTGGACCTCGTGGCTGAAGAGTCAAGGCACCCGCGAACGACCTGAATCTTGCGACGACGGTGGGCATCCATCTTCCTTGCCCCGAGTCACTGCCAAGTGACTTTGAACACTGTCCCCTCTGCTTTCAGGTCTTCCATCTTCTGAATCCAGGCTTGGATTCCACCGGACACTTCTTCGGACTTCACAAGCAGCAAGTCTTCATTGTCCTCCATTGAAAACGACGCCGCGACCCGACACCAAAGGACACCTATGCACCCGGCTTCTCTGGGTGAGGTAACTCCAGCACTACGGTGCTCCTGTGGGTGTTGGCCCTAGAACTACTTACCCTGTAAGTGACTTGCTTGTAGGTTCTCCCGAAGTATCCTAAAACTCTTAATTTCCAACCGCGACTTGCCCCATTGAAGTCAACGGCGATTCGCGCCTGTGTATCCACACTGCACGCGTCCCCCGTGGGCCCTTTACTTACCTGCCTTGGGTGGTTTCGTGAGGCCCCAGCACTTCTGAAGGCCCTAGGCCTTGTCTCTTTGCAAGTCGTTGTTTCTAAGTCTCTTTTTTAGTATATGGTCTGGTACGCCCCTAGGGCCCCAGCCATATTTGTGCTTAATTTATTGTGAAACGTTGATTTGTGCATATGTCCTTGACTTCTAATCTCATAAAGAGATTAGTAGAGAGTTGTTTATTAATAAATACATATATATTTGATATATATACCTGTGTGGTGTCTTTTCATTTGGTGATTCAAGAGATTGTGTGGTAAAACAAGCTGCTTTACATTCCTTCAAGACTTAGCCTGAAGGCTGCTCTCCACAGCTACCACTAGGATAGCTTTCTATAAAGGTTGTCTTAAACCTATCTACCATAAGAGTCGAATTGTACTGGTGCAAGGTGTCCACTTTAATTAGTGAACAGCATATACCAGGCCAACTTCTCACAACGGGCACCCATAAAGGGGCTCTTTAGCGGAGATCTTCTGTTCCTTGCCATATGGTGCCGTGGGTGTGAGGGCCCTACGGGACTGTGTAGAGGTGACGTGAGTGAGTGATGTTAAAAAAGGTTAGATAATCCAAAAATTATGTTTATTAGGTGGTTATCCACCTTATTAAAAGAATGGAAGAGTGGCCGCTCGCTGGCTCAACGGTCCAGTGGAGCGATGCTCAACTCTTAGCAAATGGTCGACATGTTTCATGCAATGATACACTGCATTTCATCAGGACCTATGTGAAAAACACTATCTACACATTGTGGTGGGCGGAAGAGTTCCTACCTACCACTATTCTTGAGTGCGAGCACGAGGTCCCGCCAAACCTAGTAGTAACCTAAACAAGGATGACATGGAAAACAAAGTGACTAGATATAATAGTCTGACAAAAGAATACTGTCATCCTCACAGCCTCATACAAGTGTCCATACAAGTGTCCATCAGATCAGATAAAGCAAAACGTAGTGACTGAATGGGTCCTTTTGGGCATGGGCGTTTGGACGCCCAGTACCTCACCGGGCCACTGCTGCGGATATTTGCGTGGCTTAACTGACAGCGTGGACACACTGGCAGCAATGGTCATTTCTGGACGGACCACCCCTATAGCGTTGCTGGGGGTGCATCCGCCGTCTTTACCACGGACCGCCTTTTGTTCTACGAGGGCCAGCGGGCTTACGCAATTGTTACGACAGGGTTTGGGTGATCTTTTGGACGCCTGGTCACCAGTCTGGGACCCGTTTATGCCTTGCCCCACCATGGATGATCGACTGGTGACGACAGTCACTACGTTTTGCTTTATCTTCCACTCTACAGGACACCACTAATTTAGGTGTCTGGAGCTGAGAAGACTGTATGGAGCAAGCGCTACCACTCAGATAGGTGAGCTGCACCTTGATGGATATAATTAAACCCATTGTTTCTCTCTTTTTTAATGTTGTAGTTTTTAATCCAGTCACTCTCTCTTTAAAACCCTGTGATTTTAATAAGGGGTGCATTACTCACTTACGATGCACTGACCTGATGGACACTTGTATGAGGCTGTGAGGATGACAGTATTCTTTTGTCAGACTATTATATCTAGTCACTTTGTTTTCCATGTCATCCTTGTTTAGGTTACTACTAGGTTTGGCGGGACCTCGTGCTCGCACCCAAGAATAGTGGTAGGTAGGAACTCTTCCGCCCACCACAATGTGTAGATAGTGTTTTTCACATAGGTCCTGATGAAATGGAGTGTATCATTACTGAACGTATTGCATGAAACATGTCGACCATTTGCTAAGAGTTGAGCATCGCTCCACTGGACCATTGAGCCAGCGAGCGGCCACTCTTCCATTCTTTTAATAAGGTGGATAACCACCCTAATAAACATAATTTTTGGATTATCTAACCTTTTTTAACATCACTCACTCACGTCACCTCTACACAGTCCCCTAGGGCCCTCACACCCATGGCACCATACGGCAAGGAACAGAAGATCTCCGCTAAAGAGCCCCTTTATGGGTGCCCGTCGGGTATTGCAGCGCCGACCCGACGAGGAGCAAGTCCATATGATGAAGCATGACACCTAGCTTGCTGGGTGTGTGAGGACTCTAGTTCCGAAAAGGAGGATTTCCCTCCTTTGGCCTCCCTACTTGTTGTCCATCCTTGGGGAACAGCATACTCTTCTTATAACGCATTACCTGGGCATGTTTGCTGGACCCCGTTTAAAAGCCCTATCAGTCCCCCTTTTTGTTTAAGGATATTTTCTTGTTCAACCATCTTGTGTGCCTCTGCCTGTTTGTGGATTGACTGTCTGGCTTTGGAGTGGCAGGGGCTCGGGAGGTGCAGTGGCTCCAGGAGTCTGGATGAGTCAGCACTAGGCTGAATAGGCCTGACCTGCATTTGGAGTGGTGGGAGGAGTAGCACCTGTACCGGAATAGGGCTGTGCCTGCCTTCCACAATGCTGGCTCCGCCCCTCTGTGGTGTGCCTGGAGCCAAGGCTCACACTGACAATGGATGTTGTTGTGCACTTGCAGAGTGCCCCCCAGAACTGGTTTGAACTCGGCTCAGAGCCCCTTGCACAAAGAGAACAAAGACATTTTGGGGTATAAGTATTAGACCTAAAACCCATGAACTTTAGATCATTCCTGGAATTCAAGAGGAACTTTTGCCAAGGAGAAGAGCTGGAGAGACTGAGGAGAAGTACTGCCCTTGCTGTGTGTCTGGGGTTGGCCTGCAGTTGCTGTTTCTGTCAAGGAAAGGAGAAGGACTTTGCTGTGTGCTGTGTCCCCTGCTTGAAGGAGATCTCCAAGGGCCTGAAGTGAGCTGGCCTCCTGTTCTGAAGTCTCAGGGACACAAAGACTTCACCCCCAGCTCCCCTGAACTCTGCTGCTGTGAGTTCTAGCCTGCCAAGAGGTGCCTGTGCCCGTTTTGGGCCTCTGGAGGTTGTTGCTGCTGTTTGGGAGCTGGAAGAGAGAAGAAACTCCAAGAACTACAGAAATCGACACATTGCTCTTCTTGCGGCTGTTTTTCCGACACATCTTCACGGCGCGAGAAGAATTTCCACACATCGCCGCGCCGCTGCGAAAACCGTCGCAGCGCCTGTCGTCGCTGCAAGAATTGACGCAGCGAGGGATCGCGGCTGAAGAGGACCGACGCAGTGCCGTGCAACGCCACCGCATCGATCGCCGCCGCATCCCTGATTTCCACGCATCGTACCTGTGCGGCAAGTTCTTCCGACGCATCACCTGCGGACTGGAACCGGCATGAAGAATTGACGCATCACTCCCCATACAGACCGGAATCAACGCAACCCTTTCTCTGCATGCAGCGGGGCTGTCGCCTCGCCTCCTCAGGGTCTCAGGAGTGTCGCATCTCTTTGTTTTCCGACGCTGCAGCTGTTTAACTTTGGAACTTTGACGCATCTACAGGTACTTTGGTGAAAAGTTACGCATCCATAGTTTTCTATGGTACAAGTTCTTGAAACCTTTTTAAAGTCATATTTTTAACTGTGTATGTTGGATTTTGTCGTTTTGGTCTTGTTTAGATAAAGATATTTTATTTTTCTAAACTGGTGTGGTGTCATTTTGTGGTGCTTTCACTGTGTTACTGTGAGTGTTGGTACAAATACTTTACACGTTGCCTTTGGGATAAGCCTGTCTGCTCGTGCCAAGCTACCAAGGAGGTGAGCAGGGGTTATCTAAAGTGTGTATCCCCCTTTCCCTGACTAGAAGCAAGGGTCCATATTTGGACAAAGGTACCTACCTCTGCCAACTAGAGACCCCCATTTCTAACATTGGTGGTCAGCGATAAGGATTTGAACCTGTATTTGCACTTGACCCACAGTGATTGCTGTACATCATTAGTTTAGTGCAGACCACTACGCAACCACATACTGTGTTTTGTTTTTGGTTCTATTTTTGTGTAACCCTTAAAGTATCCACGCATCATGCCTCAGAAGGGCAAACCAGCAAGTGAGATGGCAGAATTGGAGTTTGATATTGAGGTTTTGCATACCTACAGAGTAGATCAGCTCAAGCAATTTTGCAAAGATTTTGGATGTCCCATGAAGAGCAGCTCCAGGAAGGAGGAGCTACAGAAGGCCTTAAGGGCTGGTGGGAGGCCAGAGAGGCTGGGGAGGCAGAGGATGCAGAGGTGGATGAAGATGCACAAGGGGATGGTTTCAGATCACAAGATCTGCCTGTGGGAAGAGCAGCCTCTAGGGCTGGCAGCAATCATTCCTCTAGCAGTTTTTCCCCAGAGGAGCGGGAGGAGAACCAGAGGGTCAGAGAGCATGAGCTGGAGGTCATCAGGCTCCAGGCCAAGGCAGAGGAGAGCAGGAGAGCTTATGCCTTGGAAGAAAAGAAATTGATCTTGGCATATGAGCTGAGAATGAGAGAGCTCAATGAGGAGTTCGCGAGGCTTGAGGCCCTGAGTGTCTCAACCAAGAAAAAAGAGATGTGTGTAGCTCAGGAAGTGAGCTTGGCTGGGTTGGAGGTGGAGTCCAGCTCAGATGGTGGCCGCAAAATTGTGTTATCTAGTGCTGAGGGAGAGGTACACACACCCAGAGATGTGGCACCTGACTTGAGGGAGGGGGTTAACATACACCAGAGGGTTCAGGTTTATGAGGTAGCTCCAGTGGTGTGCAGTGTTCCTGAAGTGGATTGGGGACCTGACACCAGGGATCATATTCCTAGTGGTGGGAGGGACACTCTACTGACTCTAAATGAGAGGTGCAGGGAGAGGGGTTCCCCCATGGTAGAGGTCCTGGTATGTATGTGTGGAGACCGTCCAGAAGAGTGTGGGTTGAGTGACAGAGACAGTCAGACACTGTCTTGCCAATCTCAGGAGAGTGGTGTGGGGTACTTGTGTGAGGCACTGGATGGTGGGGCAAAGGGTAGCTTGGTTAACAATTGTGGGGGGCTGTGTGATTCAATTGTTGGAGAGCATATTTTAAGTCCCTATTTTCCAGAGCTATGCCAACACCCAGTGGAGTGTGAGTTCTCTGATTCCAGGGAGCTTGCGCTGGAGGCAGACCTTTTGGTGGAGTCCAGAGGGTCTGATGAGGCTTTTGGGAGTGATCCTGAAGGAGGTGGCTCAGGTGTTCCCCAACCAGGTGAGGTAGGGGAGGTTTGAACCATTTTAGCAACTGTAATACGGAAAATGTGGTATACCTTCTCACATGCCCATGCAACCTATGGTACGTGGGCATGACCACTCGAAAAATCAAAATCCGTATCAACGAACATTGTAGTACCATCCGCTGCAAGAAAACCAACACAAAACTAAGTAGACATTTTCTGGAACAGAACCATAGAGATACAGATCTAAAATGGGTAGTCCTGGAGGTCATGAAAAAACAAAAAATAGACCTTAGCAGGCCACTTCATGTGAGGGAACAGAGATGGGTTTATCGTCTCCGTACTTGGAAAGAAGGCTTGAATGACGATATTCCCTGGCTTCAGTTAGCCCTGTAAATATTAGATATACATATGACCTGCATCCAATCCATCACGAAACACCAGGAATTTCTTGGCTGTTTTTAGCCTTTTAACTGCCATTTCTTTCTCCATATCTATAAACCATCTATATGTAAATATTGTTTTTATCGAACCCCTCTTAGTGCACTGGATGCTTAATTTTATTGGACCATTGCACTTCGGCTCGAACTTTTCTGGTTTAGGAGTGTGGAAATGGTAATTTGCGCATCACATTTGTTTCCATCTTACTCAACATGATTCTTTATATTACACCACATGGATTTATGACTACGTAATGTATGCGCATAGGTTATTTCTGGTATTAGACTACTTTCCCTATAAAAAGCATCTAGGGGACATGTATTTATTAACTGTTCCCCCTTAGTGTGTGTCCATAACTCTGTAAAGTACAATTGGGCTATTTCAAGAGTTCTGTTTGAGCACAGGGCGGGTTATTTTATGATATCACACCCGTTTCTGTAGTACAGACCGGAGTCCCACTTTTGACTTTAGGTTGGTAACACGCATGCGCGTTGGAAGGCTCACTTAAACGTGAGCATTTCCATGATCTTGATGCGCATGTACAGCGCGTGAACACTCCTTTCCACGCTGTTGGCTGGTCCCAGTTATATTTATCTGAGCTTTGCTCAAAGACGCCGGGTTGTTTCTTTACGCATGCGCAGCTTAAGATTCATTTCACCGTGCGCTATACTCTGGCTCCTTGACGCGCATGTGCAAGGCGCTCACACTCCCTACGTCATCATGTGAACGCCGGCCCGACTCAGGGCATGAATTTCCTGCCTTCCTTTGCGGATTTAGCTCTATATCCGCAACCCATATTTGGAAGGTCAGGCAAGCCTCCGGACCTCCTATTTACCAGATGGTTGGGACACCGGATCCCACACTGCAGTTTCCCATTTAGCGGTGATTAGTAATTTACTCAACACGCTGACACTATTTAAAATCAACCGCCAGCTCATTCAGTCTACAACGAGGAGCGGAGGTGCACAGATCTAGGCACAGAGGCGGAGATCACGTCCAGTCACAGTAAGAGTATGAATGTGGGGCTGATTGACTTCCTTTACAGGTTGCGTACTATGGAGGTATTTTAGAACCTCCTGTGTTTTTACAAACTCTTTAAACATCTTGTGTTCCTGTGTTTTCTCCTCATTTTTCTAGCGTTCTGACCTAAGGGGTCTCCTGCCCTCACCCTCCTATGGGGCACAAGTGTCCTCATGTTAGGGTAAGCATTTTGGAGGAATTTTCTTCCAAGTGGGTGCATAGATTTTTGTCACATTATCGTTGCACCTATAGCCACTCACGATAGATTTAGGGTGTATGTGGCTTATTTGTTTTGTTATGTTTGTGTCCTATGCAATTTTGACAGTTTGTCTGCACATATTTGTTTTTATCTTTCAGGCTTAAGAATTTAGCCATATCACAGTGGTAGCGTGATCTTCATCACCCCACTGCGTGGAAATCCTTTCACCATAGTGTGGTAAGAGTGGAGCCCGTTATATAGAACTTTTGTAATATGGTCCTGATGAATGCCGCGGACCCAACTGGGCCTTAGGCAGAAACATGTCGACCCCATTGACAGCGGTGGGGGGACAATAATATCCCCATTACACCGATCACTTTGTTTTTAACTACCATATAGATGCCAGCACCATTAAATTTAAGCTGACATCCTTAATGGCTTCTTAACTCACTATTTTCTTTGGGCCCCCACTTAGTTTAGAAGTGCATCCCTGTCGTCAGGTATGCCCGCCCTCTATCAAACCAAGGTTTTAGAGGGCGAGGACTGGTCAATGATGAAGCAAGACACCAGGTGGTGTGTGAGACCATTCCTTCATTTTATGTGAGATGTCTTCACTCACAGACTAAAACTGCACTAGTACTTGTGACACCCTACTGGGAGCGGCTTCATTGTGGTACACAGTTTATTTTGGAGGGTGCCGACTCCCAGTACCCCGTGCCTCTAGTTCCCTTACCCCAGATTTGGTCTGGGTGTTGTGGTTATATAGTTTGTACGGTTTCCAGCCGTGGGAACATAGTTAGGGGTTTAAAATTACCCTAGTGTGGGTACTATACTGGACATTTCTGGAATTCTAACCAGACGTCTCCTGAAACTCAAGAGACACAATCAGTAAAATACAACCTTTTATTATAAAGGTGTGTGTTGTTCAATCATTATGGACACCGAGTTAGCATTTAATGAGGAGAATTATGCAGAAATTCTTAAAACACCATCCCTGTTAGCAGAGACAGTGGTAGCACAGACGATTCAAAACACAGATGAGTGGGAGGCATTGTCCATTAAAAAGAAAGAACAAATCCGGACAGCTCTGCATGGAGCTTTTATGACTGAGTACCTGCGGAAGAACAGTGCACCAAGGGGCTTGATTGTTACCAATGAGCCTAGACTTTTCCTTAATAATAAAGAGTTCCGTATCAACTGGTCAGGGATAGCCTGGAAGTGCACGAAGGACTGGCTAGTCCTTATCATCAACACCGCTAGGGAACTAGCCGATGCATTGCTGGTAGAGATCCAACAGAGTGAGAATAGACTCAAAACTATGATTCAAACAACAGTGTTTAAAAAGAAACTGGATGAAATTAATAAAGACCATTCGGAATACCAAGAATATCTTACCCAGTCAAAACTCACTAAGTTGAAGAAAGATGTCCAGAAATTTAGGAAAGAGACTATATACCCGTATACCACTGACGAATACTATGAAAGACCTGTCCAACCACAACAAAATAAAAGACAACAACGCTTTAGGGCAACACCACAAAACTGGACCTTTAGTTCTGGGGAAGAGAGAAGCTCAAGTGGAAGCAGTAGTGATGAGAGCACTGACGGCTACCAGGGTAGAAGACAACAAAACTATCAACAACAAATGATGCACCCACCAATGCCCCAGTATGGTTTTTGGCAACAACCATACTATGCGCCAGGCTTTGGATTTCCACCGGGACCGCCCCTTTTTTATACCGGGGCCGAGGCCGGGGCAGAGGAAGGCAAAAAGGCAGAACACAAGGGTACAATGGGAAGACCAGACCCCAGTGGCAATGGGAACAAGGAGCAAGGGGAAAGAGAACGGCCCATCAACGAGCAGAGAGTAACTAATATTATCAATTTGAGTGACTATCAACTCTCTGCGGATGAGGAAACAGTTTTATCTAAAGGCCTTGGTTTCGTTCCGACACCAGTGAATGATCCCTTTGTGTTGAACATTGAACTTGCACAATTTTTTAGGAAAATTAAGCTCCGTAACCACTTCGGAGAAATAAATGATGTGCAACGTGAGAAGACCGACACTGGACTCAAGAAAAAGTCCACATTCGTGCCTCCAACACAAACAATCCCCTGCCACATTTTAGCTTTCGAGCAGGTGGTATTGAAGGAAGTAGAACAAATTAACTTCAAAAAGGAAAACGGCTTTCAAAACCTCACCAGTCGTGAACGACAGGCCTTGGAGAAATTAAAAAACAACACAGAACTCACAGTCAAACCAGCTGACAAAGGAGGCGCAATTGTTCTTATGAACAGATCAATGTACAGGGAAGAATGCAACCGCCTTCTAACGGATGACAAGAGCTATGAAAAATATTCAAACGATCCGACAGGACATCTCACAACCAAGATAAAGGGGATGGTTGATGAAGCACTGTGCAACGACTGGATTACCAGACAAGAGGCCGCTTTCCTTGTGAATGAAAATCCTAGAACACCGAGATTCTACACTCTTCCTAAGATTCACAAGGAGAGATTTCCACCACCTGGTCGACCTATTGTGTCCGGCATCGGATCCATTCTTGAGCCCCTTTCACAATTTTGTGATTGGTTTCTTAAACCTATAGTTCAGAAATCCCGGTCTTATTTACGAGATACCAAAGATGTACTATGCCTTTTGAGAGACCTGGAAACCAATTTCAGGGAAGACATGTTCATCACTATGGACATTGAGTCACTTTACACAAGTATCCCTCAGAGGCGCACTCTGGAAGTAGTGGAGCAAATCTTATTAAATACAGACTGGAACTTTCAAACACCACAGAATTTCATCATGGAATGTGCAGAGGTAGCCCTTACCGAAAACTTTTTTGAATTTGAGGACACCCTGTACCACCAAATTACTGGCACGTCCATGGGCAGTACATTCGCCCCAAGTTTGGCTTGTCTATATGTACACCAGTTTGAGGAAGACCACATCTTCCATGAGAGTAATCCCTTCGCTGTAAATTTGAGGACATGGAAACGTTATATTGATGATGTTTTTATAGTGTGGCGAGGGGACCAGGAAACAGCGAGCAAGTTCATGGAATGGATTAACAACAAGGATCGACATTTGAGATTCACTCACTCCATGAGCAAGAACCATGCGGTCTTCTTGGACCTCAACATTACGATGAACATAGATGGCATTAGCACTAAAGTCCACAACAAGTTGACTGATAAGAATAGCTTACTACTATATGAAAGCTATCACCCAAAGGCCCTGAGGGATAACCTACCAGTTGGCCAGTTCCTCAGAGTACGTAGAAATTGTTCAGAAATAGAGAACTTTCGTGTACAGGCAGAAGAACTTGAAGTTAAATTACAAGACCGACACTACCCTAAGAAACTGATCAGGAAAGCAAAAAAGAGAGCAAAGAATGTGAATCGTGACGCCCTACTAGAGAACTACGAGAAAGAAAAACCAGACAGAGTGGTGTGTGTCACAACATTCACACCAGCCTCCAATGCCGTACAAAAAATCATAAGGAAGAACTGGCATATCCTTCATGGAGCAGGAAAACACTGGGAACCACCTCTCTTTGCTTTTAAAAGAAGTAAGAACTTACGGGACGAGCTAGTCCGGGCAAAAGATCCCCAACCCAGAGTGGATGATCAAATGACCTTATGGAACACTCAAAGACCCAGAGGACATTATGCATGTGGCAGTTGTGTTGCCTGTCCTCTTACAGTGACCGCCAAGACGGTTGACATCGGCACCACACGCCCATGGGTATTGAACCATTTTAGCAACTGTAATACGGAAAATGTGGTATACCTTCTCACATGCCCATGCAACCTATGGTACGTGGGCATGACCACTCGAAAAATCAAAATCCGTATCAACGAACATTGTAGTACCATCCGCTGCAAGAAAACCAACACAAAACTAACTAGACATTTTCTGGAACAGAACCATAGAGATACAGATCTAAAATGGGTAGTCCTGGAGGTCATGAAAAAACAAAAGATAGACCTTAGCAGGCCACTTCATGTGAGGGAACAGAGATGGGTTTATCGTCTCCGTACTTGGAAAGAAGGCTTGAATGACGATATTCCCTGGCTTCAGTTAGCCCTGTAAATATTAGATATACATATGACCTGCATCCAATCCATCACGAAACACCAGGAATTTCTTGGCTGTTTTTAGCCTTTTAACTGCCATTTCTTTCTCCATATCTATAAACCATCTATATGTAAATATTGTTTTTATCGAACCCCTCTTAGTGCACTGGATGCTTAATTTTATTGGACCATTGCACTTCGGCTCGAACTTTTCTGGTTTAGGAGTGTGGAAATGGTAATTTGCGCATCACATTTGTTTCCATCTTACTCAACATGATTCTTTATATTACACCACATGGATTTATGACTACGTAATGTATGCGCATAGGTTATTTCTGGTATTAGACTACTTTCCCTATAAAAAGCATCTAGGGGACATGTATTTATTAACTGTTCCCCCTTAGTGTGTGTCCATAACTCTGTAAAGTACAATTGGGCTATTTCAAGAGTTCTGTTTGAGCACAGGGCGGGTTATTTTATGATATCACACCCGTTTCTGTAGTACAGACCGGAATCCCACTTTTGACTTTAGGTTGGTAACACGCATGCGCGTTGGAAGGCTCACTTAAACGTGAGCAATTCCATGACCTTGATGCGCATGTACAGGGCGTGAACACTCCTTTCCACGCTGTTGGCTGGTCCCAGTTATATTTATCTGAGCTTTGCTCAAAGACGCCGGGTTGTTTCTTTACGCATGCGCAGCTTAAGATTCATTTCACCGTGCGCTATACTCTGGCTCCTTGACGCGCATGTGCAAGGCGCTCACACTCCCTACGTCATCATGTGAACGCCGGCCCGACTCAGGGCATGAATTTCCTGCCTTCCTTTGCGGATTTAGCTCTATATCCGCAACCCATATTTGGAAGGTCAGGCAAGCCTCCGGACCTCCTATTTACCAGATGGTTGGGACACCGGATCCCACACTGCAGTTTCCCATTTAGCGGTGATTAGTAATTTACTCATTACGCTGACACTATTTAAAATCAACCGCCAGCTCACTCAGTCTACAACGAGGAGCGGAGGTGCACAGATCTAGGCACAGAGGCGGAGATCACGTCCAGTCACAGTAAGAGTATGAATGTGGGGCTGATTGACTTCCTTTACAGGTTGCGTACTATGGAGGTATTTTAGAACCTCCTGTGTTTTTTACAAACTCTTTAAACATCTTGTGTTCCTGTGTTTTCTCCTCATTTTTCTAGCGTTCTGACCTAAGGGGTCTCCTGCCCTCACCCTCCTATGGGGCACAAGTGTCCTCATGTTAGGGTAAGCATTTTGGAGGAATTTTCTTCCAAGTGGGTGCATAGATTTTTGTCACATTATCGTTGCACCTATAGCCACTCACGATAGATTTAGGGTGTATGTGGCTTATTTGTTTTGTTATGTTTGTGTCCTATGCAATTTTGACAGTTTGTCTGCACATATTTGTTTTTATCTTTCAGGCTTAAGAATTTAGCCATATCACAGTGGTAGCGTGATCTTCATCACCCCACTGAGTGGAAATCCTTTCACCATAGTGTGGTAAGAGTGGAGCCCGTTATATAGAACTTTTGTAATATGGTCCTGATGAATGCCGCGGACCCAACTGGGCCTTAGGCAGAAACATGTCGACCCCATTGACAGCGGTGGGGGGACAATAATATCCCCATTACACCGATCACTTTGTTTTTAACTACCATATAGATGCCAGCACCATTAAATTTAAGCTGACATCCTTAATGGCTTCTTAACTCACTATTTTCTTTGGGCCCCCACTTAGTTTAGAAGTGCATCCCTGTCGTCAGGTGTATGCCCGCCCTCTATCAAACCAAGGTTTTAGAGGGCGAGGACTGGTCAATGATGAAGCATGACACCAGGTGGTGTGTGAGACCAGTCCTTTATTTTATGTGAGATGTCTTCACTCACAGACTAAAACTGCACTAGTACTTGTGACACCCTACTGGGAGCGGCTTCATTGTGGTACACAGTTTATTTTGGAGGGTGCCGACTCCCAGTACCCCGTGCCTCTAGTTCCCTTACCCCAGATTTGGTCTGGGTGTTGTGGTTATATATGAGGTTTGGAGTAACCCAGATAGGTCCCAGTGTAGTGGAATGGGTGAGGAGCCCCATGTCCTGTCTCTCAGTAGAGGGAGTGGGGCTGAGTCCCAAGGTGTCCGAGGCCCAGTTCCAGGGCCTGGTTGGTTCCATGAGTGAACACCAGGAGGGGAGCCTAGTCTGTACTGGGAGGCCATTTCCTGGGGGGGATACCAAGGTGAACTGGGGGAGACTGCTGTAACTAGCGTTCCACCAGGTCTGGTGTCAGGCAGCACCGCTCAAGTTGGGAGGGTGCATGTGTCCAGAGAAAGGGGTAAGAGGGGGAGACAGTCTGCAGTGGGAGGACCAGTGGGTCAGGGGTTACCCGCTCTGAGGTCAGGGCACCCCAGGACTGACCCTTGTGAGGCCACTTCTGGCCTGGGGGGTCTTCATGCTCTGTACGGTGGACAGGAGGCTAGAGATCTGTGCCAGGCAGACTCTGACACAGCTCATGAGGAGTGTGTTTCCCTTGGAGAGGGTTGGCATACTTCCCCAGAAGTCTTGGGTTGCCAGGCACAGGTCCAGCCTAAGGGTACAGACCCTGGGTTGGAGGACCGGGGCCTGGGTGTCCCCCCTGTACTGGAGGAAGGGTTGACTGCTAGCAGTGCCCCTACCAGTTTGTTTTCTGGGGGTACCGCTCCAGGCGGGAGGGTACAGAGCCCCAGGGAGGAGGACAGGGTGTGGGAGAGCCCACCCCAGTCTACTGCCCAGCTGCAGGGTACAGACCCCGAGCTGGTGGTTCAGTGTCAGGATGCCATCCCTGACCAGGGAGGCGGGAGAGTGGACAGAGGGTGCCAGTCACCTGGGGCTACCGCGCCCCACTCTCTGATGACACGGAGGTTAGAGAGCCTTGAGGAGCATGAGGCCTGGCTCTCATCACTGACAGGCGTCAGTGGCCACTATGGTTGGCTGTCCTGGTGGACAGAGTTGTCCCTGGGAGTGGGACAGGAGTCGCACCCCGGGGGTGGACTGGGCCACACTACTGTGTTGGCCTTGTGTGTGCTGTCTGGTTGCTGGGACACATCTGTGAGCAAGGTAAGCTTAGGCGCTGCACTGATGGGGTCCCCAGGTGAGGAGAAGTGTCCCCCATGGGTTAGCCTAGTGGGCCCTGAGAGTATGGATAGAGGGATCCAACTGGGTTCAGGAAGGCTTAGAACAGGAATAGACCCCTGCTGTTCGGGCCAGGTTCCAGGTTCTATCGCCCCAAGCAGGGAAGCCCATCGAGGTATTGATTGGTCTACCCTGGCTTTAGGCTGGAAGGGAGTTGTGTTGGAAATGGCCCTTTTTGCAGGGTTATCCCCAAACTTTTTGCTTCTTCCTCCTATTTTTTCCTGACCTGTGTTTGTTGGCTATAGGACTCTGGGCACTTTACCACTGCTGATCAGTGCTAAAGTGCATATGCTCTCTGTGTAAATTGTTATTGTGATTGGTTATCCATGATTGACATATTTGTTTTACTAGTAGGTCCGTAGTAAAGTGCACTGAGTGTGCCAGGGCTGGTAAATCAAATGCTACTAGAGGGCTTGCAGCACTGATTGTGCCACCCACATGAGTAGCCCTGAAAAGAGGTCTCAGGCCTGCCACAGCAGTGCCTGTGCGCAGTTTGTTAACTGCCATGCCGACTTGGCAAGTGCACCCACTTGCCAGGCCCTACCCTTCCCTTGTCTTACACATAAGACACCCCTATGGTAAGCCCAAGGTACCCCTCTGGGGAGGGTGCAGTGTATGTGAAAGGTAGGACATGTACTGGTGTGTGTAACATGTCCTGATAGTGAAATACTGCCAATTTCATTTTTCACTATTGAAAGGCTATCTTGCCCCATAGGACAGAATGGGGAATGCTTTCTAACATTTTACAAACATATCTTCCCATAGGGATACATTAGAAAAATGGAGTTTGGTATCCCTGAACTCAGGATTTAATAACACATCTTTTAGTAAAGATGGTTTTTAAATTGTGTGTTTGAAAATACCACTTTTAGAAAGTGGCGTTTTTCTTGTTCAACCATCTTGTGTGCCTCTGCCTGTTTGTGGATGACTGTCTGGCTTTGGAGTGGCAGGGGCTAGGGAGGTGCAGTGGCTCCAAGAGCCTGGATAAGTCAGCACTAGGCTGAATAGGCCTGACCTGCATTTGGAGTGGTGGGAGGAGTAGCACCTGTACCTGAATAGGGCTGTGCCTGCCTTCCACAATGCTGGCTCCGCCCCCCTGTGGTGTGTCTGGAGCCAAGGCTCACACTGACAATGGATGTTGTTGTGCACTTGCAGAGTGCCCCCCAGAACTGGTTTGAACTCGGCTCAGAGCGCCTTGCACAAAGAGAACAAAGAAATTTTGGGGTATAAGTATTAGACCTAAAACCCATGAACTTTAGATCATTCCTGGAATTCAAGAGGAACCTTTACCAAGGAGAAGAGCTGGAGAGACTGAGGAGAAGTACTGCCCTTGCTGCGTGTCTGGGGTTGGCCTGCAGTTGCTGTTTCTGCCAAGGAAAGGTGAAGGATTTTGCTTTGTGCTGTGTCCCCTGCTTGAAGGAGATCTCCAAGGACCTGAAGTGAGCTGGCCTCCTGTTCTGAAGTCTCAGGGACACAAAGACTTCACCCCCAGCTCCCCTGAACTCTGCTGCTGTGAGTTCTAGCCTGCCAAGAGGTGCCTGTGCCCGTTTTGGGCCTCTGGAGGTTGTTGCTGCTGTTTGGGAGCTGGAAGAGAGAAGTAACTCCAAGAACTACAGAAATCGACGCATCGCTCTTCTTGCGGCTGTTTTTCTGACACATCTTCACGGCACGAGAAGAATTTCTACGCATTGCTGCGCCGCTGCAAAAACTGTCGCAGCACCTGTCGTCGTTGCAAGAATCGGCGCATCGAGGGATCGTGGCTGAAGAGGACCGATGCAGCGCCGTGCAACGCCGCCGCATCGATCGCCGATGCATCCCGGATTTCCACGCATCGTACCTGTGCGGCAAGTTCTTCCGACGCATCACCTGCGGACTGGAACCGGCACGAAGAATCGACGCATCACTCCCCATACAGACTGGAATCGACGCAACCCTTCCTCTGCGTGCAGCGGGACTGTCGCATCACCTCCTCAGGGTCTCAGGAGTGTTGCATCTCTTTGTTTTCCGATGCTGCGGCTGTTTGGCTTTGGAACTTTGACGCATCTACAGGTACTTTGGTGAAAAGTCACGCATCCATAGTTTTCTATGGTACAAGTTTTTGAAACCTTTTTAAAGTCATATTTTTAACTGTGTATGTTGGAGTTTTGTCGTTTTGGTCTTGTTTAGATAAAGATATTTTATTTTTCTAAACTGGTGTGGTGTCCTTTTGTGGTGTTTTTACTGTGTTACTGTGAGTGTTGGTACAAATACTTTACACATTGCCTTTGGGATAAGCCTGTCTGCTCGTGCCAAGCTACCAAGGGGGTAAGCAGGGGTTATCTAAAGTGTGTATCCCCCTTTCCCTGACTAGAAGCAAGGGTCCCTATTTGGACAAAGGTACCTACCTCTGCCAACTAGAGACCCCCATTTCTAACACTGATCCTTTCTGTCTCCTTCTCCGAGCCTCCGGGAGGTGCCTATTGGAGAGAAGACGACTCTGGAAAAGAAGGAAGAATAGGAGAAAAGGAGACCTTAACAGCCTGATGTTGCATTTCTGTTTTTCTAAATTACATTAACCCTTCATCATTAAGAAGTACATTCAGCCTCTGCGTCTGTTTATCTGGCCTGCCCTCCCACAGATGGTGTCAGTGTGGGATGCGGAGACATGGAGGCTGCAATTACCAAGATGGCAGAAAGCCAGGAGAAATTGGAAAGAGTAATGGAGAAGTTCCTTTCAGTGGCTGAAGAAGATCGGGAAACGTTACATCAAGCCCTGGTAGGCCAGAGTCAGACACAGGAAACAACAATAGGAAAGCTGGTAGATGCTATGGGACAACAACATTGCCATACCTCTCTGCCATTGGCAGTCATGCAGAAGTACGTGAGTGGTGAAGACCCTGACTATTTTTTCAACAAATTTGAGCAGATGGCTTCGGCGGCCGCTTGGCATGCAGATCAATGGGGACAATATCTGGGACCCTTATTGTCAGGAGACCTGCAAGCCGCCTAGCAGGCTGCCAATCTACAGGGAGTTACCCCATATGATGAAATTAAGCAGCGCATTCTAGAACGATTAGGTATCAATGATGAGACTTATTGAATCAGATTATGACAGATTAAGGAGGGTGCCCAAGAGACTCCAAGGGCATTATATTTTCGAGTTAAAGACATGGTGGATATGTGGCTAAAACCACTTACCACTTCTAAAGAAGAAATAATGAGGAAAATCAATTTGTAACAATATTTGTCATCCCTGCATCCCCCTGTACAGAGATGGGTTCGCCAACATGCCCGTCTTACATTGGAAACGGCTGTAGAGATAGCCAGTGCTTATAGCAGAGCACAGGAAATACAGAAATGTTGTGACAACGCATCATGGAGACAAGGAGGAAGTGGGGGGCCTCAACCGCCGAGACCTCCCTCATCTGGCCCTCAATGCTTCCATTGCGGGGGCCTAGGTCACATAGTGAGATTCTGTCCACAGAAAGAAGAACCAATGGACAAAGGAGTTCTGAGATCCTTCTATTGTTCAACTCAAGATAAAAGATGCCCTCCCTACCACTGCACACAATCTGTTACAGCTTTGGTAGATACAGGCTGTCTGCAAAGCGGGCTAAGACCTCAAAGCCTGGCAGGAGGAATAACCCAAACTACGGGCAATGCAACTATCCAATGTGTACACAGAGATAAAAAGAGATACCCCACTATGAATGTGTCTATCCAACGGCAATCTGATCCTGCATCTACATTAAGAGTAGGACTGACACCTAAATTACCTGAGCAGTTAATCGTGGGGAATGAATATCCAGGTTTACCGGGTCTGGTCCAAGAAACCCAAAAGGAGGGAGAGATATGATGGAACACCGCTCCCTTCGCCCAAGATGAGGAGCATGACTGGCCTCCCTCTAAGACCCGGAAAAGTCGAAAACAGAAACGAGAAGAAAAGAAAAAAACATTTCAAGCTCTTCCAGTCATGAGAGATGAGTCCCCTTGGGAAACAGATAAAAACTTTCATGCCGCACAATGAGAAGATCCTGTTCTTCAGGAGGCCGGGAGTAGAGCTACAGAGCAAGAAGATCTCCTATAAGTAGGTCACCAATTTTTTCTTAAGGATGGTCTACTGTATAGGAAGGGGGGTCATCTCAAAAGCCTCAGTTGTTGGTACCTGGTCCTTTCCGAGAAAAAGTCTTATACCTTGCACACAGTCACCTTTTTGGTGGACATTTTAGCAATGAGAAGACAGGGAAAGCCATATTAGAAACATTTTACTGGCCTGGTATTTACCGACAGGTTAGGAAATACTGTCGTGAATGTTCCATATCTCTAAAGTATAGTAGTAGTAAGCCTCCCAGAGTGCACCTGAAACTTCTCCTTGTCATTGACGAACCATTTGATCAAGTTGGCATGGATATTATAGGACCCCTCTTACCATCTCGAAGCGGGTGTCGTTATGTTTTGGTCCTAGTCGATTGCGCCACCCGTTTTCCTGAGGCTGTGGCCTTAAGACCTCTTACATAGCCAAAGCCATGGTGAATGTTTTTTCCAGGGTAGGATTCCCCAGAGAAATATTAACTGGTCAGGATACCCCATTTGTATCCAAACTAATGAGATAAGTGTGCGCACAACTGGGAATTAAACAAATCCATACGGCGGCCTACCATCCACAGACAGATGATCTTGTGGAACGGTACAACGCCACTTTGAAATGCACATTGAAAAAACTCTTAAAATTAGAAACCAGAAAATGGGAGGAGATGCTATCCCTTGCCTTATTTGAAATTTGGTGCAAAGTACAAAAACGCACTGGGTATTCCCCATTTGAACTGCTATATGGCAGGCAGCCTCGCTTTTTATTAGTTATGGCCCAAGAAGAGTGGGAGAATGAGAAGGATGGACAAAACCCCTGGTGGAATATGTATCCAACCTTAAAACCCACGTAGGTCAGATTCTGACTTTAATCTGAACCAATATGGAAAAAGCACAAGCAGCTCAGAAAAACCAATATGATAAGAAAACAAAGGACCGATCATTTAAGGTTGGTGATCCTGTCCTACTCATGATGGCTTCCTCTGATCACAAGCTGCTGGGTCAGTGGCAGGGCCCTTATGTAATACTCGAGAAAGTGACTCCTGTCACGTACTATATTGAGCTTGATCCTAATTGTGGAACATCTCAAATCAATCACATAAACGTGCTAAAAAACATGGGAGGAGCTCTCCCAGTACTGTTGTGGGTGTCCGGAGAAGTTGTTCCCCTCGTTGGCCAGAGTGTAGATCCTGATCTCCCAAAACCCTTAAAACAAGAATTGACACATAAATATCCAACCCTTAAAAGAGGTGTTTCTCTTCTCCTTGGGAGAACAACTTTAATAGAGCATGCCATAAAAACCCTTCCCAGAGAAAAAGTGCGTTTAAGACCACTTCGCAAACCTGAAGCTAAAAGACATACCATCAAACAAGAGGTTCAGCAGATGCTACAGATGGCCATCATCGAACTGCCAATAAGTGAATGGAACTCCCCCATAGTTTTAGTGCCTGAACCGGATGGGTTGTTTAGGTTCTGTATAGACTACAGGGAGGTCAACAAGATATCGGAATTTGACACCTACCCTTTACCCCGTGTAGATGAAATGATTGAAAGAATGGGCAAGGGAAAATATATTAGCACACTAGACCTTTGCAACGGTTATTGGCAAGTCCCCCTCAGATGTCAGGACAAGGAGAAAACAGCTTTCTCCACTCCTGACGGGTTATATCATTTCACTGTATTGCCTTTTGACCTGCAGGGGGCCCCTGCTACCTTTCAACGGATGATGAACGTGATACTCAAACCCCATGAAAGGTAATTGGCGGCCTATATAGATGACATAATCATCTATAGGGACTCATGGAACCAGCATATGGACCATCTACATGCAGTTATACAAGCATTAGATGTCCATGGCCTCCAAATCAACCCTGCTAAAAGCCATCCAGCTGCCCAGAATGTCAAATACCTAGGATTTATTTTTGGGGAAGGAGTTATCAAACCCCAAACTGACAAAGTAGCTGCTATTTCTCATATTCCCTTTCCAAAGACCAAACGAGATCTCAGAGCCTTTCTGGGTATCCTGGGTTATTGGAAATTTATTACAAATTTCTCTCAGACCGCAGCCCCGTTGGCTGATTTGCTTCGAAAATCCATAAAAACTGAAACTGTATCACGGCAACCCTCTCCTGAGATACTACAGGCATTTGACGCCTTAAAGAACTCCCTTACCTCAGAACCTGTGCTGACCAGTCCGGATTATTCTCAACCCTTTGTATTGCAAACTGACACCTCGGATAGGGGTCTTGGGGCTGTCTTATCACAAAAAAAACCAAAAGGGGAAGACAAACCAATCATGTATATAAGCTGTAAACTCTTTCCATGGGAGAAGAACTATGCGGTCATAGAAAAGGAAGCAATAGCCATCAAGCGGCCAGACCTTGAGGAATTATTTAGAGGGACAGGAGTTCACTGTATTCACAGATCATGCCCCTCTTGAATGGCTAGCCCGCAACAAAGGAAATAATGAAAGAGTATTGAGATGGCTTTTGGCATTACAGCCTTTCCATTTTCACACCCAACACTGAAAGAGACAGAAAAGGTAAATCCAGGTTTCTTGTCAAGATACCCACAGGAAATTGACCTCACTAGTAAGACAGCTAGGAAAGAGGGATGCAAAGACAACAAACCTGCACCCTTTGTACTTACCTGCAATCCCAGAGTCGAGTCCGCCTTCCGATGACCGGAAACCGGATTCCACCTATAAAGAGAAAAACAGGAGACGCATTACCCCTCTGACTGTAACACCCACCTATCATGTGTTACAGCAGGGGGGCAGAGACTCAGCGGATAGAAACCCGAAAGGAGGAGCTGACCCCAGAAGAGAAAAGAAAGAGAAAGAAGAAAAGGACCAGACCGGAGGAGAGGACACACCCATCACACGCCTGGAGCAGCCGAAGGGCACTGCAGAGATCCCGCAAGCTGGACGGACTGACCTTGACTCAGAGGAGGAAACCCGAGAGGACGACGAGACCGAGGAAGCTCCAGAGAGGTGGAGAGAGAAGTGGTGGAGCCCGCCAGAGGATGCTGAAGTGTGGCTGCAACTCTGGAGTGGTTAAGTTATTATGGGATGGGTGGGCAAAGTCTAGAAGTGGAGGAGAGGGAGGGTATGGTGGCAGAGGGGAGCACTGATCTGATTTTAAAGGAACCCCTCACTTTTTCCCATCAACCTGCATAAAAGAAAATATTGACATTATTGAGGCCATTTATTTGGAGAGGGGCAGAACCGGTGTGAGAAAAACACCGAACAGGAGAGTGTGTATATTTTAAATAGGAATTACCCTATTCTTCGTAAGTTGAGGAAAACCTATGGAATATATTAAAGAAATCGAGGTCTCATAAGCCTTTACTGCCATTTTTTAGGATTGCCTTTTAAACTCTCAGAACCAAAGGAGAAGGGGCAGATCTGACTACCTGAGCCCTCCCGTTCTGATCTTATTTTTACGCGTTTATTATTGGTTTTGGTCTTTTTCATCCCACTGAGACCATACCACAGTTCTCACAGGTGGTGTGGTGGCAGGTAGATAAAAACCTCTATATATAGAGAAGGAATATATACTTACTGCTCCTTCCTGTCTCCTTCTCCGAGCCTCCGGGAGGTGCCATTGGAAAGAAGGCGACTCTGGATGAGAAGGAAGAAAAGAGGAAAAGGAGCCCTTAACAGCCTGATGTTGCATTTCTATTTATCCAAATTATATTAAACCTTCATCATTAAGAAGTACATTCAGCCTCTGCATGTTTATCCGGCCTGCCCTCCCACATCCCCTTTCTTCACAGAGGAGTGCACTTTGATGCCAGCCAGGTGTCCAGGATCTGTTGAGGCATCTCCTGGGGATCAAGGACTCACTCTAGCAGAGGCCAGTAGGGCTAAGCCAGCTCCAGTTGCATGTCAAGGCAGTCCCAGTGGCAGCAGGTTAGCGAGTAGTTGTAGGGAGGTCTCTGGAGCTTGATGTGTTCCTGTACCTCAGAACAGGAGGTCAGCCAACTGACCCTTCGAGTCTCTCAGGTTAGCCTGGGATGACAGGGGCAGGTCCAGCCTTCCTTCTCAGTGAGCAGGGTAGGCCTCAAGCAGCAGGGTAGTCCTTCTTCTGTAGTGTCCACAGGCCTGGGTGCGAATTGAAGTGGTGTTTTGAGGGTCCAATATTTATACTTGGTGCCAGCCTTTGAAGTTTGTGAATTCCATATACCCGCATCCGGTTCTGGAAAGTTCTTCCCTTCCCATATCAAGGCTCCAAGAAGTCTGGAGAGACAAAAGACTAGTGTCAGATGCCTTTGTGTGTGCTGGAGGCAAAGGCCTTTGAAATGTAAGGGGGGCTAGGTAAAGCTCTGCCCCCAGCCATTCAGGCATGATGGCCCATCCTGCCTACACACCAGTCCCCTTTGTCTCACTGTCTGGCAGGAATACACAAACCCAACAACAGAGCTGTTCCCAGTCAGGGGACCTAGGACACGATCAGAAGGCATAAATGAGCAGGACAGGAAAATGCTAACTTTCTAAAAGTGGCATTTTCAGAATTTACAATTCATTTGAGTCTAAACAGCATACCTCTATCGGCTCCCAATCAAACGTTATCACTTATTAAATGTCATAGAGTAACCCCATGTTAGTCAATGGGAGAGATAGGCTGTACAGTAGCGAATAATTACTTTAGGAGTTTTTCACTACCAGGACATGTAACACATAAGCACCTGTGCCCTGCTTTTTAAATACAAAGCCCCCTGCCCAGTGAGCCTTGAGGAACTACTTTAGGGGTGACTTATGTATATTAAAAAGGAAGGTTTAAGCCTAGCAAAGGATTTATTTTGCCAGGTTGAAATGGCAGATTAAAACTGCATTATAGGCTGTAGTGGCAGGCCAGAGACATGTTTTAAAAGGCTACTTTAGTGGGTGGCATATTGACTGCTGCAGGCCCACTAGTTGCATTTAATTTACAGGCCCTGGGTACAGTAGTACCATATACAATGGATTTACGAGGAAATTAAATGTACGAATCAGGTGTAGGCTAATTTTACCATGTTTGAAGAAGAGAGCACTTTAGCACTGGTTAGCAGTTGTAAAGTGCACAGAGTTCTGATGCTAACAAAAATGGGTTCAGCAACAGAAGGCAGAAATCTGGGGAATGACCTGCAAAAAGGGCAAGGTCCAACAAGCACTGTAAAAGGTGGTGTAAGTATACAATAGTGTAATGTGGATGTGTTTTTTGAATGATACAAACTTAGGAAAGAAAATATTTTGATAATCATCTCATTTGCATATTGTAAATGATGCCTGTAATTAATTTGCTGCTCTTTTGGTCACTGGGCTTCTAAATTCTCTATTTCAACATTTGCCCATCTGCTTGTCAGACTTGACAGGTGGAGAATGGCAGCCTTAACTTTGAGCATACATATTGGCGTATGACAAGAGTAAGTTCTAGGTCTCAGGATTATTGTAGGCTTTGTTGATAAAGTAATCTTCTGTTCAGCTCTGGAGTTGGTAACAGCAGTAAATGATAATTGAAGACTTGACATGGTGCCAATGTAAATGTGAGCAAAGTGGTCGACAAACTACATTGCAGGTTTGGCCAGTCCATGCATCCACGAACTGCAGCTGGATCACTTCCCTCCACCCTCTCCAGCCATTTGCCTTGTTGTCCGGTGCACCACAGGGCTCTCTGGGACGCCTGTTCAGCCATGGGGGAAAGCAAGCAGACCATCTCTTGGGGCTTCCAAACCCTGATACCTCTTCCTGCTGGCCACTATTGAGGAGGCGAATTCCCATGAGCCCAGTCCCTCCTCTCATCCCCCTAATATAACCACATTCCTTCGCAGAGTTAGTTAGTAATACCCTTTACCTTCGACCTAGAATCACCAACTCATGCTGATTACACCAATGTTCTCCTGTCTGAACCTGTATACCTTTGTATTCCTCAACCACTTTCTTTCTAACTTATTTGCGCTTCCTCTCATCCAACCCAACAAAGTACCCTGTCGCCTTGTCCTTCAACATAACATCGATACTCCTATATTCACCAAAGTCTCATTAGAGGTTGTGCTGTGAAACTGTGGGAGAATTCCTCAGAAATTATACTCCGAATTAAAAAATGCACCAATTTAGGGATGCTGTTTAGGTGTGCTGAGTAGACACTATAAACCAAAAATGGCTTATTGTTGCATGGCCATTCCTATGGGTTGCTCCATGCTGCTCCAGGTTGAATGTCTCAGACCACAGATTATAGCTGGCTGTATAATGGTTACTTATCTATTTCTCTGTGTAGGGTTCACAGAGCATACCATGGTTGGTTGTTTAATACCGATTGCTATGGGTTGCTCCCTGCTACTCGTGACCGGACCACTTAGAGCACGCACTACAGCTCGTTATTATTCCCTATACCTATGGGTTACTGCCTACTGCTTCTGCGTGGACACCTCAGAGCATATAATATGCCTGGTTTCATATTGGTGGCTCTCCTGACACTTCCAGATGGGCACCTCAGAGCGCGTACTGTGACTGGCTGTATAGTGCCAATTCCTATGGGTCGCTCCTGCATGATCTTCTGAGCATACATCATGTCTGATTATATAATGCTCATTCCTGTGGGTGGCGCTTCCGGTGTGAGGAGGGTGAAGGGAGAAGGAAGTGGAAGAGCTGAGGTAGAAGATGGGGCCAGTGTTGAAGGTACAAGGATGGGGTTAAGAAGAGATGTGTGTGGGGAGAGGAATGACTGAGAGAGAGGAAGGGTTGTGTGGTGAAGGATGAGGAGAGAAGTAATGGCTGAGTGAGGATGATGAATGGATGATGCACTGTGTGGTGAAGAAGTGTAGATAAAGTAAAGAGGGGTAGGTAATGATGGAGCAGGGGAAACGAAAAAAAATGTTGTACTCCTTGGAAATTAATGACCCCATGTTAGAAATGGGATCTCTAGTTGGCAAGGGCTTGCACCTTTGTCCAAGTAGGGACCCTTCTTCCTAGTCAGGGTAAGGGTGTTACACTCGTGAAGTAACCCCTGCTCACCCTCGTGGTAGCTTGGCACGAGCAGTCAGGCTTAATTCAGAGGCAGTGTGTAAAGCATTTGCACATAACCAACAGTAATACAGTGTAAGCACTACAAACGGACACCACACCAGTTTAGAAAAATAACCAATATTTTATATACTCAAGACAAGACCAATTACGACAAAAATCCACAATACTATACTTTACGAATGAATACTTGATACGGTAACTTCTTCTTTGCAGGAATAGCACAAAAGCAAAGTTCGTACGAGTCGGTAGCTCCGTCCGAGCCTACCGTGATGCTGAAAACCCCAGAGTCTAACAGTTCCAGCCGACCGCGTCGATACGGGCCAGCAGAGTCATGAACAGACTCGGTTACAGTACCTTTCTCGTTGTGGCTGGTACGGAGTGTACGAGCCGGTCGGCGTTCGTCGTGGTTGCGGTGCAAGACGGAGCGATGCAAGGTGCGGTGTCCCTCGATGCGGTGCAGGCAGCGGCTCGATGAGCGTCGTGCAGATGGAGTCGGTGAGTCCAAGGCGTGCGATGCAGGGTGAGACGATGCTTGATGCGGTGCTGACAGGTTGCGATGCAGGCGACCTAGCCGGAGTGCGGGAGCTGGCGTCGGACAGCGGTGCGAGTCGGAGCGGTGCGTCGCAGACGTGCGAGCGGTGCCCCAAATGCGGTGCGGTCACGACTCTTGAGCCAGTTGCAGCGACCTCGTCGGTCGGGTCCGGTTGGTTCAGTGAAGCGATGCGAACTGCGGTGCCCACAGGTCACGGTGCAAGCAGCGGCTCGATGTTGGCGGCGTCGGACGTCGCCCACGGTGAGACCAGGGTTGCGATGCGAAGCGGGGCGATGCGGTCTGCGGTGCAAACAGGTCACCGGCCAGGGATGGATTCGGTTGACGGAGTCGGTTGCAGTTCCCTTCCTCTGTGGCAACTGAAACAGCGTTCCAGAAGCGGTACCCAGAGGCTTGTGAAGTCTTTGCAGTCCCTGAGACTTCTTAACAGGAGGCCAGCTCGGTTCCAGGCCCTTGGAGATACTCAGCACAAGTTTGGAAAAAGTTCAGTCCAGTCCTTTCACTGCCCAAGACAGAAGCAGCAACTGCAGGCCAACCCAACAAAGCAATAAAACAGCAAAGGGGCAGTACTCCTCCTGGCAGCTCTTCCAGCTCTTCGTCTTGGCAGGTTCCTTGATTCCAGCGAGATCTAAATTCATGGGGTCAGGGCCCCAATATTTATATCCCAAATTCCTTTGTTCTCTGAAGGCAGAGAGGCCTTTGCCTAGTCCAAACCAGTTCTGGAGCACTTTGTTGACAAGTCTCCGTTGCTTCTTTCAGTGAGTAGGCCAGGGACATCAGACGCACCACAGGAGGTGGAGCCAGCATTGTGGAGGGAAGGCACTGTCCTATTCAGGGCCCAGGTGCGACCCCTCCCACCCATCTACATGTCGATCTGGCTATTCAGCCCTGCGCTGACTCACCCTGTCTCCTGGCATCCCCCAGCCCCTGTCACTCACACTCCAGACAAGGAATACACAACCTCGCAGAGGCAGGCTTGGATGGTTAGACAAGAAAATACCCACTTTCTAAAAGTGGTATTTTCAAACACAGAATGTTAAAACCAACTTCACTAAAAGATGCATTTTATCATTCTGAGTCCAGGCATACTAAACTCGAATTTCTACCATGTTCCCGGGGTCAGTTAGGATTATAAACTGTAATAATCAAAACTGCCCGTTCTGGCCTAGGGGAACAGGTAGCCTTGCAATAGTGAAAAACGAACTAGGCTGTAATTCACTATCAGGACATGCCGCACACACCCGGGCATGTCCTACCTTTCGCATACAACGCACCCTGCCCACAGGGGTACCTTGGGCCTACCTTAGGGGTGACTAACATGTAGCAAAGGGAAGGTTTAGGGACTTGCAAGTGTGTGCACTTGCCAAGTCGACATGGCAGCCCCAGGCTGCGCACAGGCTCTGCGATGGCAGGCCCGAGTTACACTTTACGGGCTGTTTGCGTGGGTGGCACAATCCAGTGCTGCAGCCCACCAACAGCATTTGGTCTATAGGCCCTGGCACTCGCAGTGCACTTTACAAGGGACTGACACATAAACCAAATAGGCCAATCATGGAAACACCAATCCATAACACATTTTATACAGGAGCACTTGCACTTTCCCACTGGACCGCAGTGAGGAAAGTGCGCAGAATCATTACACCAGCAAAAACAGAGTCAAAACCGGGAGGTCAGAAAGCAAAAAGTCAGGGGAAACACGCCAAAAGATGCCAAGTCTAACACATGTCCCCTCCAGCTGAAAGTAGGGAGAACTACCCAACCCCATTGGAGTTCTCTTCACTAAGGCGGAAGAACCTGGACAGACCATCTGCGTTGGCGTGTTCTGTACCAGGACGGTGTTCCACCGTAAAGTCCATTCCCTGTAGGGAGATGGACCACCTCAGCAGTTTTGGATTCTCACCCCTCATTTGCATCAACCATCTGAGGGGCCTGTGGTCTGTCTGAACCCGGAAGTGAGTCCCAAACAGGTATGGTCTCAACTTCTTCAGTGCCCAGACCACAGCAAAAGCTTCCCTTTCTATGGCACTCCACCTCTGTTCCCTGGGAAGTAGTCTCCTGCTAAGGAAGACTACAGGCTGATCCAGGCCCTCTTCGTTCAGTTGTGAGAGCACCGCTCCCACACCATGCTCTGAAGCGTCAGTCTGCACGACAAATTCTTTGGAGAAGTCAGGTGCCTTGAGCACGGGCGCCGTGCACATGGCTGCCTTCAGGGCATCAAAAGCTTTCTGGCAGGACTCAGTCCAGATCACTTTCCTGGGCTGCCTCTTAGAGGTCAGCTCTGTTAAGGGGGCAACAATGGTGCCATAGCCCTTAACAAATCTCCTATAGTAACCGGTGAGACCTAAGAAGGCTCTCACCTCTGTCTGGGTCTTGGGGGTTCCCAAGCCAGAATGGTGTCAATCTTGGGTTGTAGGGGCGCCACCTGGCCGCTTCCTACCTGGTGCCCCAAGTACACCACAGAACCCTGCCCGATCTGGCACTTACTGGCCTTGATCGTGAGGCCTGCACCTTGCAGAGCCCTCAACACTTTCTCAAGGTGCTGTAAATGTTCTTCCCAGCTGGAACTGAACACAGCAATGTCATCCAGGTAGGCGGCACTGAAATCCTCCAGCCCAGCCAACACCTGATTGACCAACCTCTGAAAGGTGGCAGGGGCATTCTTCAACCCAAAGGGCATCACCCGGAATTGGTAATGACCTTCTGGGGTTGAGAATGCTGATCTCTCCTTGGCCCCATCGGTTAAGGCAATCTGCCAGTACCCAGACGTCAAATCAAACGTGCTGAGGAACCGGGCAGCTCCCAACCGATCAATGAGCTCATCAGCTCTGGGGATGGGGTGCGCGTCAGTCCTGGTGACGGCATTGAGCCCACGGTAGTCCACACAAAACCGGAGTTCTGGAGTGGCACCGGGCGCCGCAGCCTTTGGGACCAAGACCACTGGGCTGGCCCAAGGGCTGTGGGAGGGCTCAATCACCCCTAACGCCAACATCTTAGAGACCTCCTCCTTGATGCTGGCTCTGACCCGGTCAGTCAACCTGTAAATCTTGTGCTTCACAGGAGGGCTGTCACCAGTGTCCACGTCATGGGTACACCAGTGAGTAACACCGGGGGTCAGAGAGAACAGTGGGGCGAACTGTCCCAACAACTGGCGACAGTCCCCCTGCTGCTCCTGAGTCAGAGTAGGGGAGAGGATCACACCCTCTACTGACCCATCATGCTCCTTGGTAGACAGGAGGTCAGGGAGAGGTTCACTCTCCTCTTCCACCCCATCATCTGTCGCCAAGAGCATACTCACTTCGGACCTCTCGAAGTGGGGCTTGAGGCGGTTCACGTGAAGGACCCTCAAAGGGTTCCTTGGAGCCTGCAAATCCACCAGGTAGGTAACGTCACTTTTGCGCTCCTTTACCTCATATGGCCCAGTCCACTTGTCCTGCAAGGCACAAGGTGCCACTGGGGCCATGACCCACACTTTTTGCCCAGGTTGAAATTCGACCAGAGTGGCGTTCTGGTCATACCATCTCTTCATTTCTTCCTGGCTGGCTTCTAGGTTCGCCTGAGCGAGTTTCCTGAAGCGGGCAGTTTGGTTTCTAAAGGCCAGCATGTAGCTAAATACATCCTGGGGAGTTTTCCTGGGAGCCGCCTCCCAGCCTTCCTTTACCAAACTCAGAGGTCCTCTGACAGGGTGGCCATACAGGAGCTCAAAGGGGCTGTACCCAAGAGACTTCTGAGGCACCTCCCTGTATGCAAAGAGTAGGCATGGCAAGAGGACGTCCCACTTACGCCTCGTGGGTTCTGTTAGACCCTTGATCATGCCTTTCAAGGTCTGGTTGAATCTCTCCACCAGACCGTTTCCTTGTGGGTGGTAAGGAGTGGTGAACTTGTAGGTTACACCACACTCCTTCCACAGGGATGTCATATACTTCGATATGAAATTGGTCCCCCTATCAGAAACCACCTCTCTGGGGAATCCCACACGGGAAAAGATCCCCATTAACGCCCGGCCCACCACTGGCGCCGTCGTTGTCCTGAGAGGGATTGCCTCCGGGTACCGGGTGGCATGGTCCACCAAGACCAGGATGTACCTGTTGCCCATGGCTGTCTTGGGATCCAGTGGCCCCACAATATCCATCCCTACCCTTTCAAAGGGTGTTCCAACAACAGGAAAAGGTTGGAGAGGAGCTTTGATCTTCCTCCCACTCTTACCACTTGCCTGGCAAGTTTGGCAAGACCTACAGTGTGCATCTGACTGCCTTCGCATTTGGGGCCAAAAGAAGTGGGTGACGAGCCTATCAAAGGTCTTGTCCTGCCCCAAATGTCCTGCCAAAGGCACGTCGTGAGCCAGACCCAGTAGGAAGGTCCTGAAGCGCTGGGGTACCACCAGCACACGGGCTGACCCAGGCTCAGCAACCTTAGGCTCACTGTATAGGAGACCGCTCTCCCAGTAGATCAGATGTGACCCGGACTGATTACCAGCTGCCTGGTCTGCAGCCTGCCGCCGCGGACCCTCCAGAGTAGGGCACTCGTTCTGCTCCCTGCAGAACTCCTCCCTGGTGGGACCCCCTTCTTGCTGCCAATGGGTCAGCTCAGAGATGTCTCCCAGTTCGGCTACCTGCTCCTCTGTAGGCACCGGGGCGTCCCCCTCGAGGTCCGCCTCCTCCCGGTCCGTGGGAACTTCGGGGGCCGGTTTCCCACGCCCCCTGCCCTTTCTCTTGGCAGGGACTTGGGCCACTGTTTCAGGCTCCAAGTCCTCTTGATCACCCTTTCTGGCTGCCACTGACCGAGTAGACACGCATGCCCACTCTGGCAACCCAAGCATCTCCAAGTGAGACCTGAGCTCAACCTCCTTCCATGAGGACTGCTCCAGGTCGTTTCCTAGCAGACAATCTACAGGCATGGTAGGGCTCACAACCACCCTTAAGGGACCTGAGACCCCCCATTCAAAGGGAACCTGCGCCACCATACACTGGCGCTCAGAGTTGTCGACAGCAACTACTTGGTGGAATGCTCCTGGGACTACTTGCTTCTCAGACACCAGGTGACACCGGACTGAGGTCACACTGGCTCCAGTGTCTCTGAGAGCCTCTACCCTGTTCCCATTAATGGTCACCCAGGTGCTATATTTCTTAGTGTTAGGGGGCACCTGGTTTCCTGGGACCATCTCACTGTCCCCTAGTGAGACAAGGGTCATTTCTGCGGGATCCCCACCCTCCTGTGGGCACCCCTCCTCCCCAAGCGCTACACTAGCCAACACTTTGGACTGCCCACCGGTGGGTGGCTGTGTCCCCTTCGGGCACTTGGGGTCCCCTTAAAGTGACCTACCTGGTCACATGCATAACACTTGCGGGGGCCGGTCTCAACAGGCTTCCCTGTAGAGACCCCTTTCTTCTTATCACCGGGGGCTGGGAACCTTTACCCTGGGTACTAGTTTGGGGCCCTTTAGAGAACTCCTGTGCTTTACCCTTGTCCCCCCACCTTTCTGCTGGGGACCCTGCCCACCTTTGGCTGAGTCTCCCCCAAACGCTTTCTTGTGGACCCTGGTACTCACCCAGCGGTCCGCTTCCATAGCAAGCTTCCTGGGGTCAGTTAGCTTACTATCAACTAGGTGCTGGCGCAGATCTGCAAAACATAGACTAGACAAGTGCTCCCATGCAATCAAGTTGTAGAGCCCCTGAAAATCTGTCACATTACTGCCCTTCACCCAACCATCCAGAGACCTGCAGAACACATCCACACATTCCAACCAAGTGTTGGCATCAGACTTCTTACTGGACCTGAACTGATCCCTGTACTTTTCAGGAGTAAGACCATACTTCGTGAGAAGGGCATCCTTCATGTCAGCATAGGTGAGGTGATACCCCTTACCCAAAGCTATCAGAGCATCCCTTGCTTCTTCAGGGAAAAGTGGCCACAATCCTGCTCCCCAATTCTCCTCAGGGACCCCATTCATGTGTATGGCTGCCTCATAACCCTGAAACCACCTTTGTATGTCATCCCCCTTCTTGAACTCCTTGCCTACGTTCTTGGGAATGTGCACAATCCTGTCTGCCTTTCTGGACGAATTGCTGCCACCATCTGAGCCTGACTTACTCCTAAGTTCTAGCTCCTTCAGTTCTCTCTCATGCTCTAAGAGCATCTTCCTCTCCTCTATGGCCAATCTCTTCTCTTCCCGCTCACTCTCCAGCCTGAGCTTCTGCAGCTCAAACTGCCTTGCCTCCCGCCTGTCCTCCAGTTCCTCTGGGGACAGACTGCTGCTGCCTGACCTGGCGGGTTCCCCCCTACCCAAAAGCACATCCACCCTGGAAATAGGCTCCTCCACCTCCTCACTGAGATCACCAGGCTGCCCATTGGCATGTCTGGCTGCTACCCAGGCCCTCAGCGCCTTCTGTAGCTCCTCCTTCCTTGTGAGGCCTTTAATTTGGACTTTCAGGTTTTACAAATCGCTCGTAACTCCTTTACGGCGTAGGATTCCAACCTGTCCTCCTCAAAGATAACTTCCAGAGATGCAACGGATGATGCAATTGATTCAGGCATGACAAAAGTCGTGAGTTGAAAACTGGCAAGATCAAAAATAGGCCAATAGAAAAAGAACCAGTATGTGGTACGTAATGGTCTGCGATATGGTAGTAGTGCACACCAATCACTGTAAGTCAAGTGCAAACACAAGTCCTATCCTCACCGCTGACAACCAATGTTAGAAATGGGATCTCTAGTTGGCAAGGGCTTGCACCTTTGTCCAAGTAGGGACCCTTCTTCCTAGTCAGGGTAAGGGTGTTACACTCGTGAAGTAACCCCTGCTCACCCTCGTGGTAGCTTGGCACGAGCAGTCAGGCTTAATTCAGAGGCAGTGTGTAAAGCATTTGCACATAACCAACAGTAATACAGTGTAAGCACTACAAACGGACACCACACCAGTTTAGAAAAATAACCAATATTTTATATACTCAAGACAAGACCAATTACGACAAAAATCCACAATACTATACTTTACGAATGAATACTTGATACGGTAACTTCTTCTTTGCAGGAATAGCACAAAAGCAAAGTTCGTACGAGTCGGTAGCTCCGTCCGAGCCTACCGTGATGCTGAAAACCCCAGAGTCTAACAGTTCCAGCCGACCGCGTCGATACGGGCCAGCAGAGTCATGAACAGACTCGGTTACAGTACCTTTCTCGTTGTGGCTGGTACGGAGTGTACGAGCCGGTCGGCGTTCGTCGTGGTTGCGGTGCAAGACGGAGCGATGCAAGGTGCGGTGTCCCTCGATGCGGTGCAGGCAGCGGCTCGATGAGCGTCGTGCAGACGGAGTCGGTGAGTCCAAGGCGTGCGATGCAGGGTGAGACGATGCTCGATTCGGTGCTGACAGGTTGCGATGCAGGCGACCTAGCCGGAGTGCGGGAGCTGGCGTCGGACAGCGGTGCGAGTCGGAGCGGTGCGTCGCAGACGTGCGAGCGGTGCCCCAAATGCGGTGCGGTCACGACTCTTGAGCCAGTTGCAGTGACCTCGTCGGTCGGGTCCGGTTGGTTCAGTGAAGCGATGCGAACTGCGGTGCCCACAGGTCACGGTGCAAGCAGCGGCTCGATGTTGGTGGCGTCGGACGTCGCCCACGGTGAGACCAGGGTTGCGATGCGAAGCGGGGCGATGCGGTCTGCGGTGCAAACAGGTCACCGGCCAGGGATGGATTCGGTTGATGGAGTCGGTTGCAGTTCCCTTCCTCTGTGGCAACTGAAACAGCGTTCCAGAAGCGGTACCCAGAGGCTTGTGAAGTCTTTGCAGTCCCTGAGACTTCTTAACAGGAGGCCAGCTCGGTTCCAGGCCCTTGGAGATACTCAGCACAAGATTGTAGAAAGTTCAGTCCAGTCCTTTCACTGCCCAAGGCAGAAGCAGCAGCTGCAGGCCAACCCAACAAAGCAACAACACAGCAAAGGGGCAGTACTCCTCCTGGCAGCTCTTCCAGCTCTTCATCTTGGCAGGTTCCTTGATTCCAGCGAGATCTAAATTCATGGGGTCAGGGCCCCAATATTTATATCCCAAATTCCTTTGTTCTCTGAAGGCAGAGAGGCCTTTGCCTAGTCCAAACCAGTTCTGGAGCACTTTGTTGACAAGTCTCCGTCCCTTCTTTCAGTGAGTAGGCCAGGGACATCAGACGCACCACAGGAGGTGGAGCCAGCATTGTGGAGGGAAGGCACTGTCCTATTCAGGGCCCAGGTGCGACCCCTCCCACCCATCTACATGTCGATCTGGCTATTCAGCCCTGCGCTGACTCACCCTGTCTCCTGGCATCCCCCAGCCCCTGTCACTCACACTCCAGACAAGGAATACACAACCTCGCAGAGGCAGGCTTGGATGGTTAGACAAGAAAATAACCACTTTCTAAAAGTGGTATTTTCAAACACAGAATGTTAAAACCAACTTCACTAAAAGATGCATTTTATCATTCTGAGTCCAGGCATACTAAACTCGAATTTCTACCATGTTCCCGGGGTCAGTTAGGATTATAAACTGTAATAATCAAAACTGCCCGTTCTGGCCTAGGGGGAACAGGTAGCCTTGCAATAGTGAAAAACGAACTAGGCTGTAATTCACTATCAGGACATGCCGCACACACCCGGGCATGTCCTACCTTTCGCATACAACGCACCCTGCCCACAGGGGTACCTTGGGCCTACCTTAGGGGTGACTAACATGTAGCAAAGGGAAGGTTTAGGGACTTGCAAGTGTGTGCACTTGCCAAGTCGACATGGCAGCCCCAGGCTGCGCACAGGCTCTGCGATGGCAGGCCCGAGTTACACTTTACGGGCTGTTTGCGTGGGTGGCACAATCCAGTGCTGCAGCCCACCAACAGCATTTGGTCTATAGGCCCTGGCACTCGCAGTGCACTTTACAAGGGACTGACACATAAACCAAATAGGCCAATCATGGAAACACCAATCCATAACACATTTTATACAGGAGCACTTGCACTTTCCCACTGGACCGCAGTGAGGAAAGTGCGCAGAATCATTACACCAGCAAAAACAGAGTCAAAACCGAGGTCAGAAAGCAAAAAGTCAGGGGAAACACGCCAAAAGATGCCAAGTCTAACACCCCATAACCATTAATGATACTAACCGTTTGAAGTGCATGAATTAACCAACAAATACACCCTTTATTAAACAGTACACGTGGGCAACATGCTGATTTGTGCAAAATCTAATTTACTTGCAAATGTGAAGCTAATTAACGTTAGTATTGTGATTTGCGTAGTAAATAGAGTGAATTGCATGATTTGTGTTGCGTAGTAAAATTGCACTGTGGCAAAGAATGCAAATGGTAAGTAAAATGGCTTTAAATGTCGCTTCTGCTAGGTAACATCTAACACGGGACTTTAGAATGGCGGGTGGTAAACAGAAAGGCTTATTTTCCATATTTTAATTTCTATTGTGTTTGTTCTTATACTAGTTTCGTTCGGGCCTGCTAGGCCATGCTTCTAAAATGGCCGCTGGAAAGGACGAGATTGCGTGCATTGAATAAGATGGCCCCTGCGCAGACGCAGAATGAATGCTCCAGTCACGTGTATGCGGCCTGTGCTCGGAGTGAGAGATGTCAAGGCCAATCTGACCTGCAACGAGGAGCGTGCCAAGTGTTCAGCATATATGCCTGGGAACGGATGGGAAAGAGCCGAGTGACAATGGATGAACTAATGTGTGACCATCAAAGATCGTTACAAAATGGATTAACAAATTGGACTACTTTTGACACTGCGATCATGAGACTTATTGTGTGCTTTATTGTCCCCAAACCAGTTTGAACAAGGAGGGCGATGAGGTGACCTTCACCACCCCTCCAATGGACCAATTAGCGTGATTCTTGCCCCTAAAGATTGCAACTTTTAAGTGTAGAGGGCCAGAAAATAGGGTATAAGAGAGTCTGCTCTGACGTTGTGAGAGAGATCCTTGCTTTTCATTTTTCCACCTTGATGCTGCGAGAGACTCTGTCATTTTTGGACTTTGAACATTGACTGGGGAAGGAACGAGATCGTTGCGGGAATTCTGTCCGGGAGGTGCGTCCGAGGAGGTTAGCGGAACAGTTAGTCAGTTTGGGAGTCCTATCCTGTGATCTGCGGTTCATCTTCTTTTGGTGAACCATTCTTGTCATCGCCCCATGGCCAAGGGTAATGCATAATTTCTCACTTTTCCTAAAAAAAAAATCTTAAAATGTTTTTTGATATTTTTAAATGTTTTGCTTAATAAAGAATTTTACTTATTTGCTCGAATAATTTTAGATAAAAATTATTTTCTAACTCTAAAATGAGTCTGTGGTTCTTTAATAGATTTATGATTAATAAATGTTAAAGGTTTTAATTGTGATTGAGCTGGTCTTGATCACCATCAACTAATTCTACTAGTTGGTCCATCGACCGAATAGCGGAGTACCTTGATGTTTAGAACCGACAGGATCCAAAGTTAATGTATATAATGTATAGATTATTATTCTGTCAAATTTAACAAGGTATCCCGTTCGTCCAGCAGCTCATTCTCCTTAGCGTTTAATCCAGAAATTGAATTAATGTATGTATGCGCTGTCATGGGCCCCACCGACATAAGTTTTAAGTAATAGAGGTTGTGTAGGTGTTTTTCTGGATTGGTGTCCTAAGGAGCAATTTATATTAGCCGCGCTGGATCAGATTTCTTGGTAGCAGAGTTATGGTTTCTATAGATTAGTTTGGTGATTATTGATTATTGATTTATTGATTTTTCGTGTCTAACACTCTATGTTGAGTTTGTATTATGTCACGTGTAAGTCGAAATTTTGAAGCGTCCGGGAAGTAGGAAGTGGACACGTGTGGCAAGAGAAGTCACACGGAATTGTGCATTGTCTGATTTCAAATTGGTGATAACACAGGACTGTGTTATGTTAGGGAAATTTCACGCATGAATTGTATTTGAGTGAAATAGCAACAGGTTTTCTTGTGAAACTTTGGCCTTAATTCTCAGGAGCAGTGTAGTCTCCACATGTGTTTTAACCCCAGAGAAATGGGTTTACCTCTTGCTTGAAAGAAGGGTAAGGTAGAGAGAAGTGCTACACTTTTCGAACGAAACAGTATTCTTGTAAGTTAGAATAAACTATCTCTTTTGTTTAGAGAAACAGACAATGGTAATGTGTTTTACGTTGTAACTAATCGATTTTAGTTGAAAAGAAAAGCTAAGAAAACTGCCGATAATTTTTGTAAAGGAGGGGTCAGTAGAAGCAGGAGTAGAGCTGACGTCAACAAAAACTGCGCTGGTATTGGCCAGTTGTGGAAGAACGAAGAGCTTCCTGATTGGTGCGTTAGTGTGAGACGCGCTGGGATAGGTTAGTGTGAGAGTGACGTAAAAGCTTTCTGATTGGTGCGTTGGTGTGAGATGCGCTGGGATAGGTCTGAATAGCCGAGTAGTAGAAAGAACAGAATGGTGAAGAATTGCGTGAATTTGTTTTGGGAAAAAGAACAGTGAAATATGGCATATTATGAGTATGGCAGAGAGAAACCGTCATGGTTTGCGAAGCTTAAAAACTTTTTCAAGAAAGATAAGAAGGTTGTGACTAGGGAAGGAGAAGTACTTCCTCCGCCGAAAACGCCAGCATCTCATATGATGTTGAAATATGGCTATCATACTTGCATTTGGTTGGAAAATTGGGCGAAATATACCCAAGGCGATGGAGTATTGGCATTTCCAGAAAATGGTTCGTTTAGCACAGCGATACTTCGAAATTTGAGAGAAAAGATGATGAAACTTGAACCGAGACCTAGACCGACACAGTTCGAAGTCTTAGGTGAATGAGAAGATGAGATGTATGAAAGGGAAAGACACAGAGGTGCAAAGAATTATAGTTTAGTTTATGGAAGAGTATGGGGTTTGAATCATGAAGACCGGATGAGACGATGGCGGTATGCTAACATGACAGATGGCTTGTTTCCTGTCAGAACAGTTGAAGAAATTACAGGGAGAAAGTGTATGGAGAAAAAGAAGCATGCAGTAACAGAGAGATATGGGTATGGAGTTAGCGACACAGAGGATGAGTTGCTGGAGGACATTTTAAATAAAAGACCTCCTCCATATCAACAGGATTCTGCGGTGGTGACACCAAATGCACCGCCAATGAGAACTGTAATAAATCAAAGTCCCGAACAAATGTCTGAAATGAATAGTCCATTTAATAAACTAGAAACACCACAGACTGTGAAACATGATAATGGTAATACAGCTGAATTAGCCAGAACCACAAGAGAGTTGACTGAAAAGATAAGAGAACTGACAAAGAGTATGGAAGCCGTGACTGTGCCAGTAACTATAGGGCCAGTAATCCCAGTATTTGAAAATCAAAAGATAGATGAACACTCCTTAACAATTCCATTAAATTCCAGTATGCAAAGAGTAAGAGAAGGGATGATTCCAGAAAATAGAGAGAAAGAAGATTCTGTTGGTCCTTTTAGGTCAACTCCACCTGTAAATTTGACAATTAATGAGAGTCAGATAAATAGGATTCCTATGGGAGCCGAGTCAGCAACTGAAACCCCAGAGAGAAGTACAAGTTGGGCAGAAGTAAATAAAACCCCTGTGGATCCGACTGCAGAGGAATTAAATGATTGGGTGAGGAGCTTGCAGAAGAAGGATGCTGAGCCACAACTTTTGGATGTGGTCAGATTAAAGATAGACATGGAAGAATTAATTCTAGAAACTATTGGTACAGATCGATTGAAGTCCTATCAAGATGATGAATTAATGTTTATGTGTAAAAGCGTCACTTGGAGAGCTAGGAATTTGCATGAAAAATTGGAAGAAACAGCGAACGAGCTAGGAGTAGAGTTTGGAAAAATTAGAGGATTGCAGAAACCATACAGGGTAGATTTTAGTGAAAAGGATATAGAAAATCTGAACACTTCAGGACGACTAACACAGATAAAAGAACTGATTGTGTTACTGAGAAAATGGGGAGATGTAGACAAGTGGAGAAGTAGGTGGATAAGAAGAAAAGAGGGAACAACTGATAAAGCTTCTTTGGCTTTTCCGGTAAAAGAAATAGAACCGGTAGTAATGGAGTGTCCAATGAGAGAAACTCCAGGAGGAAGTTATGTACATGTCCCATGGTCCAGACAAGATATATTGTCATTTACGAATGATTTTCCAAGATTGAGAGAGAAACCTGTAGAATGGTATAGACAGGTAGAAAGGTTTGTAAAGGTTTCAAAAGTGTTGTGGGAAGATCTGGATGGATTGTTTGAGATTGTTGTTCCAGCAGATTTATGGACAGAGTGTAAAATTACAATTGACTGGCCGAAGGAAGAATATCCTAGAGATGCAAAAACAGGAGCCCCAGGTTCAGAAGTAATGAGAAAATATGAACAGGCAATCACGTTTCTGAAAAATAAAATCCCACCAAAAGAAACGGACTGGGAAAAGATTGATAGAACAACTCAGGAGAGTAAGGAATCTGTACATGCCTACTACGAGAGATTGCTTCTGGTATTTAAACAGTATAGTGGTTACGAGAACTTGAGTGAAAAAGACATGAGTCATTTTGTGTATAGATTTGTATATGGTCTGAGACCTGAGATAAGTGAAATGATTAAGCAGCATATGTTGTGTTGGCAGAATAGCACAGTAGATGAGGTATTACGGTATGCGAAATATGTAGTGACGATATTGAGTGTAGACAGCGTAAACTCAAGGAAAAGGCAATGTGGGCACAAGTAAAGGTTGCAGAAAAGCAAGAAGCTCAGATGAATAATCAGTCTAGTGATGCAGGACAGGCCAAGTCCAAACCGAATATTGGTAAGGGAAAAGGTCAGATGAGTATAGAAGAAGCTAAAAAGAAATGGCCATGTGATAATTGCGGAAAATTAGGGCACTGGAGAAACAAGTGTAAATTTCCTCCGAAAGTTAATACAGAAAATCAATCATTGAATCCACAGGTGCAGAATGAGGTGAGTTACCAACAGCTGCAACAGCCGCAGGTAGTTACTCAACAGTGTCAGGTGCCGCAACCACCTCTTCCAAAGAGTGTAAATCCTCAAAGATACAGTACAGAGGCAGGATTCTACGGAGGAGAGCAGGTAACAAAATTGCTGCGCGCAGCTGCAGTTTCGCAGTATTGGTTACGGCAGGATGGAGATGAATCGGATGAAAGCTTATGACGGTGCCTAGGAGAGGAAGAGGAGTGCGTGCTTGGCGCAACTCTAGAGGTAGATCAGTCAGGTCCATTTGTGGATGGAAATGTGAATGGTGTAAATGTTACATTCCTTGTGGACACTGGTGCTACCCGTTCTACTGTTAGATCAGTGGAAATTCCAAAACTTCCTCTCTCAGGAGAATATATCCAAGTTGTAGGTGTTTCGAACAGGCAGATTAAAACCCCTCTTACAAAACCAATAGAGGTGGAAATTGGACCATTCAAAGAAATGCATTGCTTTGTGGTGTGTGATTGTAGTCCTGTAAATTTATTAGGACGCGATCTGCTTTGCAAAATGAATTGTACCATCTATTGTACCCCAGATGGTATTGCTTTCCAGACACCAGATGAGGATGTTCTTTGTAAAATGACAATGGCAGAACTAGAACCAGGAGTGAATGATATGTTTCCTGTGTTTGATGCGGAGAAAATTCCTATTGAATTGAAAGGAATAGTCAGGTCTGATGTGTGGGATTTCACAGGCGAAGATATTGGACTAATGAGAGAAGTTGATCCTGTAAAAATTACTGTAAAAGAAGGAACTAATTACCCAAATACCCCGCAGTACAAACTGACGCCAGAAATTATTGAAGGAATAACACCTGTAATTAATAAGATGATCGAACAAGGGATTTTGAGAGAAATAATGAGCAGCCCATGTAATTCTCCTATAATGGAATTGAAAAAGCCAAATGGAACATATAGGATAGTACAAGATTTGAGGAAGGTAAATAAGATTGTTATTCCTTGCTGCCCAATTGTGCCAAACCCCGCTGTAATACTGTATCAAATCCCACATGATGCGGAATGGTACACAGTTATTGATTTGTGCCATGCATTCTTTTCTATTCCATTACACCCTGACAGCCAGCCATTATTTGCGTTCCGGTTCGGGGAGCGTATTTTGGCATGGTGCCGAATTCCTCAAGGGTATACTGAAAGTCCTTCAATTTTTAATCAGATTCTGAAGAAATCCTTAGAAGATTTGAAAATGCCTGAAAGATCTGTGATGGTCCAATATATTGATGACCTATTAGTGGCATCAAAGACCAGAGAAGCATGTGTTACGGACACCATTGCTTTACTGAATCATTTGGCAGAAGGAGGACACAAGGTGTCCCCATCAAAACTGCAATTTTGTCAACAAGAAGTACAGTACCTAGGTCATAAGATTGAGAAAGGGATGCGAAAAGTGACAACAGAAAGGATAAGGATTATCAAAGGAATGAGAGCCCCAATGACACAGAGAGAGGTGAGAATGTTCCTTGGAATGGTTGGTTATTGCCGACAGTGGATAAATGGGTTTTCACTGATTGCAAAACCTTTACAGCGATTGACAAAGAAGGATGTCAGAGATCCGATTGCATTGGATGAGGAGGAAATGAAGGCTTTCAAGGAACTGAGAACTAGTTTGTGTGAGGCACCAGCATTGGGAATGCCTGATTATGAGAAAGAATTTGAGATGTATTGTAGTGAGAGAGACGGATGTGCACTTTCAGTATTAGTGCAAAGGCATGGAAAAATGAAACGACCAATAGCCTATTTTTCAGCTGTTTTAGACCCGGTAGCAGAGGGGTTGCCTGGATGTCTGAAAGCAGTAGCTGCTACTTGTGTGAGACTGGAACAGAGTGAAGGCATTGTGATGGGATATCCTTTGAGAGTATATGTACCACACTCGGTTGAAATCCTTCTGACTCAAACAAAAACCCAATTCATGACACATAGTCGGCTGACTAGGTATGAAAAAGTGATCTTGGGTGCAGACAATGTAACCATTGTAAGATGCACGAGTGTGAATCCTTCCACTTCACTGCCAGATGAAGTAAATGCAGAAGTCAGAGATGATGTTGATCATAAGTGTTTGGATGTACTTGAATTTTGCACAAAGCCTCGCCCTGATATCAGGGATGAACCTTTAAAAGAGTCAGATTACGTGATGTTTGTGGACGGGTTATGCCTGAGAACAAGTGAAGGAGTTTTAAGTGCTGCGTATGCTGTGTGTACGGTGGCAACCATAATGGAAGCATCCTGTTTGAGAGGAATACGTTCAGCCCAAGTTGCTGAGCTGATTGCTCTGATTCGAGCGTGCAAACTGGGAAAGAATTTCCGAATTACGGTGATCACAGATAGCCAGTATGGCTTCGGAGTGGTCGACGATTTTGGACAGATCTGGTCCCAGAGGGGATTCCTGACTTCCTCAGGGTCTCCTATTAGGAATGGTGAGTTTGTGAAGAAGTTGCTTGAGGCGATACAGCTGCCTAAACAGATTGCAGTGGTAAAATGCGCTGCTCACAAAAACGGAACCGATTACATTGCAGTGGGTAACAAATTCGCTGATGAATTATCTCAATATTGTGTCAGAAATATGACCTCAATGAATCGGAGAAGGGAAAAAGAGAATGTTTCATGTCCCTTGCTGTTTACTAACACAGGTGAAACCTGGGATGAGGTCAAACAATTGCATGAAGAAGCAGGCGATGAGGAAAAAGATGGTTGGATAAAAGCAGGTTGCAGACAAAGAGAGGAAGATGAAGTCTGGGTTTACAGAGATGAAAGACCAGTTATGCCTGATAGCATGATCTCTAACATGGCACGGATGTACCATGGACAGGCACACATTGGTAGGGATGCCATGATCAGACTTTTCAGACAGACCTGGTACAACCCAAAATTTAGGGCTATAGCTGAAAGCCTTTGTCAAAGATGTCTTATATGCCAACAAATAAATCCTGGAAGGAAGACAGTAGTGAGTTTGGGAACAATGGGACGTGACGAAGGTCCTTTTACCAGAATGCAATAAGATTTTATCGAAATGCCCCCAAGTAACAGATTGAGGTATGTCCTGGTGGTCGTCTGTTTGTTTTCTCATTGGGTGGAAGCCTATCCGACAAGAAGGAATGATGGAGTTACTGTAGCTAAGCTCCTACTGAGAGAATTCATTCCTAGATATGGCTTTCCAGTAACGATCGAAACAGATAGAGGAACGCATTTTCAGAATGAAATCATCCAACTGATATGTGAAGCACTAGACATTCAACAAAAACTGCACTGTGCCTACAGACCAGAGGCTTCTGGAGTGGTAGAGCAAGTAAATGGCACAATAAAGAATAGGTTAGGGAAAATGTGTCAAGCCACAGGACTCAAATGGCCCGATGCCCTGCAATTGGTGCTGATGAGCATCAGAAGCATACCTGACAGAAAAACAGGTCTGAGTCCGCATGAAATAATCATGGGACGAGCAATGAGACAAGCACACGTACCTGTCAACAAACTGCTGACTATAACTGATGATCTTGTATTGGACTATTGCAAAGGATTGGCTGATGTGGTGCATTCTGTGTTTCATCAGGTTGGACCGGATGCGACCACTCTTGAAAGAAAACCAGCTCATGATTTGAGTCCAGGAGACTGGGTCCGCATAAAAGTCCACAAAAGAAGAAACTGCTTGGTTCCACGCTGGGATAAGCCACGTCAAGTGATCCTGGTGACAACAACTGCAGTAAAGTGTGCAGGTGTGAAAAATTGGATTCATGCTAGTCATACCATTAGAGTTCTAGATCCTGAAGCTCGACCTGTAAGTCGACATCTGGAAATATCAGATACCAGCTCGGCATCTGAAGCAGAGACTGAAACAATCAGAGTTCCAGATCTTGAAGCTCGACCTGTAAGTCGACATCTGGAAGAATAAGGTACCAGTTTGACAACTGAAGAAGAAACTGAAACAAGCAGAGTTCCAGATCCTGAAGCTCGACCTGTAAGTCGACATCTGGAAATATCAGATACCAGTTCGGCATCTGAAACAGACCAACCTGAATCCAGTGAAAGATAAAAGGAAGAATCCGAAAACAAAAGAACTGATATTGAAACAGGAGAAACCGAACTAATAAACAGTGACAATGAACAGCCAAGTACAAGCTTTGGGGAAATTCCTCCGGAAATTGTAGAGGTAACTCAAGAAAATTTAGATTCAGATAGAGAGATTGGGGAAGTTGCGGAAGAAACACGAGGAGGCTTGGACTCAAAATTACAAACAGAAGAAACACAGGGAAATTTAGATTCAGATAGAGAGACTGGGGAAATTTGCGGAAGAAACACGAGGAGGATTAGACTCAGAATTTCAAACAGAAGAAACACCAGAAGATTCAGATTCGGACAAAGAGACTGAAATCATAAAGTTCAAAGTTAGAGGAAGTGAAGTGAGATCTGAGACAGACTCTGAGGAAAGTGAAGAAGAAAGAAAGCAAAGAATAGGACCAAGAAAGAGAACTTGGAGAGCAGAACGAGAAGAAAAAGAAAGTGAACTGAAAAGGCCAAGAAAAGGAGACAATTGGCCCAACGAAATTAAAAGACTGAGATATAAAATAATAAACTTGAACAAAGGCAATGCAGAACAAGTAAATGAAATAACAAGTCAGAAAGGACAAAGAAAAACAAGTGAAAGACAGTTGCAGAGACCAAAAAGAGTGAAAAGACCTAACTTGAAATACAAGTCACCTGAATGGTTATACATAGCACTGACCGACATTAAAGAAGTGGATAGCAGTCACGAGAACCCAGACAAAGACTGTGAACAAGTGGGTGAGAGTGAACTGCACCAAATCCTGAAAGACAAAGAAAGAAAGACCGGACTAGACACACAAACTGATAAAGTCAAAGAAAATTTCTGAAAGACCGAGAGGTGCGCCAAGAGGCAGTAGATCTTAATCAACACTACGCCATTTGAGGTGTGGAAACACATTTCTGTACATATAATTAGATAATATTTCAACACGGTAGACACTGAGAATAGAAGATATAGATGTGAGTTTTTCCGTAGATGGTGTAAAATGTGTTTCTATTGTACAGGCTTTACTAATGTTTATTTGGTTCATTTTAACAATAATAATTCCACTTAGATTAATTGTAGAAGATACATCTGCAATAATGAATGACACGAATAGTGACAAGAAATCTAACATAAAGAACACTGCAACATTAATAGATAGTACTGATTTTCATAAGGATAAGTCAATAACTGATTTCTCCAAGAATGTCTTCACGAAACTCTTGTACGAATATGTGGAGACAATGGATGTGAGAGACTGTTATGTTTGTATGCAGTTACCTGCGTCTGTAACAGAAGGTGTGACGTATCATCACCTTCCTTTGACGTATGGAATAACTTGTAGTGTTTTGGCTAGCTTATTTTACAAAACAGGTAAATTAGAGAATTACTACACTGACACAGATGCTGTTTTTGCTAAAATTCCCGTAGTCCCTGAATTAAATAAGGTGAAATTTGCAAAGATGTTTGGAGAATTTTTCTTAGAAACAAAAGAATTAACATTAGAATATGCATTTAGACATAATCATACTTGTGGGTTAAGAAAGGAAGAAAAGGTTTTCTTAGACATGGTAGAAGACAGAAGGGTTAAGTTTCAAAGAAAGGCAGCAGGAGAAAAGACAAAAACCCCACCTTGGGCGTTTGAAGAGGGAAGTTATGACAAAGGTGAAACAAATGCAGCTATGGTTCTAGATTGGCCCCAACATGGAAAACTGTGTATTAGTAGAGATAACACTATGTATGATAACTATTTCGTGGGTTCCAGTGAGTGCCGAGATACATACAAAATTCTAGGGGGATGGGGATTTAAAGGAGGAAAAGATCCAGTATTTCCAGGGATCTATTATATTTGCGGAAATAGAGCTTATTATAGGTTGCCGGACCATTGGTACGGAACATGCTATCTAGGCCTGGTCTTTCCAAAGATTTTTCATGTGGAAAGAGGAACGAAAGGAATTCACGAGATAGGTAAACCATTAACCCGTAGGAGGAGGGAAAGCTTCTCAGAAATAATAGGTGACATTTTTGGAGCATTGATACCAGCAGTGGGTATATCTTTGAATGCATACAAAATTCGGAAATTGTCTACAGTAGTAGATCGTTTATCAACGAATACTGCTGGAGGGTTCTTAATGGTAAATACCGAAATGGTTGCCATGAGAGCTATGGTAATGCAAAATCGACTTGCCCTTGACATTCTTTTGGCAAAAGAGGGTGGAGTCTGTGGAATGCTGAAAGTACAACATTGTTGCACTTACATTCCAGACAAAAGTCAGAATATACAGAAGTATATAAAGAACATTACTGATTTGCATAAAGAAATTGCCCCACTGGAGGTTGAAAGTGCTTGGGAGAGACTTGGTAAGAGTTTTTCCTCAATGAAGAAATGGTTCACAGAAATAGGTAGTTCTCTTATTGGGAAAATACTAATTCCAGTGACCTTAGTAATAGTGATAATATCAATATTGAGATTAGCATATGTGTGTGTTAAAAGAACAAAAAGACAAAATAAAGCAAAAAGAAAAAATGAGAAAAATAAAGAAAGAGAACGGGAGATGGGAGAGATCGAATTGGAAGAGTTTAAAGAGAACATGTACAAAAGGTCTAAAAGACAGGATGAAAAGAACACGATTGTCTAAATTAACAAATGCAAGTGGACAAGAAACATTTATCTGATAAATTTTGTAGGGATAGGTGTTGGTGGTGATGTTAAAAATCACCTAAGGGGGGAATTGATGGAGCAGGGGAAACGAAATTTTTTTTGTACTCCTTGGAAATTAATGACCCCATAACCATTAATGATACTAAGCGTTTGAAGTGCATGAATTAACCAACAAATACACCCTTTATTAAACAGTACACGTGGGCAACATGCTGATTTGTGCAAAATCTAATTTACTTACAAATGTGAAGGTAATTAACGTTAGTATTGTGATTTGCGTAGTAAATAGAGTGAATTGCATGATTTGTGTTGCGTAGTAGAAATTGCACTGTGGCAAAGAATGCAGATGGTAAGTAAAATGGCTTTAAATGTCGCTTCTGCTAGGTAACATCTAACACAGGACTTTAGAATGGCAGGTGGTAAACAGAAAGGCTTATTTTCCATATTTTAATTTCTATTGTGTTTGTTCTTATACTAGTTTCGTTCGGGCCTGCTAGGCCATGCTTCTAAAATGGCCGCTGGAAAGGACGAGATTGCGTGCATTGAATAAGATGGCCCCTGCGCAGACGCAGAATGAATGCTCCAGTCACGTGTATGCGGCCTGTGCTCGGAGTGAGAGATGTCAAGGCCAATCTGACCTGCAACGAGGAGCGTGCCAAGTGTTCAGCATATATGCCTGGGAACGGATGGGAAAGAGCCGAGTGACAATGGATGAACTAATGTGTGACCATCAAAGATCGTTACAAAATGGATTAACAAATTGGACTACTTTTGACACTGCGATCATGAGACTTATTGTGTGCTTTATTGTCCCCAAACCAGTTTGAACAAGGAGGGCGATGAGGTAACCATCACCACCCCTCCAATGGACCAATTAGCGTGATTCTTGCCCCTAAAGATTGCAACTTTTAAGTGTAGAGAGCCAGAAAATAGGGTATAAGAGAGTCTGCTCTGAAGTTGTGAGAGAGATCCTTGCTTTTCATTTTTCCACTTGATGCTGCGAGAGACTCTGTCATTTTGGGACTTTGAACATTGACTGGGGAAGGAACGAGATCGTTGCGGGAATTCTGTCCGGGAGGTGCGTCCGAGGAGGTTAGCGGGACAGTTAGTCAGTTTGGGAGTCCTATCCTGTGATCTGCGGTTCATCTTCTTTTGCTGAACCATTCTTGTCATCGCCCCATGGCCAAGGGTAATGCATAATTTCTCACTTTTCCTTAAAAAAAATTCTTAAAAGGTTTATTGATATTTCTAAATGTTTTGCTTAATAAAGAATTTTACTTATTTGCTCAAATAATTTTAGATAAAAATTATACTCTAACTCTAAAATGAGTCTGTGGTTCTTTAATAGATTTATGATTAATAAATGTTAAAGGTTTTAATTGTGATTGAGCTGGTCTTGATCGCCATCAACTAATTCTACTAGTTGGTCCATCGACCGAATAGCGGAGTACCTTGATGTTTAGAACCGACAGGATCCAAAGTTAATGTATATAATGTATAGATTATTATTCTGTCAAATTTAACAAGGTATCCCATTCGTCCAGCAGCTCATTCTCCTTAGCGTTTAATCCAGAAATTGAATGAATGTATGTATGCGGTGTCATGGGCCCCACCGACATAAGTTTTAAGTAATAGAGGTTGTGTAGGTGTTTTTCTGGATTGGTGTCCTAAGGAGCAATTTATATTAGCCGCCTGGATCAGTAATAATATGGAATGGAGGATAAGGGGAGAGAAAGGACTGCATGGTGGGGGCACGAATGAAAGAAGGTCAATAGAAACTGGATATTCCTTCAGAATTTCTCCTGGGAATTATCCATTTCTTTACCACCAGCATGCAGAAGACAAGATCGGTGAGAAAGAAGCCCAGACAGAAAGAGACCTAAAGAGAGAGAGGACTAGAGAGATAGAAAGAAATCTTAAAAGGGAGAAGCAGACAGCGAGAGACCTAGGGATTTTAAGACAAACAGTGAGAGAGTGAAAGAAACCCAGCGGTACTTTATAGGAAAGAAAATATTAACTCGGAATATGACTGCAAATTGTCTTTGGTTTTTGCAGTTGGCTGTCCTGAGATGCTATGTCAATTAGTTGTAGAGTTCTTTGAGTCACCATAAGGTCACCTCAAAAGAGCTTAAGGTCAGCAGATCGGACAGTAGAAATAGAAAAGAGGGATCAGTGGAAAGAAAGGAGGAGACACAATGGAAGGAATGCATAAGGACTCTTAAAGGCGAGGTGGTCTTCGCCAATGCATTGGTATATGACCAGAAAAAAACAACAGTTTTTCATGGGTAGCCAGCCTCGAGCACATGTCCAATAGGCAGGGAGGGAAGGAAATTAGGAATAAGTGGCTGCAGAAGAAGGCAGGAGGACACTGGTGAGGGAAAAAGGTAGACGTGCAGGGTGGCAGTGGGAGGAATCAGGGGGTGTCAAACTGAAATCGCTGTTCACGTGATATTAGAGTAGGCCAGCAAGAGCCTTTGGGGAGCAGGAGAGTGCCCACGCTCTCCACAGTAACCAACAGTCAGACCTCTCATGAACTAAAGTGCTTAGCAAAAGAGGAAAATATAGGCAGGCCCAGCTGAGCTTTTGGGAGGACAGAGACCTTCATGTTAAAGATATGAGGTCTTCAACCATGATTTAAAGGGGAAAGGAGTTTAGTTAGAAGGGTGGCAGTGCTTGCAATGGAAAATACTCAGTGAAGCAATGCTTAATTTACAAAAGGATAAATGCGAGGGCCCAAAGCTTGCTCTGAAGCCTGCGACCAGTGATATTAAATGTCAGAGTGCCCCTTACCATAGCTGAGTACTATTGAGTCCACCCCATGCCTATTTAATCCACCACAGATACTCCCTGCCTCTATTTCACACTCTTGCAGGTTATTTCTTTTTTCCCTGCTTTCTCCCTTTGTCGCTGTTTTTCCATCTTTTTCTTCAACTTCTTCCTCCTTCTTTCCCCTTTTGTGTTTTTCTCTCTCTTGCTCCAAAGTAAAGTCTGCAGAGGGGAAAAAACTGCTGGTCCCCAAAAATGAGTGCTGGGGAACCCCACATTCAAACACCAGCTCAAATTAAGCACTGCAGTGAAGGTATTTGCTGGCCTTTACAGTACTCTACTTCTGAAAATCAAATGAAGTTGGAATTGGGATTGCTGAGCCTATCTTCTGTGCCTTCTTCCCTGCTTGGAGCAACACAGTATGCCCAAGAGAGAGTAAAACTCAGTATTTTCCTAACACTGATTACTCCCAACTTTACAAAACGTTTTAGGTCCGGCCTAGAGAAAGCTTTAGATGTCAAGCCAGCCTAATGTAACCAGCCACTGGCTTTCTTGCACTGAGTGATCACTTGTGCACAGCCATCTAAAAAGAAGGCAGGGCTGGCTTCTTAGAACTGGAGGATTTGTGGCTCGATCTATATGTTTTCTGATTTTGGAATTGCCCACTACCCTTGTTAAGAGATGAGTCCAAGAACTTAACGTATTCACTGCTTGTCTGGTACTACATGGTAGGAGTTGGGAACCCTTTCGGATATAAATATATATTACTGCCCGAAATCTTTAGGTGTGATTTCAGACACCTATATAATCGTTAAAGCCAAAGGTGTCTTACTTTAATGAGGCACCACTGTTAAGATATATAATGGTGTCACTTGCGTGCCCCATGGCAGTTTGGTAGGTTGAGGGAGGCCACTAGCATATTGCAATACTTTAAATAAGTCTATCTGACCTCTATATGTATTATTACTATACACCTTTCATGATAGATTGGCAGGTGTAAAGGGACTACTAGCATCTTGCTATATATTTTTAAACGAGTCTACTTCCTTCGATATTTATGTTATTATATATCCTTTCATTGTAGGTCTCTGGAAAGAAATACGTTTGTCAAAACATTTTTTGAATATATTTGTTACCCTCTATTAGTGACCACTCCAATATGGCGGTTGTAGTCATGACGCTGTACACATCCTTGTTATGGTGTTTGTTTTCTGCTTGGGAAGCAGTGGTTAATAAGGAGCTCTTTTGATTCTTTTATTTTCAATTGTACGGGGACCTCTGGACGCATGGTATTGATGTTTGATCTATTACTATGGAGTTACAAAATGCGTCTCTTTCAGTTCATTGATATATTGAGAGTTCGCATTTAAGGTCTTATGTGCTTTGGTCCATTTCAATATGGTTCTCACGGCAATCATTTCACGTGATTATGTTACGTTTTCTTGCCCGTTGGTAGGTTTTGAGTGCTTGCATCGTGGGTTACACGCGCGTTTGACCATTCCATAATGGCGCCCATGGACTTCTGGTCATGTGATTGTTTTTGTCGGCGTGGCGGATTGACGACGCACAAGTGTGTATTTGAAGACGTACAATCATGGCGCACGGTTGGATCCTTGTGTGTTGGCTACCATGCCTTGGCTGGGAACCCTTTGACGCTAGGTGAGTGCGCTGTTCTATTGCTACGTATCCCATGTCAGGTCAATAACTACTGAGTGAGAGGTTTTTAGGTTTGCGTGTACAGTGGGACGTTGTTACGCTGTTCTATTGCTACGTATCTTATGTCAGGTCAACAATTACCTAGTGAGAGGTTTTGGTTATGCGTGCATAGTGGGACGGCGTTGCCCCGAGTTTACCTTGACCTTACGGGTGAAAGATCAGTTACAGGATTGCGGACCTTGTGTGGCCTTTTAAGCGCATGCCTGTGACGTTCACCTCAACAAGTGCACCCCTTACATGATTACTTAACATGATGCGGGCCAGGTGAAGGGTGGTGTCTCAGTGTGCCGGTGTGGGTGCCTTTAAGCACAGATTGTAAAAAGTTTTCATATTCGCTGATCCCCTATAGTGTGTTAAAGAACAATAGATGCCTTAGCGGCATATCGCATGGTGTGGTTCATGAGGGTGGTGTCTCTACCATGTGTACGTTGGTTTGAGCACGTTGAGTAGAGGCGCCTCAATTAATGTATGAACGTGTTTGACTATTGTACACTATGACTACAGCTAATAGACCTATTGTTCGAACAGATTATAACTTGGAAATTTGATGTCACGAGGAGCCTTGACGTATGGGTGACTGTCCTGGCAAAATACTGCAGCTGCTATTCCTATCCATGTGAACACACTATTTAATACATAAAGGTGAGACCCCGATCGTCCCCCACATATTTCTGTGATTACTGTATTTAACGTAGCAGGGTGAGACCTCGATCATCCCCCGTTTGTTTTTGTGAACACACTACTTAATGTATAAAGGTGAGACACCTTTTAACAACGGACGTGAGATAGAGGTATTGGGCTCCTCCACTGGTCTTGCATACATAGTCCTTCGGTTGACTTAGTAAATCAATAAAACACACTAATTTGAATTTTATTTTTGTGTATGAGTCTTTTCACCATAGGATAATGTTACCGTATATGTCTTTTTCTTATATTTTTTTCTCATGTTTTTTCTTATATGTTCTTTGTTGTGCACATCCTTTCCCACTACTTTTTCTCATTGTCTCTTTTTTTCTTATTGTCCTTTTTTCTTACTGTGTCTTTACTGGTAATCATCTAAGTTTGTATATATTTACACATATATATGTAGTGTGGGCTGTCTAGCGACTCCAATATTTTTTGTACAACATGTATGTTTTTGAGCCTTTCATGTGCTTTGTTTGTGTTTCAAATAGAGTCAAATATTGGGATATATATAAACAAATGATCCAATATATTTGTATAAATGTAAATATGTCATGTCTTTTTATATGTTTTTAAATGTTGTCATGTGTGGTATTTATATCGTGTTTTTACGTGATTGTTTCAGCCCTGATGAAGTTCTTAATGTGATAAGAACGAAATGCATTGGCTGATGGCTGATTTTTATTTACTTGAAAATAAAGAACAATACATGGACTGAATTTGGGATTCGGACTCTAATTCTGGTGCACCTTCCTTACAAAGCAATTGCCTCGATATTTTACTTTGTCAGTGGTTTTTTTTCATTTCCATATTTTATGCTGATTTTAAATTTTTAGTCATTCTTGTGTCTAGACCTTCATGTTACAGTAATTCAAAGCCAATAGCATCCTTTCTTTGACCGATAACAATCATATTTTCCTGTGCTGTGAAATAAAACAAAACGGATTTGTATACCAGTTGTACGAATAGCTGGCTGCTTTGAATCACTGTACAGTTTGAATATAATTATATAAATGGGCTGTTCTTAGACCTATTTAAGATGCACTTTAAAAGGTATTTTTAAAATATGAATTATTCCGTAGAGTTGTCTCTGCCACGTGGCCTTGCACAATGCACTTTAGTTATTTACGTATTTTAATTAGTCCTGCATCAATAGGCTAACTGATGCACCCCTGAAAAATTTAATGTATTTGGTGTATGGTATAAATGGGCTGTTTCCCCCAAAATGCTTTCTACTTGTGTAGGTATCTGCCATACTGATTTGTGTTAAGTGCTGGTTGTAATGATGTGTATGATTTCAAAATGTATTAATTATGAGTTTAAACATGTGTAGTATTTCTGTAAGAATTTATTTCTTGGAAATAAAGAATTTGATTTGACTTGATTATAGTTATATGCAGTTTTTTTTTTTTTTTTTACATTTTTATTGCAACCATATGGCTGTTACATTTTTTTCTTTATATTTTTTTGCCGAATGCTAACTGTAAAATATACAAAAATATCATCATAACAGCTTACCAAGGTGATACGTTTTGGTTTTGCCAATGCTTGTTCAGACCTGTTTATTACTTAGCCCACCCCCCTCCTCCCGTTTAAGCCAGTTTTATACATTACCATTCTTTCTCCAAGAACATTGTTACGCTACTGCGCAGAATTCCCCCAAAGAGCCTTATTACCCCGACCATCTGGGAGTCCTAGTTCCAGCATCAGAAAAGCTGCTGCTGTAACCATAATGCTGTCAGTTCGGCTCCCGTTCTATGCCAACGGTGTTCGTAACTCAGGCACGAGGCTTTATTTTTTGCCAAAATAAATCGAATTTTGCTTACGGAACTATCCATACAGCTTTTATCCCATCCAACAAATTTTAAAAGGAATTTCAAGTTGTCCTAGATTAATATCCGTGAAGTGGTAGGTTACTTTCGTATTAAACACAATTTAGAAAACTGCAGAACCTCTCTCACGGATAGGACTTTGAGGCTAGGACTTTTCATTATTTAGCCTATTCATGAGCCGTTCGTTGGCAGCACCAGATTTGTGGTCTATCTATCCGCCTTTGCGTGCGTGCGGCTCTGCACCTTTTAATCCACGCAGGGCAGTCGGTGGACAGCGTGTGAGGGCGGGCAGAGGAGTGACATCGGACGCCCCGCCCAGCCGAGGAAGATTTTATAGTGCAGACGGAGGCCGGCTCTGCCGCTGCTTTGACGGTGCCTCCTGAGTGCGTGTAGCGGCTCTCCCAAGCTTACTTACCCAGAGAGGCAATGGCAGGAGGAGGGCCCCATGCGCAGCCAACGAGCTCTCCCGCCGGGGGCAGGGGCGCTCTGAGTGAGGTGGTGGGCGACATGTGGTCGGCGCTGGTACTGGGGCTTCTCGCCGCTATCTTTGCCTGGTTTTGGTTCGGAGGCTCCGGGGAGAGTGAGGATAAGGGGGCGGCGGCGGCGAGCCAGCCCGGAGCAAAACCCGTATCAACCGCGAGGAAAGAGGTAGATGGCGAAGAACAGGCCCCGGACGGCTGCAGCGCCCAATCTGAAGTGATAGAAGGGGGCGTGAAGGTTGAGAAGTCGGCAAGCCAAGCAGCCACGTGCCAGTCCCACATCAACGCAGAAAGGGCAACAGGTAACGTCAAGTCGACCACTGCACCTTGAAAGAACTACACCGCTCGCCCCACCCACCCCTCTCACAGCACCTCCAGCAGTTCACGCCTTTAGTAGCCTGCATAGATGGGCCTTGTACTTGAAAGTCAGCTCGCCCGGACAGCATCCTTTTGTCAGCGATACTTGGTCTTTGTAGCCTGTGCATTAGATAAACGTATGAAGTGTTCACACACCCAGGCACACACAAGGAAAATCGTAAAACGTGGCGAGTTAGGGGTTATCCATTTCTTTCTCGTTTTTTTTTCTTTTTGAGTGAACCAAGGTATCGTATTTGATGAATATTCCATCGTAGCCGCGAGCCTTTCGTGGATGTGGTAGCAGATAAAGGTTTGCCTGTCAATTACTTTAATGAAAATGATGGCTTTTTGGATATGGCATCCTTCATTTCTCCCCACACGTCTTCCAGTGTCCGGCTATTAAACGCCGGGGGGGGGGGGGAGGAGGGGGGTGGAGCCGGGTAGTGCTCGTCTTGGTTACAACCATCTCCCGAGTTATACTAAAGTTCAGTGCTCCTCGTCTCTGCCGCTGTTTGTCAGCGTTTTTGGTTTAATAACTAACTTATTTTTCTGGAAGCATTCTTCAGCAGAAGAGGCCTGTCGGAGGAAGGCAGCGGCATTCTCGTCAGATACCATAACCTAGTTTTATTTTTAGCATTAAGGGCCTGCTGAGAATCTGTGAGGCCATGCCGTACAGTGTGAACGTGGGGTGGGTTGCCGTGGGAGAGAATGGTTTAGTTGAAGCATGATATCTTTCTTCTGACATGTAACTGACCAGTCCACCTCTATGACCCGCTGACCTATGACGTTAGATAGGAATGTTTATTTTGGCCGCCGCTTCGGAATGGTCGGCTCTCTGCAGGTTCATGCAGGCTGTACTACTACCCACTGAGAGACGGCCACATCTTGCTAAACTTATTGATTTCTGCGAATGTAAAATCAGAAGGGGCATTTGGTGGTTAATGTTAAACTTGCTGTAAGTTATCCTTTGGCAAGTATTTGTTCACTCTGCCTTAATTGTTTTCAACTTGTAGTCAAACAGTTAGAATTAAGCCACTACAGCCAGAGTGGCCAATGATCTTAACGTTGTTTGTACAAGTCGAGGAAGAAAATTTGACATTACCTGCTGTGGAGATGGACAACTAACCAAAAAGTCGTTTAGTGGAACTGCTGGCTGGTGCCACTCCCAGTGCTTGAATAGGATGACTAGCTGTATTTTGGTTCCAGGAGCAGTCTTAGTGATGGTGCCGAGTTGCTGCCATTGCAGATTAATTGCTGGACTTTTCCCAGTTCATGGTGCTGGCTTTATCGAGACTATCAGCAAGTGCCACAACAGCATGCTTTCCGTGTGTTATGTGGGGCAGCACTGTCCAGGGAACCTAGGCGAATTGAAGGCTCCACTCCAAATCCTGCTGTTGTGCTAGCCCTCCAAGTGCTCACTTTAAATCAATCAATCACAGAATTTGTAAAGCGCGCTACTTACCCGCGAGGTCTTGAGTAGCCTCCTGAAGGTCAGCAGGTCTTGGGTCTGTCGTAGGCTTAGTGGAAGGGTGTTCCAGGTCTTGGCGGCGAGGTGGGAGAAGGATCTGCCGCCGGTGGTAGTTCTTCGAATGCGAGGGACGGTGGCGAGGGAGAGGTCGGCGGAGCGGAGTTGGCGGTTGGGGACGTAGAAGAGGAGTCGTCTGTTGAGGTAGGCTGGGTCTTGTGGAGTGCCTTGTGTGCTTGGATGAGGAGTTTGAAGGAGATTCTCCTGTCGACGGGGAGCCAGTGCAGGTTCCTCAGGTGGGGGGTGATGTGGCTGTGGCGTGGTACATCGAGGATCAGGCGTGCGGAGGCGTTTTGTATGCGTTGCAGTCGCTTGATGAGCTTGGCCGGGGCTCCCGCGTAGAGGGCGTTCCCATAGTCAAGTCTGCTACTGACGAGGGCCTGGGTGACTGTTCTTCTTGTGTCTGTCGGGATCCACCTGTAGATCTTGCGAAGCATGCGGAGGGTGTTGAAGCAGGAGGATGAGACTGCGTTGACTTGCCTGGCCATGGAGAGCGTTGAGTCGAGGATGACTCCCAGGTTGCGTGCGTGGTCGGTGGGTGTCGGGGCTGCTCCCAGCGTCGTTGGCCACCAGGAGTCGTCCCAGGCTGAGGGGTTGGAGCCGAGGATGAGGACCTCTGTCTTCTCCGTGTTCAGTTTTAGTCGGCTGATCTTCATCCAATCGGCGACGGCCTTCATTTCTTCATGGAGGTTGGATTTGGCGGCGAGGGGGTCCTTGGTGAGGGAGAGGATCAGTTGAGTGTCGTCGGCGTAGGAGATTATGTTGAGGTCGTGCTGTCTGGCGATGCGTGCGAGCGGGGCCATGTAGATGTTGGGCTGAGGGACGATCCCTGGGGTACGCCGCAGATGATCTCGGAGGATTCGGATCGGAATGGTGGGAGGCGGACTCTCTGGGTTCTGCCGGTGAGGAAGGAGGTGGCCCATTCCAGGGCCTTGTCTCGGATCCCTGCGTCGTGGAGGCGTGCGCGTAGAGTGCGGTGGCAGACAGTGTCGAAGGCGGCGGAGAGGTCCAGCAGGATGAGGGCTGCGGTCTCACCGTTGTCCAGCAGGATCCTGATGTCGTCGGCGATGAGGGCAGTCTCAGTGCTGTGGTTGCTGCGGAACCCTGATTGGGATGGGTCCAGGATGCTGTTTTCTTCGAGGTATCGGGTTAGCTGTTTGTTGACGATCTTCTCGATGACCTTGGCTGGGAACGGAAGCAGGGAGATGGGCCGGAAGTTCTTGAGGTCTCTCGGGTCCGCCTTGGGTTTTTGAGTAGGGCGTTGATCTCTGCGTGTTTCCAGCTCTCTGGGAAGGTCGCGGTCTCGAAGGAGAGATTGATGATGTTGCACAGGTGGGGTGCGATGGAGCTGCTGGCTTTGTTGAAGATGTGGTGCGGGAAAGGGTCTGACGGGGAGCCGGAGTGTATTGTGCTCATGGTCTTGATGGTGTCCTCGATGTTCACGCTGGCCCAGGCTGGCAGGGGGTCGTGGTCGATGGTGTGCGGCGGGTCTGGTGCATCGATCTTAGTTGGGGCTGTCTGGGTGTTGAAGCTGTCGTGGATGTCGGCGATCTTGCGGTGGAAGAAGGTAGCGAGGGAATCGCACAGGGGTTGCGACGGCGGGATGTCGTTGGTGTTGGAGCTGGGGTTGGAGAGTTCCTTCACGATGTTGAAAAGCTCCTTGCTGTTGTGTGCGTTGTTGTCGAGGCGGTCTTTGAAGGAGATTCTCTTGGCGGACTTGATGAGGTGGTGGTGGTTACGGATGGCGTCTTTGTGGGCTGCGTGGCTGTCCGGTGTCTTATCACTGTGCCATTTCTTCTCTAGTTTCCCGCAGGTGCGCTTGGAAGCTAGGAGTTCCGAGGTGAACCAGCTGGCTCTTTTGGTGGTGTCACTGTAGGTGAGTTTTTTCAGCGGGGCGAGGGTGTTGGCACAGTCGTCCATCCATCGTCTGAGGTTGCAGGCGGCGTCGTCGGTGTTGGATGGGTCGGAGGGAGGGCTGAGAGCGAGGGTTGCCCGTAGTTGGTCTTCGGTGACTTTGCTCCAGCAGCGGCGTGGGATCTGTTGGGTGCGGTGGTGTGTGGTGGGTTTCTGGAAGGTGAAATGGATGCAGCGGTGGTCGGTCCAGAGGAGTTCCGTGGTGTGGCTGAAGGAGACGTGGGAGCTTGAGGAGAAGATGGGGTCAAGCGTGTGGCCGGCGGAATGGGTCGGTGTTGTGACGAGCTGGCTCAGACCGAGGTTGTCGAGGTTGTCGATCAGGGTGGTGGAGTTGCTGTCGTTGTTGTTCTCCAGGTGAAAGTTCAGGTCTCCGAGGAGGATGTAGTCGGTAGAGGTCAGGGCGTGCGTGCTGATGAAGTCGGCGATGGAGTCGCTGAACTGGGGTCGGGCCCAGGGGGTCTGTAGACAAAGGCCCTGTTTAGTTCCTTTAGTCTGAGTTGTCCTACCAGGGGGCATGTGTTGAAAAGCAAAGGCAGCACTGCTGGACACCTTGCGGCCCACTCAGTACCCTGTGTCATTTCTCAAGTTGGCCTAGTCATAAACTGATATTAAGGGGTTTCTATTTCTCACTCTGCACAGATAACATTTTACAAGGCTGAATGTAGTAAATATGACCTTGATGATACTTCCGTAATAAATGAGAAAAGTGGAACCTCTGGTGGTAGATAATATGCTACTCTTAGCTAGAGGTGGGCGAGCCAACAAATTAACAGGCCGAGTCAATGGTCTGGCTTGCTTCATAGTCTCTCCACGAGCCGAGGCTTGAACTCAGTCATACAACAAACTTCACGTAAAATATGATAGTCTCTTGAAATTTCTAAAAATTGTATTGGTTTGAACATGTGGAACCTTTGACATTAATACCTCACATTACACCACTGCACTGAAGCACTTATTAAGTGATAGTTTTTAAACATGAACCTGAAACTATTCCTGGCTCCGCTCCCACCCTGACAACAGTGCCATTAGTGAACTAAGAGGCACAACAGTGGTCATGTGAACCATGTATGTGGCCTACAGCTGGTATTCTGAACTCGAGTATTTGAAGGCGCTTTCATATGCGATGGTGCAAAAAAAGGAGGATCGTTAATATAAAATATTTGCCTAAAATCTCACAAGTTGGTTAAGTCGTAAAGCCTCAATTAATCAAGGTTTTCCGGTTTCCCTTTGTGGAATCGACCACGAAACAAGACTCCATTAGCCAATCCTGTTTAACTAACGTGTTAATGCTTTGTTTTTTCCTCTTTGTGACTAAAGGGTAGAGTGCGGCAGGCAGAAGCCACATCAAAACTCGGCTCGTTATGGGCTCCAGTTTCCAATGAGACCTCGAGTTGAGCCAAAGCCAGGCTTGAGCATTCAGTAGCTTACCCACCTCTGCTCTTAGCCACAGAAGATGAGGTGGAGAGAATCCTAATGGAGTTAAAATCTGGTTTGTCGGAACATTTGTCACATTAATATTTTTAAAAGATCTTACCCATGTTACGATTGCTGCACTTTCCTCCATTCTAAATTACTCTGGTTTCAGGCATGGTTCTTAATAGTTGGAAGTTGTCAATGGTAAAACCTGTCTTGAGAGTTCAATTTAGATCCCTCAGTAGCATGTAACTACTAGCGACCCATTTCACTCTACTATGTTGAGTGCCTCAGCATGGTCCCATTTTTTGGACATTTACACATCCTCTGGCTGAAAACGTCAGAGTTTGGTTTAGAAATGATTTCCTTTGCTGGCGATACCTGGATTATTCTTTGGGACAACAAGCCTCTGCATAAAATAAAGGAAGTTGTGAACAATTGCTTGCTGTCCATCTGGGATTGGATGAATCTTTTCTCAGACTGAATGGTTCCAAACAGAGGTGTTTGGAAAAAATAATCCCTAAATTTACTCTTCATGGCCAGAGTCTCTTGATTCGCCATCTGTGATGTCGGAGAATCTAAATCTTGGATTCATGATGAAGACCTTCGTCCTCACATTAATAGGACTATCTCTGCCTGCTTTTTGCAGTGAAGGCGGTTATATTTTTTTCCCCCTTTTTATTACAGAAAAATTAAGAGTTGTTTGCTAATGTAGTAATATGCTCACGGCTGGATTATGCGAATGTCTGTTACTGGTATTGCCTGAAATTGCAATTTGTAGGGTCCAAAGAACAGGACGTCGCAGTTAGTGGTCTTAAGTCTGTGTAAATATGAAGACAGAGTGAAAAAGATAACCTTCACTGGCTTCTGGTTGAGCAAAGAATTGAATTCAAAGCTCTGTTTTTGAATGAACTAACTACTCCTTTCATAAACTTTTTCCTAGACATAAGACAAATGAATCTTTCAGATCTGAAAAGCTTTCCTACTGATGCTTCACTGATTTGCACAGTTGAGAGCGGGTGGCATAACTTTCCCCGTTTTAAGTGAACGCAACACCATTTTGGTGACCCTGCGACAAAAGGAGAATCTGCCTTCGACTAGAAATCTGCTTTAAACTTTCATGTAATGTTAATTTAGATGTTTCTAAGGTGGTTCCTCCTGTTGGTTCTTAAAAGGCTAAGAATTCTTTGGGCTTATGTATTGCTCTTTATAAATGTTTCATTTGTACTTGCATGTATGTAAGAAGGGTATGTCTGTGTTCTCTGTATGTAAGCAATGTAGGTCTGTGTGCAACTACACTAACTATGACCAATTATATAGCACAGTGTAAATTGAATATTTTATGGCACTTAATGAAAGGTGTTACGTATCGCAAAGTTTGGCGGCAATTCTTTTATTACCCTTATTAGAAAGAAAGATTGAGTTAAGACTTGCAGCATTTAAAAAACTATAGTTACAGGCTATATACAGCCGTTTGAAGTGGGGAACTAACCCACTGAGCTTTTATTTCCTTAATTGGAACTTGTGTCCAACAAATTGCACAAAATATCTCCCAGCAAATACATTATCGCCTGACTTATCTAACTAAGATGTGAACCTTTGGCTTGCTGGTCACATACCCTTTGTATCAAGGACTGAAAGCCGTGGTCTGCAGGATGCACATGCAGGTCTGGCACTAAATCGAATTGAAGGGGACAGCGCCCTGGGCGGAAATAACATTTGGTGTTAGGTGTGAAAGTAAGCCAGAACAGCATTGTTTTTGCTTTTCCCGTTAATTTAAGAGAGTGCTTGTTAAAATACACATGTAGTGGGTCAGATAATAGGCTGACTCTACTCATGTCTTCCTCCTTACTTACTCTCCCACCTCAACTTGTGGAATCTTGTGGTAAATGTCCCATTTCCACCACTAGCTGTCCCCCTTCATGTTCTTGTTTTCTTCATAGCCCCTATCATGAGAAGGTCTCCAATGTTTAGAATATTTTTTTCGCTGGACGCTACTACTCCCCCACTGTAACTGCAACTCAAAGCCCTTCCCTGGCGGTGGGGACTACTTTTGAAATGACATACAGAGAGGCATAGTCCTTTGAAGGTTATTGGCGACTCTTCTCAAGCTAACCTACCTGCAACTGGGTTGACAAGTAGATACTGCACTGCATCTTGATTTTTGTTCTTCACCCTTTGTCCCAATTATTAATTCCCTAGCAAAGCATGAGTTTGAGTTGTAGATTCGAAATGCGTTACCTTCTATTAGGGAGTGACTTGGTTTAGTGTGCAGATAGTGGTACGGGAGACAGTGTTCCCACTAGACAGACAAGTGGAATCTGTCACTGTGATAGTTGTACTTTTCAGATGTGAAATAGCCCCTCGTGCATTAAAGTGAAAAGAATTACTTAAAAAAGTGGAATTAAAAATCTAATAGCATTAGTGGTGAGAGTTAAATATATCCCTGTGGGCAGAGCCAAAGCCAACTCGAGACCTATATTAAGGAATTTGTAACTTTGGTCATTTCAGACAGTTGTCCTTTTAAGCCAAACCCAACGATGGTGCTGGTATGTCGATTACGCAGGAATCTTCAGAACCCCCAGTTCCGGGGCAGGAAATCGTTTTGCAATAAACGTATTTAAAACCCTCATTGAAAGATTGCCAGAAGGAAGGATGGGCAGGTTGTGCAAGAAAAGTAAAGTAAACCAAGCAGACCAGTTTGTTCTAGTTTTGAATGTGATTTAGCTGTAGGTGAGCTGTTGTGAAGCTGTAAATTCTGACTGCATGCTTCAAGAATCCTAATCAGTTTGAAATGGAGCACTTGCCAAGCATTGCTGCCGGTGAGGGCGATTGAGTGTCCTAAGCAGTTTTGCTGGACCGCAGCTGTTGCCTTGTAACAGTAGCTCATAGGTCAGTGTACGACAGCTCTAAAATTTATGCCCTACACAGCAAGCCAACACAACTGTATCCTTAAAGGACAAAGTCAAAAATCACCTCTGGGTGCTCCACTATGTTGGCAGATAAAAAGCAAAAATGCTTTAATCTTGCATTTGATGCACGTGTTTAAGATAGATTTTTCTTGTTTCTAGTTATTTAAAACCATTACAATACATCATAAAACGCCTAAACAATTAAAACAACCCCAAGTCACAGTTGGTCAAATTATACTTGTCAGTCAGGTTAAAATATCCAAAAGAGACTTTCTCATAATAAAACCGACCAAGGATGCAGCACTAGGGCCACCCAAGCCTAGTCCTAGCCAGTGTGTAGCAGCTAAACTGTAGGCCTGATAGTGCTCTGTAGGGACAGACTTGGGAACCACCAGGCACCTGATTTTTTTTTTTTTTTTTAAGCTGTCCGTAGTGGATGTATTCAATAGCTTAAGGGCTTCCCTGAGGAATTTCATGCACTTGGCTGAAAGCTGAACATCTGAGCCACTCAAGCATGTGATAACTGCTTTATTACATTGAGTGATACCCAAGCGCCAAAATATCGGCTTTAACCAGTAGCACCTTAACATTTTTAGACCCAGACAGATAATGTGAATCAGTGATTCCTGCCTAAACAAACACAATCATCATTGCTGATCAGAAAAACCTTTCAAGCGCCCAAATTTATATGGTTTTCGGGGCATTAGTCCACATCGCATCCTCATGAGATCTTTTTTGAGTGCCAGTTTCATAGGGCTAGATTGGTGTCACACTTTTACCTGGTCTTGGTAGAGCGTTGCACAGAGATCCACGTGGGCTTTCAGGCAAACTCTTGCAGGTCTTCCTCCCTTGATTTTATTTTTGTTTTTGGCTAACAATTTGGCCGTTCGCTTTGGGGGGGAGATTTTGTTTGAATATGCTTTGTGCTCCCAATAGTTCAGGTGCTGTTCTTGCATAAGGTTCCCATTGAAGTTTCTTTTCCTGAATGCCAAGCCATATTAGTTCTTTTAGGGATACTTTGGGAGCTGCCTTAAGCTTGGCGCAGTATCCCAAAAATCGAGCTTTCAGCTTGATTGTTTGCTTAGTCCTAATTCCAATCGTATTTGAGACGATGGGGTGGCAACAGGGAGAGAAGATTTCTGTAGCATATATTTTGCACCTTATCCAGCCATGAGTCGATTTGGCCTTTAAATATCAGGGAACCATAGGTTATGGTTGGGATGAACTTGACCTCAGTCCCTTTTACAAATGCCTGTGGGATCTGGACAGTGCATCTTTTTTGGCAGTTTTTTAAAGCTCATTGTCCTGGACAAGGGGATATCCTTTGAGTGGAAAGCTGTTGAGTGCGTGCCACGCATGTTGAAGTGGATGCCCAGGTATTTTAGGCTCGATACTTGCTCCAGTTCATGTTGAATATTTAGTTAATGGTTCTAAAGGTTTAACATGTTTCACAAACTGTGCAGTTCTCTTTTCTTTTAATGCATATTAAATTCCCAAATCTCATTGTACAACGAGGAGAGGTAATTCTCATCCGTCTAAGTTTACAATGGTGTGCGAGACCAAGTTCAAAACGGAGGGATTGGAGTAGTAGACCCCCGATGGGAACAGAGGAGGGGTAAATTGACAATTAGGAAGCCATGCATTTCACTTTCCTTCGTCTGAAGGCCGAAGCTTACCTAGAATAGTGCCCAGTATACAAATGAAAAATGTTACTAGGAGGTACACAGCAACATAAGATGATTGGCTTTGGTGACAAGTTGTCAGCTAATGTCACGGCCCATTTGCAAATCGGATCAAAAATTAATAATTGTCAGAGAACTGCAATTAAGCTTAGCAACCGTTTTGTGCTATGTAACCTTGACTAGTGGAGAATGGTTTAAACGTGGCTGAGTTGGTGCCAGATGGATTCTTACTACTGGTTTGCAAGAGCTAATGGATCAAATTCTGTCATCACTTATTCCTATTGGAGCTTACAGCTGGGAGTAGGGAGTTATTGGGCCTCAATCGTGTTGGTTGGGGCTTTTTATCACTGGCATCCTGTGGTCTGTCGTACTATAGCCATGCAGACACGATAAAGTGCACACCCTACTGCACCAGACTCTTGGGTTAGTATGGGTGAGCAGTTGAGGGCATCTCAAGGAGGTAGTGTGGGGGTAAAAACTGAACCCAAAAACATAATCAGTAGGCACAATAAGTGAGTATCCAGCCCAGTGATTTTCTTTTTGAAAAGAGAAGTACTTTAACAATCTCAAAATGCAATATGGTACTTAGAAAAAAGTTAACAGTACTGGGATGCACACTAGAGGGTCTCCGGGGCTCACTGCACAGAGAGAGTGTTATAATTAGACTCTGCTGCAAGCTAGCAACAGTGAAATGGCGCAGCGTTCCTGTATTCTCTGACCCGAAGGTCACTCTGTAACCTTTTACTATACCATTTTTTGTTGGTTGCAGTTACCTTTAGAAGTCTGTCTGTTTAGTCAGTTCAAAGGCCAGTGTTGCTCCGGCATTGGTGTTTACCTGGTGTGGAGCTCACAGGTGTGCAGCTTTTATACATGGGTTGAGCAGTCGGCTCTTGTGAACACTGGAGTGGTTTTGAGTGTTTATATGTGGTATTTCTACAGTGCAAACCTAGGCAGAAAGCAGCAGAGTGCTGTACAGGGTCAAAAAATATAAAGTTAACAAGTGATAGGAGGGTAGCTAGTTTGTAGACTGTTAATGGATTGTGTTGTAGTGTTTTTTTTTAAAGAGGTGTGCATTCAACTCGTACCTAAAAAGCTTTGGGAGTTCCCAGATGGATACAGGGGTGTTCCACATCCTGGGTGCACTGGTAGGAAAAACGGTTGCCCCCCTTTTTAGGTCTCGGACTAGGCAGCGCATGCGCTGTCTCGTTGAGAGATGCTGTATGGGGGAAGCTCCACCCACTTTCCGCCCATCTTTTTGATTGGCTTTAGTCAGAAAATCTGCATTGTGATTGGTGTTTGACTTTTTAGTCCCGCATCCTGACGCCTATGTCGTCTTTTTGCTCCTTCCGAGGCTATCAGCCCCTTTACTCGAACAGTATTTGCTGCCCTGTGTCCCCCTCCCGCCCGCAGTTCGCAGTTTTTTCGCTCACCCCTCCCACTCCTGTTCGTGCTTTTTTAAATGTGCAAGCTGCCATTTGTAATGCAATACGTCTCGCGTAAATGCGAGTCGTATTGCATTGCAAATGCTTGTTTAAAAATAGTGCGCAGTCACTAGCAAGCCCACCTCGCGAAACGTAGTCGCAAAGACCGGAAGTCAGGCGTCTCTCACTTCAGTGTGGGCGGGGCTCCCGTGTACCGAGGAGAGTCCCGCACACCGGCCAGAGGAACACTGAGCTTCCCCAATTGCTCCAACGCCAAAGAGGGAGATCAGAGCTTCGCAGGCTTCCAGAAAAAAAAGCAGGGCTCCATGCTGCTTATCGCCGCAACACAGCCCGGTAAGTAGGGTCGGTCGGTGCACATTGTTGGTGCCGAGTGGAGTGCACCGGGAGGAGCTAGTGAACAGGGCTCCCTAAGGCACTGTTAGTGCCAGTGCTTGTTTTTATCGGACTTTATTGTTCTCTATCCTTATGTAAGCCGTTTCGGGATTTTTGTGGGCAGGGCTTGTTTTGTATTTTCTTTTGGTAGGGTGTGCGCTTGTTTTGGTATGCAGAGCGCGCCCGTCTGGTCGCTGGTCTTGCAGCACAGAGCTGCTCTGACGTGTTCCACCCGCGGCGCCGCTCGTTATAACATCGTCGGAGATGACAGGTGAAGCTCCACAGCAACGTCCTGTCACTTAGTCTTTTTCTGTAAGTTAAAAAGTGAATCTCCGCTCACTTCACCCCCCCTGAAGCTTATCACAATGCAAAATGGAACCACAATCTTTTGCAAACCGCACCCCGAGGAATCACCGAACCCCATGTCCCTCCAGTGTTTAATAGTCCCTCATTAAGGCACACACATCTCCCCCATCTCCTTGCATCTAGCCACTCTCCAGTACACGATGTAGTAGTTCATTTACCCCATCGCTGCCGCACCTAAAATGCAGTCTCCCCCTAAGTGGGCGTGAATTGCACAAACTTAGCATCTGAACCAAGGTCCAGCACTTGTTGCACCGGAGAACAAGGCGTCCCAACAGGCACCGGGCACAAAGAGCAGTAGAAGTATAGCTGTGCTTTCGGCGCACTGCTCCACGTCCTCGTGCCCCGCCAGAGCGATGGGCACTTTCTCTGAACTCTGCCATGGCTGCAGCTCCGGGTCTGAACATGGGCCCCGCTCTGCCTGCAGTGCACCGAGCTGCGCCTGCCCACTCCCTTCACCCCCTTTGGGCCCCCTGAGCGCCTGTCCGACAATGCCCTAACTCCTACACCCTCCAGTGCACCCCCTGCCAGCCGTACACATCCTGTCTTCCATGATTCCAGACGACCCACTGCCAGGCAGGCGAGATATGTTCATATAAGCAGCAACCCTGCTGATATAATCAGACTCTGGGTAAGGTCAGGGCCTTTGTCAGGGCAGTGACTGCTACTTTTACCGTTCACACCAGATATTTCATGCTAAGATGGGTACAATAAAAAGAGGACCATACCTGTCGTTCGTACTTGCACATTCCTTGTTTATTTGCTGCACACTTTTCTATTCAATACTTGGCAAGCTACATATGTCAGAAATATGTGAAACTATTCTTCCAGCATATTTTAATTTAGGTATTTTAAGAGGCTGATTACATTCGGCGTTTACCAGAGGAATGCATTTATGGCCGTAGCACAGAAAATAATTAGGACACGTTAAACCAGGCTATGCGGTGGGTCACTGAACTTCTTGGTCGAGGTCCCGCATTTACAAAGTTAGAGCTATTGGCATTGTAAATGATAATGCCTTTTATGTGTTCATTAACAAAACAGATAAATAAAAGGCATTGTCATTTACAATGCCAATAGCTTAAACTCTCGCAAATCCGAGACCTATTGCATTGCAAATGCTTGTTTAAAATTGTTTTCCATTTCATAGTTTGCAGATTAATGGTGTCCTGGCTGTGGGTGTGCTGAGAAACCACTGGAGATGATGAGCTTATCCAAAAGATAAGTGAAGGTGCTGGTTGTGATGGCTTTCAAGATGGTGCGGGTCGGCAAGGGGAGCCAATAGAATTCCATCAGGATGGGGGTGATTTTTCGGCTGCTGCCTTGTACTGAAAGGGGTTGCCCCATGTCCTTGTGAGAAGCTGCAGAGAACTAGCAGGAAGCTGTTGGAGTCTGTTGCCCTGGGTGTGGGCTGCTTTTGGTAGTGTTTGTCCAGCCGTTTTTTGTGTCTGCTGCTCATGGTCCTGTGAAGTTGGTTGAGGGATTGGCTGTGATGGCCTGGATGGTCACTGACCCAGTCAAACAGGTGCATTCCATAGCTCGGCAGTGAGCAGTCCTGAAGCGGGACAGTCTCAACTGGACTGTAGGTGGGTTCAGTCCTAGGTAGGGCTTCTGCAATCTCCTGTTGTAGCCCATGTCCAGGCAGACTATTCTGATTCAGCCCTAACTGGGCCTTCAGTAATTTGCAACCCTGCTTGGGCCTTAAGCAGTATGGATGTGGCAGCCCCATACTGGCATTTAATATTTGCACATTTGCAGCCACGACTGAGCCTATGGCAATCACGCTGCCTGATTCCTGCCAGGGACTGGAATGATTGGTGTAGGGCACAGGCACCAGGGAGCTCCTTCCTTGGCAGGCAACTGAGATGTACTAGACCTTGCTGTTTTCTGGACAGTCTCTTCTCCTGCAAGACCGGCTTGGCTCCTAGCCCCCCTCCCCCCTTCCTCAGCAGTCAAGCAGACTTCTAGGCACTTCGTGGCAAGAACACTGCTCTAGCAGCAGGAAATCCAGACTACAGGATATGTCTCCTCATCTCTTGGAGATTGGCTGTCAGACACCGGTCCTGCTTGCACAGCAATCCTATAATTATTCCGCAAAGGACTCACTATCTAAGCCATTGAAAACTTGGAATCAGAATCGAGGGGATGGTTTGGGTCCAACTTCCATGCACAACTTCTAGACTGTGATTGGGATACACTATCTCAAACTGTACAACCAGTTTGAGGTGGTTCTTCTTTTAGGTGTCTTCGCAGGCTGTTCGCCAGATGCTGCCTTGTATAGAGTGAGATTCCATACAGCAGATAGCATTGGGTTGGCTCCATACTGGAGCACCCACAACAGAGGTTCAAAGAGGTGGGAAGTTTCTGCGCCTGGCTGTCATTACCTGAACTGAAGGAGTAATCGGTGAAAGACAAAAGGGTAGGCTAGAGAAGTTATCACTTTTCACAACCGAGTTCAATGTCCCTACCAGCCACCAAAAAGCTTTGCCAAGGAAAACTAATTAGCATCTTTTTGCTAGCCAAAGGGGATATTTAAAGGAGCTCTGTCTTCACTCTCCTCACTTCAGTATCTGGGCCTCCTCTCTCCAACTGCTGGAATGTACACTTCCACTGCCTGGGAACACAGCCCTAAACCTCCATCTTGTGCTAGGTCAGCGGTGTCCAAAAAGGATTCCTTTTGCCTCCATTCACACACCATGCAAGTGCTACACTGGTTACTCACACCATCATAATCAGCACACACTCAGGATGTCAGTGTAAGGGTCTGGCCATGAGCATGGAAGTGGAACTTTACACAGATGGCCCAGTCGGCCTTAATCTCAGTGACACAGAGAACAAGGTCTAGACACACTATTGATTCTTTTAACCCCAAAAGAGTGCTGCCGGCACTCTATGGTCTAATTTTACCATAAGGACAGTAGTTCATGGTCCACAATGAAAGCACACGTTACAAAGGGATGATCATCTTCTTTGTATGCGGTTAGTTAAAACCATTAGTTATTTAAAAGACATACAAACATATAAAATCTCAAATCAAGACTTAGTGCTTTCTCCAAGATGCACGTCACAATTGTAAAGACAGTCGTATTGTAACAAATTACAGGTGCTACGTTTAAGTTATCGACAGTAAAGTGCCTGTGCAGAGTGGGTAGTAGCAGCATAGGATTGTGTTTGAAAGAGTCTGCCACACATAAAAAGCACATGTTTCATTTGAAGATTTAGAAATTGTAGTAAGCCCAGTCAATTCAAGAGACACTCAAGTAGATTTCATCGTGGAGAACAGAGCTGACATTGAGATATAACGAAGTGCTGGTGGAAAAGCCTGATTTATCTGAACTAAAAACTTGTACAGTATGTCATAGCTACTTAAGGTGCACTTATGGGAGCTATCCACCCATATTTGTCTGATACTGAGGTCACTGGCACATTTTAAACAATGATCATAAGTTCTAAAAACTCACTTTGTCAAAACTCGGGTTGAATACGCATTTGCAGGTGTGACTGGACTAAAATTATAATATGATAAAGTGCTTGTGCAAACATTTGTGTTAGAAAATTTGAGGTTTTTTTTGCAATGGCTTTACTTACAAGGACCCCATTTATCTTGTATAAGGAAAGTGCTTGTACAATTGTTAAGAGCTACAAGTCCTTCGCTAGAAGGAACTGTCCGCCCCAGTTACCTGATCCTGGGGTAGCCTGCACATATTGTAAGAAACACTAAAATCCTCTGGTCTCACTATTTTTTAAATACCTGAGCGATTGCAAAAAACATTTGCCAATAAAGACTTTGCAACGGGCTAAACTTACATTTTAGTGTGACAAAAAGTTTTATTCAAAAAGTGCTGCTGTGATTGCTGGTAGTAGCAAAGTAACCTCGTCATCAGTGCTGTCTTTTGACAGTCTTGAGGAAGGATCGACAATCATATGTTCATTGTACTGAGGCTTGCCGATGAGAACCTTAAGTGACATAGTCGGTTATGAGCTAAAGAGACAAACTTTGTCAGCTGGATATTTAGGCGAATGTTATCTGGGTTGAGCGATGCGATAATGGCTTGTCTGCATGTGGGGACTCCCAGTGTTCATTCATGTTTCAGCCTGATTTTTCGTTTGGCCAGCAGTGTGTGACAAAGGCACACAACATGTTTGAGGGATTCCTCACACTGGCCGCAGCCCCTACAGATTGTACCTTCCTGCAGTCGACGCCAGCTGGCAAGATGTTTCAAGAACAGCCACTCTCCCAGCCTCGGAGCCATGAATCTTGCCTTCAGTTGAATGGGATAGGTACAGGCAAGATAAGGGGCGGGAGATGCTGGTCGATAGGTGTTAATGACCGTCCAAGAGTGCTTGCGTTTGGCAAAGGCAGCCCTATCAGAATGGTATGACCAAATACGAACGAGTTTTTTGATGCCCAGCTTGAAAGCTTGTTGACTCTGATTGCTGTTCCAGAGGTCTTTCACGTCTAGAAGCTGCTGGCAGTCCTCAAGGAACTGATAATGTGCTCGACTTAGGCCTCTAGTATTTCATCCATACCAATACTTCTAGGTCGTCGCCCTTGGCTGCATGCAGCTTGTGGCACAAATTAAGGTAGACACCAGCACTTATGGCCTGCTGATTGAGTAGGCCCAGTTCCAACCTGAGCTGGGCAGCGGACGAGGACCTTAGCAGGTGAACTTTTCTGTTGAGATTTGAGTTCTCATGACTGCCAGTAATGGGGATGGGGTTGGACGCAAAAGGGCTTTTGAGAGTTTTGATAGTAAGTAAGTCCGTTTTTATATAGCGCAGCTACTCACCCTTACGGGTCTCAAGGCGCTGGGGGCCGTAGTGGAAATTAAGTGAGCTATTGCCCAGTCACACGGTGCTGAGCTGAGCTGCCGCCGGAGCCGGGGATCGAACCGTGAACCCTGTGCTCCGAAGTCAGCTGCCCTGGCCGCTGCACCACACCTCTCCACTGATAGGGCTACCTGTAGTGTCAGCCTTTGCTTCGACTTCTGGTGCGGTGTGAATGAGCCTCTTGCGTCTAGGAGAATCCCCTAGGTACTTATAGGATTGATCCACTGTGAACCTGTTATAAAACCAGCCTCCTCCATTGCATTTTTTCCTTCCTAGTGTTACTACCTCGGTTTTCTTCAAGTTTCCCTACAGGATGTTGGCAATTGCTTAAGTTTGTAGTAGATTCAGTAGACTTTTTAACTCAATGCGTTTGAAGCTGAACAAGGCAAGATCATTGTGAGAAGCTGGCCTGGTATATGATGTACACTTATGTAAGTGAACACCTTACACCAGTCCAGACAACCCTTATGGTGATTTAAGAGGTTTTAGACAACCTTAGAAAGCTCTCGAAGTGGTAGATGTGGAGAGCAGCCTTCAGGCTTAGTCCAGAAGGAGTGTAAAGCAGCTTGTTTTACCAGAATGCAATGTTATAGATTAAGTGAAAAAGAACCACACAAGGTATTTATAAAAATATGTATTTATTATATAATACACTCTAGCACATACAAATATCTCCTACCTGGAGATATGCACAATGCACACAATACTTTGCAAAGCAACACAGTAAATAGCACGTAATATACAGTGGACCCCAGGGGGGGGACCAAGCCATATACTAAGAAAGTGGTATAAGAACCACAACTCGGGTCTTATTATTATTATTATTATTATTATTATTATTATAAAGTTAAGACTCACTGAGTTTGCTCAAAACTTAAAAATCTTAAGAACAATTGTCCAAGCTGGAACTGAAGTGAAGTGCTGGTGCGTAGAGGTTGCTCCTGCATCTGGGGGCCCATTTGCGCGTCTTTTTGGATGGGCCCTGTGCCGGATAAAATTAATGTTTATTTTGATGACTATCCATTTAAAACAACTGAGTTTTCCTGTTTTCGGTGCCTGGTACCTGGATTAACTTGCTTAGTCCTCTGGTCTTGACCTTTTTTGTTCCCTTGTGTGCCTGGGATTTGTAGTGACTGTAAGCCGAGGCAGGACTCTGGGTTTATTGTAGACACAGGACAACTACAATAAACAGGACAACTCGGGTCAGACGATGTCGAGAGGACGTAGTAGTGCTGGGGACCCAAGGAACCACCCAAGGTGAGTGACTAGGCACCCCACGGAGAGCGTGTGCAGTGTGGGAACACGACCGCGTGCTCCGTAAAAGTTTGTGTGTAAGTCGCGGTTCTATTTTTAAAGGTTAAGGACCCTTCCCAGTGGACCCTGAAGAAACCTTGTGGAAGACAGAAGGTTGGAGAGCCACCCCACCTGTGGATACCATAGTACCCACATTACCTACACCAGGGAAGCCGGGTGCATAGGTGTGAAGTGGCGTCAGAAACCACTGTCGAACCCAATGGAGGACTAAAGGAAAGTGCAGCTGCTGAAGGAGGAGAAAGTGTCCGTTGGAATCCGAAGGTTTATTCTGGTTGAGAGGTACCTGCAAGCAGAGGGGACAGTCTGTCACTCGAGTGACCAGAAGATCTGGAAGACGATTGCCCACCGATGTCGAGAGTTGACAAGGACCTTGACTCTGCAGCTGTGAGGACCAGCGACGCTGAGGAAGACCAGGAGCCGTGCACGAGCTGTCCCACGAAGGATGTAGAGTGCTGAGGGGTCGGTGTCTGGCGGGAGAACCAACAAGCTTTGGCAAATCCAACCAACGCAGGAGTGGAAGGAGGAGCAATGTCTGGAACAGCAAGGTCCAGGGGACTCACCACAAGCAGGGAAGTCAGGGCAGGCCCGAGCAATGAGGGGAGCCCAAGAGAAGCAAAGGATACCCTCAAATGGACCCACAGGCCGGAGGCACTGGAGTTGCGAGAGGACCTTAAGCAGCTCACCAAAAGATGCAGGCCACGATGCACGCGATGTGGTGTGGCCGAAGATTCTGGTCACAGGAGATGCTCGAGGTTGGGGATACTTGGAGCCCGAAGATCTTCTTGGAAGGAAGCCAACAAGCCTTTACAACTGCAAGTTGACACAGTGCACAGGGGTTTGGTTATTGCAACCCCCACGCGGGATACTGGCCTCAAACTTGGTGAGAGGGCAGGGCAGGCCTTGGGAGCTGTGGAAAACCACCACCTGTGTTGCAGAACCTTTCTGAGTCCAGAGCAGCTCAGGAGCAGCAGACCGGTCGACCTAGTTGCGGTGCCTGCGAATGCAGGGGAGTGACTCCTTCACTCCAAGGGAGATTCCTTCAGGTGTCTTTGATGCCCACAGGCCGTGGAAGGTTCCTGTATGGTGCAGAGGCACAGACGATGCAGCAGACTGGAAGGGAGACTAAGTTGAGCCCAAACGAAGTCCAGAGTACCCAGACGGTAGAAGTGGTGTCTGATCTGAATCTTATCCCTCGACTAATCTAGGGACCCACCCACCGGTAAGCCCTTAAGTACCCTTAGGAAAGGGTTGGGGCGATTCAGGGGACCCTCCCAGGGGTGGGTCTGGACAGGGGGGATGTTACTCCCATGTCCTTTGTCCAGTTTCGCGCCAGAGCGGGAGCTAACGGCTCCCAGGAGTGGTTTGAACTGGACTATGCATGGGGACACCAAATGTGCCCCACATGCAGACTGAGTGGTGCTGGCAAGCGCACCCACCCTGCCCCAATACACTAAATCCTGTCTGGGAGGTGGGCACACCTCCCTGTGACAAGATGCCTATTATTCTGCCTTCCCCTGCGCGAGCTTGGCTCAGCAGCAGGAGGGCAGAATCGTGTTTCTGGTCGGCAGCAACCATTTTGTGCTGTCCGGGTTTCTGGTCGGCAGCAACCATTTTGTGCTGTCCGGGTCTGGAAGACTGGTACTGGGGACATGGAGAGCCTAATGGAGGGCTCTTCCAGTGCTTGGAATCATACCTCCCACACCGTTTACGGTGTGGGAGGTATGATTCCAACATGTTTGATACCAAACATGATGGCATTCATTGAAGCCAGTTTCAAGATGGTCATCGTGTAATTATGTGGTGCCCCTCTATATGGTATATGGCTGCTTCACTGACCACCCGAGAGAATAGACTCCGTAGTCTGTAGGGGTGTCCTGCTCATGCAGGGGCACCCATCCACTTAGAACCAAGCACACTGCCTTCAGGAGTGCAAAGGCCTGCTAAAGGGTGACATAGGTTTTATGTGCAGTGACCCTAGATGTAGGAAACTTATATCTTGAGTAAGTGGTGCTAGCACCAGCTTGCAAAAAGAACAATTGATGGACAGAATGCAGAACAATGTCATACATTCACCCCAGTACAGATATCTGGGCCTAAATCCATCGTTTTTTTGCTCACCATGCCTTTCCAGTTTGGACCAGCCATATGCAAATCAGTCTTGACCCTGCGCCCAATGGGAACAGTCCAGCCCGAACTGCCAGGCCAGGTCCTCCCTGGACTGGAATCAAGCATCCTAGGACCGGTTTCGGGGTTTCACCCCTCTTCAGCCAGGATAGCTTGACTCCAGTGGCATGGAGAGCACGGGACCCACGTCTGGGCATACCCGTCCCACTCTGGGTGACAAATGCAAAAAGCTTACACAGGCTGCATAGGCAGGCCTGTAGTTCCATTTTGAATGGTCTCCGATGGGTGGCATAATGCATGCTTCAGCCCATGGAGGACCTCTGGGGTAGCTATTCCCTTGGTACCTTAGTACCATATACTGGGATGTACTTAAGTACTGAACATAACAATTTAGGGAGAAAGCAGATAGACTGGGGTCCTGATTAGCAGGATCCCAGTCAGACTAGTCAATAACAGCGTAGCACCAGGCAAAAAGTGGGGGTAACCATAGAAGCAGATCCTACTTCCCTACAATCATCAGTGTAGGTTACTAATCCTTTCACCACCTAATTTGGGGGGGTGGCTGTTGACAGTCGAGGGATTGCGACAGGTCACCAATGAATAAGCTGAAAAGCAGGGAGGCCATCACATCCCTGCTTTACTCCTCATGTTGTGGGTATTTGCCTTGCTATGCAAGCTCTGTCGCCTAATTTAATGCAAATCCAGGTGTTGCAGTGCAGCTGGATGATTAATTCCAAGAGCTTTAGTGGGATTCCCCAGGTTTTTAATGTGAACCTTAGTGGCAAAATGTCCCGTGGGTTATTTTAAGTTCTGATTCATGCATCACTCTTAATTTGGTTTGTAACTGCTGCTTCAGTTATGTTAACAGGTCATTTTGGCCATGAATCATTGGTTGAAACCGCTATATTCGGTAAATGGGTATCTTTGCCTATCCAGTGCCTTATGCTGTAAACATTACCTTACGCCTAGATTAAGGGGTTTGGTCAATTCAGGAAGCAGTTAGGCACTATTGGGCCTTGAATATGGGTTTTTGTTAGATGCCTCTCCTCCAGAGTAAGCTTCAGATCTTAAAATTATGTTCTTTTGGGTTGGATGAAGGGTAAGGGACTGAGATGTGTGGAGCCAGAATGCACGTAGACCGGTGGCAGAGCTTGTTTCATGCATGCCACATTCTTTCCTTTAGTAATTTTTTATTTTTATCTTCAATAAAAACCATTGTATTTCCTGCAGCCAAGATCTCTTACCAGGATTCTGCAGTTCGTAGGACTGGGGACTAACAGTAAAAGAGCAGCGTAGTACAAGAGGATCATTTTTTGCTCCAGGACAAGGGTTAATCCTGCTCTTGCTTTTCTTCTACATCACATGTCTTCCTTTAGTCTACTTGACTTGTGTCAAGTTTCCTTTTGTGGCAAACTAAATAAAGCGAACCATGTCAGAACGGTTGTGACTCTGGTTTTCTAGTCGGTTAGCAAAGCTGGTGGTAATGTAGAAATGTGAATGGTAGTTAACCGGCTTCCGTTGGGCTCTGCTCAATGCACAAGTTTTCAGACATTTGGGAACAAAAAAAAGACGGTGTCAACCCTAAAATGATGGTTTGGTGTCCCAGAATTGTTAATGGCCAGAGAAAGTTGGAGTTTTGGGATGTAGAATTGCTACTACATTTAAACGTCAAAGATGGGAATGAGTGATATTTTCTTAGAGGTTATGAGAGAAGATGGGTTATGAAATATTTCGAACATAAATAAAACGCGCATTTCTTTACTTGAATCTACTGAGGCAGTACAATAACATTTTTAAGGAGCTAGAGGACAAGAATTATTACGCCCCCTCCCCTTGCAATGATTTATAATGGTCTTTTGGAAAGCATATGGTAATGAGGAGGAAAGAATGATAAATAACTTGGACACTGTTGGTATGCAATTGTGTGAAAGACATGAGAAATATTAAATCGTATTATTTTTGTTGCCCTGAACATGCAGTTTTTAAATCAGTTGCACATGTTCCTTGTTTCCATTTCCAACACTCCTACCCAGTATCTCACATTGTGAGCCAGGATCGTAATTGTGGCCAACATTCAAGTTGATCACGTGGCAACTGTTCTACTTCAATAGTTTGAGGTTAGAGAGATTGATAATGCAGCGCGTGCTCCGCCCGCGTCTTATTATTCTGTCTTTAGTGGCTGACACAGTGTAAATGGCACCCTCCCTGCAAATGTGTTTGAACAGCGTGTGCGTGCTGTGCGTGTTCCCTGACTGTTCTATTGTCCCAGCAGGGAGAGCAAAGGTCAATAACTAAGTCATAGGGAATGAGACGATTGAGTTTCAAGCACATGCACTGAAATAAAGGCAGCAGGGAGAAATGAGTTGGTGGCAAGCCTTAAAAGAGTGAAAATGAGAACGTGAATATGGAAAATCATTTTTATAGTTTGTTTTTGAGGTGCCTTCACCCAACAGTGACTACGTAGCAAATACATTTGCATGGCAACGTATGAGGACAGATGGCTTTTTGACCTTGACTGAAATGGCCTGTAGAGAAGTGCATGCCTTGTGTCTTTGAAAGGCATTCTGCCATCGAGTGGGTACTCGGACACTTCTCTTGAATGAGGTTGTGTTCGAGGATATGCTTGTGGTGTGAGATGGGCTTAATTTGTAAGTGAACAACTAGTGTTAAGCGAATGGTGACTTTCAATAGTAGAATGGAAATCTCTTCATGTCATGCATGTCGGCTTCTCCTTTGAATGGAGTTTTAATTTTAGTTGAGAAGGTAGGTAGGGGGTCAGATTATTTTCACTGTCTTGTTTAGTACTCGAGACTTGATCCACATCTTTGTGATTAGACTTTCGTAGTCTCTTTCAAAAGTTGTATGTTCCCCCTCAAAGAGGAGACCGCTTATTCCCGGCTTCTTCCACAAAGTTAGACTTCTTTTGCAGATCTTTTGCTGGTGTCCTCCATGGACATGGATGGGTTTTGGGCCCATTTGTTCCGAGGGATGATCTTTTCCAGGACATTTTGGCTGGAAGCCACATTTTCCCCTACTCTTCAATCTGCCTCGTGCTATCCTTAAGTTTTCAGTACTTGAGCAGGTGCTGGAGAGGAAGTGAATCTGGTGGTCCCCTGTGCTCTCCCTTTTGAGGCCGGCCCTCAAAATGGTCTGTCAATATTAATGTGGTATTCCTTGTTGGCTCCTATGTAGGTTGAGCCAAGGCAGCGCATGCGCTGCTGCGAGGCATGCAGTGTTGGAGTACGGCTTTGAAGCCCCACCCATATTTTTAATTGCCTTGTCATTGTCCTTTGTAAACCCTGGCTTTTGAGTCGTTATTAGGCTTGTTAGTCCCTCCATAGTACTGCCTTGTCTGCATTTGGTACCTCCCATAACTGGACTTTTTACTTCGGTTGTTACACGGTCTGTCTTTTTTAGTCTGTAAGCACTATTTTCTTCCATGAGTTTCTCCTTCTGCAGGCACGACATGGTTTCCTGCAATGGAGCCGCTTTGCTTGCACCTTTGGTGGGACGCTGCTTGTTGTGAGAGCTGTCGAGGAAGCGTACATTACTCCCAGTGATATGGCATAAACACTTGAACAGTAAACACATGAATGCAAACCTCTGGAATTTTATTTACATTGGAGTGTCTCATGTCCCATCCAGTATTGTTTATCTTTCCAGCCCAATGCTCACTTTCACATCCTGCACCTCTCAGTAAAATAAGAAAATAAATTATTACAAATCAGCCAAGCATATATCATTTGTTGCTGCCCAGTCCTGCTGGGACAGAGGCGATTATACCTAAGAACAATGTTCCTGCAAAATGGTGTAAGAACATGCAAAGAGGCCCTAATGTTCATCTACACCACCACGGTGCCGATGGTCCTCGCACGAATTGGCAAGTTTTACGCTGAAGCAGGAAGGATTCTACGAACAACCCAAGAAACTGAGACAAAAGATTGCAATATACAAGCCGCTGAACGTTTATTACCGCAGTAACACTTTCTGGGAGAGCAGTCTATATGAATTACCATTAAACTATTTTACACATGCACCCTCGGACCCCGAGGAGCACATTGGTATGCATGAAGGGTGCACTACTCGAGGGTCCTGTGCGCGTGTCTGACTTTCAATCTAGCGTCTTATTGACCTCTGGCATAATCTTATAGGGGTTTTCTGTAGAAATACCCGCCACATAGACTCATGCGCTTTACCTGTACCACCGGTTTTAATACCTTCTCATTGATCTGGGAGGAGTACTGTTTTTAACTCTCATTATATGTTGCACCAAATCCGATGCACGCCCAACTTGATCTTATGCATGTCTGCATGGCACAATACTGCACGCCCACGTATCCCATGATTTTTGGCTTTGCCCAGTGATGCCTTGTTCTGTATTTGCCACACAAAACAACTCTTCAGGTTATTTGCTGCTCCCATATCACTCGGCCGTAGCACTTCCTGACTGTTAACCTTGTTTGGGCAGCAAATGCTGTGACATTTTATATTTTTATATTCGGTGTCGTTTTATGACATAATTTACATTGTCTTTTGTAAATGATTTTAGGTAATCATACAATAAAGATTTTACTAATTTACAACTAGCTGTATGGCTTCATTTACAACTCAGGAGTGGCACAAGCGATGCAACAGCAGACATCCCACCAAAAATCGTCATCTCTTGAGGGCCGTAGTAAAATTGCTGTAGGATTAGCAACTACTTTTCACTATGGGCCTCTTCTTTTGTTTTGTGTTTTGTTTTGTTTTGTTTTATATAGCGCAAACTAGACCAGAGATATTGGGTATCAGAGCGCTTTACATGAGCACCAGTTTCGTTACAGATGGACACATTCATTTTTGTTAGGCACGGGTGAGATCGAGTGATTTGCCCAGAATCACAGGATGTCGAGCGTCATTGCTGAGACTCGAACCCGGTTCCCCAGCTTTGAGGTCGACCGCTCTAGCCGTAAGGCTACATCCTCTCCCCTGGACACCCCCTTGCTCACAATGTGTACAGCAGCCATCTTTCTTCAGTGCAACCACACAAAGAAAAGCACCACTGTTTGTGGTGAATATTCAGGGAGTGCTTCATGTCGTCGGTGGCGAAAGCGAATTTACCCGTGAGCACTAACTGAGGCAAGTGAATTTCGGGTTTGCACCTCCCACTCGAACTCCTTAATAGTGTCTTAACTCCAGAACACCTTACACTGCCAACGGGGTCATTTCTATCTGTTCCTTTGGATATATAGATATTTACATACATAGCTATGTATTTTGCACACTGGTATGCAGCGGTTTACAGGCTTTGTGGGGGGGGGGTTTCTGGGTTTCCTTATTCCAGTTTTGACTATAAAGCAGTCTCCTGGTATTATGCCTAGTAGCCCTCCTGAGACCAATGGATTTGGACGATATAGATTGTCCCTAAAACTATTCTCCCCTATTCACAAATCGATACAAAGACGTGTACTGGTCTGCAGAGGACCTCTGATGAGCAGCGTTTCCTCTGTTAGTCATTTCAAAGGGTAAGGCTCTTTGGGAGGCTGCTGTTTTGTTATATAAGCCATACAAATGGTTGGTGGAGAGTCCGAGGAATCTGGGAGGGTGGTGTTTGTGATTCTATCCATGTATGGCAATTTACAGAATTTCTGCTGTGCACCTGCTCTTTCATTTCTCCCTTTTCTATTGTTTTCCTTTTATTACCTGTGTGTTCAAGTTTGTGAGGCTAGGTTGTTCTCAGTGGTGGGGTAGAGGGCGACATGTGTTATTTATCTTAACAGCCGTTGTGGTTGGTAGTTTTAAGGAAGTTGTTACTGCATTCTCTAGTGGGTCAAGTGCAAGTGGTAGCATTATTTTATGTTTGCATGATGGGTAAACTTAATATCTTCTCTCTAAATATCAAAGGCATAAACCATCCAGTGAAAAGCAGGACATTATCAGAGTATGGGTGGAAACTGAGAGGAGATGTGATGTTGCAAGAGATGGGGATTAAGCACATGGAAATTACTTCAGGGACTCCGCACTCCGTTTCAGCTTTTTTTTCTTTGTATTTTTTTATATATATATATATATATTTTTTTTTTAAACTTTCACCTTTAAATCTAAGCATGGCGCCCACTTCAGTGACACCGCGTTCTCTGTAATGCAATAGGTCTGGCATTTTCCAAACTTTGACCTATTGGTATTGTAAATGACAATGCCAATTATTCCAGGTTTTTTAAAAACCTAAATAAAAGGCATTGTCATTTACAATGCCAGTAGCTCAAAATCTCGCAATTGCGAGACCTGTTGCATTGCAAATGCTTGTTTGTTACTCCTGCCATGGCTTTTATACAATGTATCTAGAACATCTGTGACTGTGCAAATGGCATTTAGTTTTTGGTCAGTAGTACTAAAATTTCATTCGATTATAATGAAATATAATCACAAGTCATGAAGGCAACAAGAAGACAAATTCTTTTTAGATAGCATAGAATTGAGTGCACATCAGAGATTTTTAAAAAGATAAAACAGCAGAACAAATTTCCTGCTCAGACCATATCTGCAAAAAAAAATGCTAGGATCTGCTTCTGTTAAAACTAGATTTCCTGAAAACTGGAATTCTAACATTTTGTTAGAAAGGCGACAAAACTTACAAGAAAACATAAAATGCAGTGAAGATTGTACAGATGACTCTTCACAGGGACGGAAACCAAAAGTTTCAGTAAAGGATTGACCTAAAATGAAAAAACAAGAGCTGGACAGAAGTGATCTTTCCCAAGGAATGCAGATAGACAGAAAATACATTTCTCTGCCCTGGCAGGTTTTCAGAATGGCATATTATTGCCTTAACACTGGTTTTGTCAATTCCAATAACTCTGCCCATATGTCTAGGCTCCAAGAAACAGTTTTTGGTCATTATGTGTGAACTATAGCCTCAACCCTCCTCATTATTTTACATCCCCTGGATGTGTTAAGTTCTTTGTATGCTCAAAGGTTGATTACAAGCATTGACCTGTGCTCCCACCTCATCAATCTTTATTCGATTTTAAGAGATAAAATCATTAAAGTCCAGCACAATACATTTAATAAAAATATGAATCCGAAAAAAGCCAATTAGATTGAGTTTAATACGCCAGAAAGATAGCGAGATAAAAAATAGCTCACTGTGGAGGTGGTTAAGAACTGAAGAAACAATAATACAGGTCTCACTTGGTCAAGAGTGGAAGTATATATTTAAAACGCAAATGGAAGTAACAGTGCATTATTGTGCTTAACGTACATTAATACACCTGCAAGAGCGGAATTTCAAATAACCTGCGCGTCACCAGGTGCATGATCGACTCTTCGTGAGCCAGCATATTCATAATTTGTAGTGTCAGTATCTGAGGTAGTGATGCGCAGGTGCCTGCCGCGCTGGCGCTTTGCATCATAAAGTTATGACGTGCGTGTGATGTACACAGCAGCCATTTCGTTTTGGGCAGCTGGTGTTACAACGTATCACATTGCGTCATTTGACGTATCATGCTGCCAATTTGGGTCAGGCACTGATCGAGGCGACACAGCTGGTATCATATGTGCACTATTTTCTCATCACATGATTATATGACGGAGAGAGCAGCTTCTTTTGGTGAAGCACGTAGGATTCAGGATCACAGAAATACTAAGGAGAAGTACTGAAGCTGGTTGGAGTTTATCCGGTGTTGCTTGTAACGGAGACGAAGTACAGACAACTGGCTAACTTTTACTTCAGAATACAGAGGTTTTTGTTTTGATTTATTGTATTAATCTGCTGTGTTAGCGCCGAATGTTGCGTGATGCTCCGTGACCATGTTTTCTCAAAACTTAAAAAAATGAAAATCAATGTTCTAGAAATCCATTTGTCTCGTTGCTGCTCAACGTAGAGAGTAAAGACAAACGTCAGACATGACGGATGACGGCTGCTAGTCAAGTGCCCACTTGTTGGGAGTGATGGGCGCTTTGTGCACACGTGAAAATCATGTTTTTCAACACACCTTTGAAAAGGGAAGTGTAGTGCGATCAAAGAAGCCACAACAATGCGCAGCTCTTTTCAGCACGTGCTTCGGGGTGCAAAATGCTTACATTTTTCTTTGTGCAGTTGCACGCAGGAGAACCCCCTGAGCACATTCCAGGGAGGAGACCATTTTTACTCTTTAAATGAACCGTAGTCCAAACGATTTATGCAGGAAGTAAATGGTGCATTTAAAAACAAAAGTCGGCATCACGGAATCACAACGTAAAGCCTAAACATAGCCCCTTGCTAGCCGCTGGGAAGTGTGCCAGGCGTATTTTGTTGCTACGGCTTGTTTTGGTGCTCAGTTAAGAGGGCCCTGCATGCAAGATTAGGGCCTGTAAGGACGACAATTCTACTGCCTGTGCAGGAGTAACTCTCATAGCAGGAGTAATGCATTAGGGTAGTCTTAGTTTTCTGCTTTCTATATGACAGATGTCTGTGCGAGTGTGGTTGTGTAGAATGTGCTAGTACCAGCCACATCTGAAGCAGGTTTGTTGGCAAGCTTTGGGAAGACGTTTCCAAACAATCACCAAACTGGTTGCCCCAATCTCCGATCTTCCCTTAAAGGATCTACTCCTCCAAACACTAGATCACCATCCTCTATTAAACAACATTGGCATTACGCTGCTATATCCAATTATTAACTGCTACTGTCCTCCAACAAAGCACAGCGGGATGGAAAGACTGCAACCCCCAAACATATGCCCAACGGTGGATTACTTACAAGAGGGAAAGCAATACTGCTAATTCTGACCCTGCACTACCTAACCAGGAATTACATCAAAAGCAGTAGGACTACATCTAACCGGATGCAAATTAAAAGATTAAGGAATCCCATATGTTTGTGTGGTTGAGCTGCTAAGCAGAAGCCAAGATCTAATAATGGCCCCAGCTTGTAACCAAATTGTGTAGTCCTGGCCAAACCACTTGTTAGATCGAGCCTGGGCAGCGCATGCGCTGCTCTGCGAGGCATGCTGTATTCAGGTATGGACTTGAAGCTCTGCCCATATTTTTCATTGGCACTGTGAACTGTGGCTTTTCATTAGTCAATAGGCTTAGTAGTCCCTCCTTAGTACCGCCTTATCTCATTTTGTAACCTCCCATGAGGACACCCCCGTTACGTGTGTTGTTAATCGATAGGCTTGAATTACAGCCTCCGAGCACTATTTTCTCAAATAGCTTTGTCCTGCCTGCCGTTGCAGGCAGGACACGCTCTCTCCCAATGCTTTAAAAAAAAAAATCTTTATAGCACGGGCACCGCGCGCACTTGCAATTCAATAGGTCTTGCATTTGCAAGAGTTTGTTATTGGCATTGTAAATGACAATGCCTTTTATCGGTTTTAAAAACACATAAAAAGCATTGTCATATACAATGTCAATAGCTCAAACTCTCCTAAATGCGAGACCTATTGCATTGCAAATGCTTGTTTAAAAAAGGAAACGGATCAGATCCGGCCTGCTATAGACCAATATCCCTTTTTGAATCAGAGGTGAAAATCATTGGCCGGATCCTGCTGGAGCAACTCTCAAACTGGGCAGAGGAACATAATATCCTGTGCGACCTGCAATATGGGTTCAGGCCGGGAAGGGGCACTGTCGAGCAAAATTTGAATCTATCAGCTGATTTGCAAGTATGCCAAGGCCAAGAGGGAGGCAAACTATCTGGCCTTCATGGACCTCAGCTCAGCCTTTGATAGTTAACCTCTCTAAGCTGTGGTCCATAATGGCTCAGATGGACAGAGCCCGCCCTAGTATACTTTTTGCGCAATTTGCACAGGAACCTCTCGGCTTCTATCAGATATGGCCCTAATGGTGAATGCACACTGCATTTTAAATTAAAGCGAGGGGTTCGCCAGGGTTGCTTACTTGAGCCATTTTTATTTATTCTCCATATTAAACAATTACAATCAGTTTTACAGACCCTCACCTTGATGCCCCTATGGTTGGTGGCCGCATGATCTCTGCTCTGCTTTATGCAAATGGCACAGTTTAAATTGCTCGGACCGCTAGGGGGGTTACAGAAACTTTTAGACTTCTTTATTGATTTTATGAACAACCTTGACCTGTCCACTAATTTTTCTAAATCACACATGATTAAGTTTGGCCCGCCCAAGACAAAGACCATGAATTGCATAGTGGATGGTCACCCTATTAGTTAGCCAGGTTGACAAGTTTCGTTATTTGGGTGTTCAGTTACACTCTGGACTCAGCTGGCATCCTTTAATAAACCATAACGTGGCGGCTTTCAACAGGGCAATGTTTAGTATTGGAGACTTCTCCCGGCGACTGGGACGCACTCCCATAAAAACAATTCTGGATATAGCAAAGGCCAAGTGCATCCCAATAGCTAGCTATGGGTGTGGCATTTGAGGATATGTGCCAGTTACTCCGATGTGAGTGGCGGAAAACAAATTCCTCGGGGGGCCTCTTAGGGGTTCCACAAAGTACACCTTCTAAGGTTGTTCATGAAGAGTTGAGCAGGGGCCATGTGATTGATTTTATTCGGCTCTGCCCTCTGTTGCTTTGGCTCCCAGTCTGGTGCAAGGAGGAGCTAGGCCTCAACAGGTTGATCATGCCAGACTGTATGAGCCTGGATAGCTTTTAGCTGATCCCTTGGCTGACTTATGTCTCCTCCACTATGAAAAGTTTAGGGAGACCAGAACTTTATCATGATCCAAGTAGCATTGTTCAAACTGATAAAAGATGGGACAAAGAAGCGTTCAGAGATAAGATGACAGCAGATCAGAACAAGCTTTTAGTACGTTATGCACTTTTAGTGAAAACTGTAAGTGGCTTGGAGCCATACCTTACCTTGGACATGCTCCGTCACCTGCGACGATTGCTGACTTTCTTCAGGCTTAATTTATTCCTGCGGCTTGTGCCTTTTAACCATGGTTGTTTTATTGACTCTAGGCTGCATTGTGTGACTGCGATAATGTTTCCATTAATGATAACTTGCACATAGTCGTGGCCTGCTCGAAAAGCACTGACCCACCACGCTGCTATGCCAAAAATTCAAGGAGTACACTTACAGCCAACTGAGCCCTAGTGTCGACGTTCACACAACTGAGGCTTGTGTTGACATATAAATCCTGCCCCCCTGAACACGACTCCATCACCAACGTTTAAAAAAAAAAACTTTCCATATGCTGCGCTGTCCTCAAAGTAATGATTACATTCCAAAGCGTTTTGAGGTAAAAAATAAAAAAAAGCTTTCGCCGTGAGAGATGGTGACCCGCTGAGAGGCGAGAGAGCCACTGCTCGTGCCTGCACTGACTGGTGCCGTGCGCAAGCAAAATATCCAGTCCGGGTGGGCGGGGCCTAAGGGAGACAGGGCGGTCACCAACCCCACTTCTAAAAGAAAAGCGACGACAATAGATCTCGGAAGCGAGCAGCACATGCGCTGCGTCGCTAGGCGAGACCTAAAAATGGGACTATTAGTGATTGGCGCCAGGTTGGTGAAAGGGAACCTCTAGCGGCTACATTTAAATACTGGGTTATTAAGGGAGCCCAGAGATTGACAGAATTTGAAAAGATCCCCATGAACTCCGTCCGACCCTGGGGCCTTGTTAGAGGGTAGATTAGTGATCGCTGAGGTCACCTCAGTCAATTGAAATTTAATGGTATAATCCTCCTTGCTACCTTCTGACAGTGCGGTCTCTCCATCTTGGCTGTAAATAGCCTTAAAATGCTCAACCCAGGCTTGTGAAGTAATAGTTGATACTTGGATAGAAAGTTGGTCACTTTTGAACTAGGGGAGATTAACCACTCGCCAGAAGGCAGCGCAGGACCTACAATAAACCGCCCTGGCTCTCTTTACCTTTTCCTGACACCGAGGTGTTTCAGGCAGAGATTTCAACAGATCCTTGTGTGCCTTCGAGCATTTTTTGTTGAACCATCTAACTGATCGAGGTGTTGAAGGGACACCTGGTTTACTAAGAGCCGATTTGATAAACCTGCCGACATTTGAGAAGGACAGCATGATACTATGAGCCGATAGACATGAAAAGATATCGGCACTACAAGAGGTGACAAGGTTGGGGGAAAAAATCGAAAGGGACAACTGAGGCCCACCTCACCCGTCTGCCCTGATCAACAGAGTACTAGTTTCTTGTAGGAATAGGCCACATCATTGGGCTTTTTGTCCCACAGAAGGTGGCCGATAAAGGATTGTGGTCACTCAAGTTGTCCCACATAACCTTGGAATCTACAAGAGCTAAAAATAAACAAAAAGATAAAAAAATATAATCTATGGTTGTGCTAAGACCTCTCCCCTTGAACGTGGGAACCCTCTCAGTTGAACCCTCTGATCTCTGGTCCATTAAATTAGCCAGATTATATTCAGCAGTAAGACTATTAACATTCTCCCCTTGCTGTGTGTGAAGGTGCACCTGATCAATGCCTGGATTTGCATTCTCAAATGCATCATTGATTTGACGGGACAAACAAGGATACAAATTAAAGTCCCTCAATAGCATTATTACAGTTAATGAAGATTCCAAGTGAAAAAAAGCCATCAATAAAATATTTTAAACTAGAAACAGCGTCTACTTCAGACATAGGTATAGCAGCATTATAAAAATGTATGGCCAAGAGTCTACATTCGTTTCTAAAGGTTAAGAGTACCCAGAACCTCCTTCGACTTGGACCTAACCAGTTCAGCATTGTAGTTAAGGCCTAAATTTACCATTGTAATGAGGCCACCACTAGCACGTTCACTGGGCGACAAGGTGGCTGGAACAGTGAGTGAGGAAAAGCCGTCTAGATGCAGGCAATTGCGGGCATCCCACGTCTCCTGTAGACGAGCAGTGTCATAAGTAGTCAGCTTTTTAATCCAACCAGTGCTGGCTAACTTATCCCGCACCCCAGCAATGTTCCAACTAAGAGCCTTTAAGACGGAGGAACTACTGGATACCGTAAGGTTGGGCAGGTCCTCATCAACGGGGCAAGACCCAGTCAGTCAGGGTCTTCAGCCGACTCAAGGGTTCAAAACAGTTACTGAGTGGTATGCCTACAGTTTTGCTGTGGCGAGTGTGATTGACCAAACCATGTTATTAAAGTTGACGACGATACAATCACCTGGGAATAACTTCAGGGAGAGGCCAATGCAGCCAACTCTATGTGCAATGATGATTTCATTTGACAATACTGGGCTGCTAGCTGGGGAAAATGGGCCCTGGACAACAGCCAGTGTACCATTTTGTTCTTCAGTTGCTCATAATTTTCCTGAGTCTCCTTTCTTAGGTGCGGAACATCCGCCAAAATGACGACATAAGGAGTCCCAGCTGGATTACATCCGTGCAGGAGTAGACTGTAGGTGCAGGCTTATGTGGCAAGGGTTGGGCTGCTGCTGCTAGTCCTTGGTCGAGTTGTAATTAGGCGACTGGGCAAAATGAGGAGACCACTGATGGGCTGGTTTGCTGGAGCATATGGGTAGTAATGTTAATCATATAGGACAAGCGGCCTCATGCTCAGGTGCAGGGTCATTGTTAACTGCATGGGTTAGAGGGGGCTCCGGGCAATAGAGGGGAGTTCTTAAAAGGGCATATTGCAATGTTCGTGGTCTTAAGAGCTGGAAATAAAACCAGCAAAACTGAGCAATTTTTCAAAATATGTATGAGTTGTCCACTGAACCTTGTAGCCTTCCAACTGATGACTCCAGAGCAGTAAGCGGGGTTCCCAAGATCTCAAGGGCTGAAAGAAACTTAAGTTCCAGATTGTGGGTCAACTCTACTAAAATGCTCTCAGACTTAATGGCCCAAGAAGCAATGTAGTTGTTTGTGTTATTAACAATAGGGGGCTTTGAGGGAGGATTCCTTGTGGCGTTGTCAGGCCTCCTGATTTTTTTTTTTGGGGGGGGGTGACTGCCCTGGGTATTTGGCTTTACGTCTTGGGGTGAGCCGCTGCTGTTGTAGAATTTGTGGGAGGATGTGGGCAAAGGTGAGACTAATTAAGTGAAAGGTCGGGGGAGGCGGTACTGGGGGTAGCTTCCTCCTGCTCCGGGCCTCTCTGGATAAAATAATGGCTTGGTGGTTCGAGGCCAATTCAACATCTGCACATGAGATTTCATCCGAGAGCACACCCACTGCCTGATTAAGGAAGGACAGGATAGATTTGCTGGCTCTTGGTGTCTTATCTGAGCCATTGGTAGATTCAGCTTCCCTCTTCCCCATGCTCAAGGTATCTCACTGGTCCCAGATTTTAAATAGTCAAGAGCCTGATGGCAGCAGTCAATATCAGTCTAAAGGATCCACAAGAAACCCACCAAAATAAAATAAGCGGCACTCACCAGCCCCAGAAAATGTCTCCATAGGAAAGGTACGAGGGAGGGCCCAGCCTCTTCCAGGCGCTGACGGGCGCAGGACTGCCCTCCCCTTGGCCTGGGCTTTGCCAAGGCGCGTCCCGCACTGCGTGGCCAGCAGCAATGATTTATGCGCCTCCTGGCACGCTACTGATGCGGCAAGCTGTGACAGCCGTAGGGAGTCTGGGGGCTAAAGTCCATGCCCCTCCTGTATCGGGACCCGCGCTGCTGGGCCCGAAGCAATGATTTATGCACTTCCGGGCACGCAACTGATGCAGGAAGCTGCGCTGGCCGTAGAGGAGTCTGGGGGCTGAAGTCCACGCCCCTCCTGTGCTCCCACCTTTTCATGGAGCGCTTGGGTAGCCAGTTTTTCGTTTGACTTATAAAATTGTTGTTTATTCTAAAGTTGGTTTTGAATTTGTGCGCAGTTTGAATTCCTGGTAAAAGGTAATGTTGGAAAGCCACGCTGTTAAATGGCCACGTGACTCCCTGCAGCTGGAACGAATACCTATATAAAACAAGATTAATCAGAAGTAAAAGTATACACAGTCAAAAGGTTTGTACAGAAATATGCTTTTTATCATGTAAAACCATAGTCCAATGTATTAAAATTAAATTATTGTGAACATGGGTGCGGACGCATCTGTTCAGCTTTACATTGCTTTTGCTAGGGAATCATTCTTAGTTATAATTATTAGACCTTTAGTGTGCTGGCTCCTAAAAATATGTGCACAAATTGAAAGGTATGCCTGGTGCCTTAAAATGGGGAAAATCCTGCCCCCCTCGATTGGTGTAGAAGATACCTTTGCGAACAAGCATTAGCAAAGTCAATAGGTCTGGCTTCACAGCTATTAGCTTTGCCAGTGCTTGTTTTCTTTGGAAGAATTCAATATAACTTAACCATTCTAAGATGCCCAACACGTTTGGAAACAATGTGTCAGCTATCTTGAAAGGGCAAACAATGATAACGTATGGCAAAAGCATTCCAAGATGGATGCATCCGTGAGGACGCAATGTTGGATATCTTGGAAATGTTTTATTACATTTTAGATAAAAATATTTAAAAATCGCCACCCATGCATGCACACTAATGGGCAGCCATTCTAAAATACACAAAGTCAATCTCACCAGGCTTACTTGACATTTAATCTTTCCGAAGTCAATACAACATGTTGGATATGAATAAATCAGTTATTCAGCACCAAGGTGCCCCTTGTGTTAATATGCAGACACAAGGTGTGTAGTGTAGCTTATTTTTATGGTTTGAGAAATACCTCTAGAAAATCCAAAAGGTCTGGCTGTATTGTTATAACTCGCATAAATATCGTTGTGCGTCCCTGTGTTTGCATGCTTTATCACATGAAAAGCATGACCTGGTTTTTCCAGGGGTACTTCACAAACCATAAAAATGCAATGGGAAAACTACACTGCCCTGAATAGCAAACTATATAGTTAAACAACTCAGTCGGACTCCTATTATTGACTCGGAAGGATGACCTACGGTAGTTTTACTCGTAGGAATTCGAACCTAGGTCAACCCGAGGTCAAACACAGATTCCTGAAGCCCAAAAATTAGTCCACAGCCACCAGAGTTTTGAGCACGCTTCATCCTGCTGCCTTAGTTAATGGTGTAATGAAATTGCATATGTGACACCAATAAGCTTAGCAAAAAAAACAAGCATTTGCAATGCAATAGGTCTCGCATTTACGCGAGTTTGAGCTATTGGCATTGTAAATGACCATGCCTTTTATTTATGTTTTGGTCTTTAAAAAATAAATATAAGGCATTGTCATTTACAATGCCAATAGCTTAAACTTGCGTAAATGCGAGACCTATTGTATTGCAAATGCTTGTTTTATAACGGGAACTACTTCTACCGTGGTGGGACAGCCTATGGCTGTGGAGAGATTCAGCTATGGCTAGTATTGCTTACACGGAGCGACAGTCTAGTGCTGTGTGCTACAACTAGAATTAATTCTGCGGGGAGGGACTGCCTGTGGCTGTGGAGAGATTTGGGGAGAGACATACAAGGCTATGAATCTTGTGCAGGGATGGACAGGTTTGGAAAGGGGAGAGACAGAACTTCGGAATTTAGCTATTACCGTACCGACCCCCCCGGCCCTCCCCCTCCCCCCCCAACTCCCTCCAAGCACGCATTACACACAATTTGCTTGTAATATATTGTGCTGGAGAGGAGCTGTTACTTTAGCCCCCTCCTTAATTTGAGGTGTGCAGAGGGAAGATTGGGGGGCAAAAAACTGCTCCAGCAGCATGTATTTGATGCTGGGAATCATGACAGCAGAGTGGAGCAGGGTATGCGCGCTGCCGCTAGGCTCGACCTAAAAAGCACTGGCAAAACCAATATGTCTGGCAATTTCCCTCAAGTTTGGGCCCTGCCGATGTATGTGAATGTTTTTGTAAAATTGATCAAGTTGACTACTTTTTGTGTGAGTGGAATGTCGTCACTTACAGAAGGGTAAGCCAATGACTGAAGAGGGTTGACCCTGTGCCCCTTGCAGTATGCTGTGGTGGAGGGAACAAAAATGCAAATGACAAACTAACAGACCAATGAAAAGAGCTGCTGAAAGCCTTTATAAATCAGTATATTAGACATAAAGTTATCAAAATCAAAAGGTCGTGGCTACCCCAGACCTAAAAATTTCCATGAGAATATTATAGTACCAGGGAAGCCAAGCACAAACCATATCCCAGTAAACTTCGTGTGCAAGGTTTACAGATGTTAGGCTTTGCATGGACCGTGATTATTTTCACAATCTTTCTGCTGGATTAAAATATTCTCTGTACTACTGTTGGTCGACGTAGGTGTCACTAATCTAGGGGAAGGTGACAGATGGGTTGCCGTGAAGCGCTTCCTCCCTCGTCCGGGGTAGTAAGAGTTACATAAATTAAATTACCATACAATACGTTCGAACGTACTTTTAGTCTGTCAATGATGTTTCATTCTGTTTTTCGAGTTACGTCAGAAGTGATATAATTGAGCTACAGCATGTTCACTGCCTATATAATACCCATCTGAAATAATTAATGCAACTTGTCATCATTCATTTTTCAAAGAATAGTTCTTCTGTCATATCCTGTCTTCCTGCAAGGTACATTGACATCCGAAAATCATAACATACGCCGGGGTCTTTTAGGTGATAGAGGGTGCAGACATGTAAAACGCAAAGAAATGCAAAAGTAAAACTTGCCGGGAACAGGGACAGCAGCTATTCAAAATAGCCCCTATAAGGGCTTTTCTCTCTGTGAAATGTGATCTATCGTAATGTTAATGACATTTCTAGAGCGTAAACTGCTACCCGAGGCTGTCCTGGCGCTACACTTGATGTCCTACAGTGGCCTAATCGTGGGAGGAGTAATGAATAGTCATTGGGCAGTAAAAAGCCATGTTTTCAGGGCCTTCCTGAAGTCCAGAAGATTTGTCATGCACCTAAGAGGCAAAGGGAGGTCATTCCATGCTTTGGCTGCACCGACCACAAAGCTTCTGCCACCCCAGTTAGCTTTTTTTACAAAGGGTACTGAAGTTTTGCTTCTGAGGAGCGCATTGATCTTCTAGGTACATACCAGCGGAAACGTCGTTTTAGGTGAAGGGGTCCATTTCCTTGAAGGGATTTATAGACCACACACAGAGCTTTAAACAAAACACGTTTTTTGACTGGCAACCAGTGTAGCCTTTTAATCTCAGCTGAGATAGAAGCATATTTTGGTATGCCGGTGAGTAGTCTGGCAGCTGCATTCTGCAGGAGTTGAAGTTTTTTCATGAGCCCCTCCTGGATATTGAGATATAAGCTATTGCAGTATTCTAGTCTGGACATAGCTAAGGCAGTAATGACTGTTTGTTGGCTGTCTTTGGGCAGGAATAGCATAATTTTGTGAAAAATGTGAAACATTCCATGGTTTTGCCATTGAAGCCTGCCGCCCCCCCTATGTTTGTTTAAAAGTCTGGAGATCGGCAGTATCAAAGGCGGCTGACAAGACTGGCAAAACCTAGGTTTGAGAGCGAGGACGGAAACGGGGAAGGAAGTAGGGGGAGCAAAATGAGGAAGGGAGGGAGGAAGGAAATCAGAAAAAGAGGACTGAGGAAATGGAGCAGCAACGGTGAAAAGGAGGAAGGAAACAAGATGGTAATGGGTGAGTGATTGGGAGAGAAATAGGAGGAACCGGGGCAGATAAACGGAAGGGGGAAGCAGGGAAAATGAGCAGCTTCGATGCACAGGATGAAGGGCGGAAGACAGGGGATAGCAAATGAAGGAAGGGAAAGAAGGTGAAGGGCTCTTTATTAGAACTTGCAGCACAGCAGAAATCTGTGGGGCGCACGAAGGCTGCAGCAAGCGGGAAGGACGGATGCCCGCTTCCAGATTGCCTTATCACAGGAGGCATCGGTCGAATACCAATGAGGCCTGGGACTGTGTGCGCCCAGCTCAGCCCCGTGCGGACTGAGATGTATCGACGGCTACTACCGCACCGCTGCAGGACGAGGCTCACCTGGAAGAAACTTGGATTTAACAACAAAGGCATGGATATCATGAGAGTAGCCCCTCCATCGCCATAAGTATCTGTACCGCGCTGCATCTTCCGTGAGTGCCAAATAACACAGGCCAACACCAGCAAAGAAAATATTTGCAATGCTATAGGTCTCGCATTTAAATGCGAGACCTATGGCATTACAAACAAACGCCAGCCATTGTCGCAGCTGCTTCGAAGTGGGCTTGGCGTGCCGAATGTAAGCAAAGTACGTCGTCGTGCCTGCAGAAGCTCAATAAAGAAAAAGGTACACGCACAGTGAAACAACCACGTAAAGGGGCCAGTAGCCATGGGAGGATACAAATGACGACATGGCCGTACAAAGGAGGGACTTACAAGCTTATTTAGCAATCGGAAGACAGCATTTAGAAGGACAAACACACAAGCCAATGAAAAATATGTGCGGGGTAGTGGGCAGGGCTTCCCTCCCTTACTGAACTACCCCAGATCTCCCTAGAGCAGCGCTTGCACGCTGACTCTAGGCTCGACCTAAAAAGCAAAAGCATATTTCAGTTGATTTCAAAATGCTCCTCAATGAGATTGCGTCAAACGCTGAAGTAGGACTGGTAGCAATAAAGGAGGAAAAAATACATGCAGACAAGTAAATAGAAGTGCATTCCAAAGACCTGTTTCAGCAGATACTGAAATAGAAATGGTTTTTACTAGCTTTACTTGCATGTTAGTGAAATGGCATTAATTGCTTCGAGAAACACATGCATTAACGATCTTTCGCTGCCACTCCCCTCATTAGTCACATTGAACTTGAGATAAATATTTTCAAGAGGCCCCATTTTATTGGCCAGGGATTAAATATTCGCTATTATTTAATGACAAATTGCATAGTGAAGCCTCCCTCGGAAGTCAGAGTGCGCTCTGTAAATAACTTCTGTTCTGTGAGTTGTTAGAGAGAAGAGGACAAAGGCCGTGTTTATGTTAAGTCCCTGCCATTGTAATGCTTGTAAGCATTAGACTTATCAATGTAGCTTTCCAAAAATCGCATTCATTAGTATTGGTTTTGAAGTACTTCCCTCTAATTTAAATAATGGCGGGTCAGCAACGGGAAGGTAAATCCAGACCGTGTGCTTGCGCGTGTGCTGTTACTGTAAGTGTAGGTAACAGGAGTGATGCAGTTTCACAAAGTTTCGATTGAGTGTCTGCATGCTCCCTGAAGTAGCTGTAGCGTTTACTTTTGCATACACTTTATTTGCGTTAGCTTTCACTATGGCTTTCTAATTAGATAAAGCAATCAAAATAAACGCAAGCTTGTCAAATATTTATTATAAATATTAAACTGTGAGAAACTTAACTTACTCTTTGCAATCCGATTTTTTTTTTTTTAGTTCATCCAGTGAGGAGGCTGCATTGTCTGCACTAAAGGCGACCTTTGATGTTAATCTATAAGTCACTGCTATTAAAAGACACTGGCTTAGCCACGAAACCGTGAGGCCAAAGTGGATTATTGTTAAGCACATGTCCACAGTCAACAGGCAGTCTCTCGCATTGAAGACGGCCACTTGATGTGGGTTGATCCCATGGTCTGTGTTGTGGTGAACAGAAGCAAACTGTGACTGACACTACAACAGACCATTGCATGATATATAATAGTTAAGATCTTAACATTGCTGGGTCAGAGGTTGACGCGCTTCATTTATCCATGACCCTGATCAGTCTGCTTTTTCTTACGTTTTTCTTTAAATAGAAAATATTTCTAGTTTAAGCAATCTATTCGAGCATGGAGTCGTTGGCACTGTTTGCTTCAACATTGTATCATGTGGGAGGGAAAAAATGGCAATTTATCAGAAGTTTCCACTGTTTCCGAGGATTTCAGTCCCTAGTGCTCACATCTCAGTACCCTGTATACAAACAACCGATACCTCACCAGTACATCTTATTTATCGTTCATTAAGAACAATTTACATGAATCTACTACAGAGCATAATTCAGTTAGATCATTTAATTTATTTTAATAATTCCAGTCACAGATTTGCACTCGGAGTCGTTTAAAACACACGTTTGGTCAAGCAGTTATGTTACCTGCATCATTACATTCTATATCATAAAAATATGAAGTAAGTATTATCTAAAAACGAGAACATGTCACAAGTGAGAGAATGGTTGAACACCGAGCATAAATATAGGTTATTTCACTTGATGTAATGTAGTCTGTTGGCCAAACCTAAAAATGAGCACCACTTTAGTAACTGACGTGGGAATATTGGAAAGTTGGGAACACCATTGAAGACAATGGGGTGGCAGAAGGCAAAGTGTCGTATAGATCTTTTGGTCCAACATTCCAATGTTTGATTTTCTGTTTCTCCCTGTTTAATTTTCTACTCTCTGTGAATGGGATGTTCTTACAACATTAAAGCACTTCTGCCTCGGGCTGTACCAGTTAAGGGTTTAATAGCCCCTTGCCTGCAGCTTGGCCTTGTAACTCGTGAAGAAAGCCTTTAACAACTACTATTACCCTACGCATCAGGCCAGAATACTAAACTAACATATTTTATCACTGCATTGAACATTTGAGTTGTCGCTGCCTAAAGGTAAGCTTATTGTTTGTATTGTAAAGCAAGAACACTGATTACCTTGTAAATTAATTGCTTAGGAAAGACAGACTTGGAGCTCAAATGGGAGTCCTTTTTTGCTTATCAATGTATATTCTTCCAATTATGACTTTAAATCACACTGAAATATACTGAATTGAATAATCACAAAGCATTGAACTGACCCAACAATGGCTAGCAACTAAAGGCGTCCTATAACTGAGAGTTGTATTCCTCAGTTGCTGACTGCATCTAGGAGACCTGGATTTTAATCCTGGTATAAGGAGAGACCGATCCACATCATGTGGTTTATTTTTCTTTACTTCTAAAATTGGGAGAACCTGTCCAATGATTGAGTGCTTTATCAATAAATTACTATAAGGAAAAAATGCTGAACCTATTTTTTCCGGCATACACTTCCCTATTTCATTAGTGTGAAACTTTGCTCTTCTCTTTTCTCTTTCTCCAAGTTGTCTGTACATTTGCTTTGGTACTAATTTCTTGACTCAGTCATGATTGTAAATAAAGATGTGCAAGGACTTTGAGGGGCAGAGTGTTTTTTTTTTTTTTTCTTTAAATATGATTGAAGTGGGAACTCCATGCCAAGGGTAGTAACTAGAATGAAAAATTTCCTAGCTATCGTAACGGAAAGTTTCAATTCTATTAAGGACTCAGAGGCGAGGATTATGCTCTTCTTTCTCCACTTTATTAACAGCAGCCATTTAAAGTAATTGGCAAAAAAAAACTACCATTCCCATGAACCATAGGGAATGAGCAAAACCAAAGGGGATGATGGACGGAGTGTTGAACATTGCAAGCACTCACCCCCAGTCAACTGATCTGGGTTTAATCCATCATTCTTTAGCTCACTCCGCCACCCCAGTTAAGACATGGCCATATGCAAATCAGTCTGACCCTGTGCCTCATGGGAACAGTCCAGCCCGATCTGCCAAGCCATGTCTTCCCTGGACCGAAAACAAGCATCCTGGGACCGGTTTCTGGCTTACAGCTGTCATCAGACAGGCTATCTTGAATCCAGTGGCAAAGTGAGCAAGGGACCCACGTCTGTGTTGAACATTGCAAGCACTCACCCCCAGTCAACTGATCTGGGTTTAATCCATCATCATTCTTTAGCTCACTCCGCCACCCCAGTTCAGACAGGCACAGGGTCAGACTGATTTGCATATGGCCATGTCTGAACTGGGGTGGCGGAGTGAGCTAAAGAATGATGATGGATTAAACCCAGATCAGTTGACTGGGGGTGAGTGCTTGCAATGTTCAACACTCCATCCATCATCCCCTTTGGTTTTGCTATGTTCGCCCTAAGTTGGCAGGGTATGCCCAGACGTGGGTCCCTTGCTCACTTTGCCACTGGATTCAAGATAGCCTGGCTGATGACGGCTGTTAGCCAGAAACCGGTCCCAGGATGCTTGTTTCCGGTCCAGGGAAGACATGGCTTGGCAGTTCGGGCTGGACTGTTCCTATGAGGCACAGGGTCAGACTGATTTGCATATGGCCATGTCTGACCTGGGGTGGCGGAGTGAGCTAAAGAATGATGATGGATTAAACCCAGATCAGTTGACTGGGGGTGAGTGCTTGCAATGTTCAACACTTCGTCCATCATCCCCTTTGGTTTTTCCATAGGGAATGAGACCAAGTTTTTAACAATAGAGTCCATGTACAGAGTGTCCATGTGAAACCACCAATCACAGGGCTCCAGTCACATCCCAGTCCTCTCTCCACTTCAATTCCCCCTCTTTCGTCGCTCGTGGCCAGCCAGCTTGGACGCCTCAGGAATCCTGTTTGTTAGAGTCCCCTGCTGGAAGCAAACAAAACAATTAGGCAACAGCCTTGGCTAAGGATTAGCCCTGTAGGGGGAAGACAAAAGAAAACTGCAATCGACAGTCTCTACAACCAAATTTAAGCTGAGTAGGCTAAATAGTTTACTTACCCCGATACGAGGGTGGGTAGCTACAAGAAGTTGTACCCTGGGTGGGATAATCCTCGCCTCCGAGTCCTTAATAGAATTGAAACTTTCCGTTACGATAGCTAGGAAATTTTTCATTCTGTCAGGACCAGAGGCGAGGATTATGCTCGTTTAAAGCTTACTCACCACCAAGTGAGCAATATCAATCACCGGTTTGAAGTAAAACCGCTTGAAGGTAGAGTCCGAAGACCAGTCTGCTGCATTCAGAATGTCTTCCAGACGAGCTCCCAGGGTAAACGCTTTAGAGGCCATTGCCCCTCTGGTAGAGTGGGCGCCGAAGGCCCGTAGATCTATGCCAGCCTCCTGCATCACCCAACGGGCTATCATTGGGGAAGAGACAGCTTTCGGAGGCTTTTTGATGGCAATGAGCAGCTGACGCTCACCTGGAGGGCAAAAGTCTTCCGACATTTCCTCATGGGCCTTGAGGCAGGCCACCACACAACTTTGGGGACTCCGGGAATGCGGGATAAGAAATAGTCTTCGTGTTCGTCTTTGTCCGTCTACGGATGGTAAACGCCCCGTAGGGGAGAAAGTTCTACCTGAAACGTCCAGGGCTCGGACATCCGACACACGTCTGCACGAAACTAGGCAAAGGAGCATGGCCAACTTCGCCGAAAGTTCCTTGCGCAAGAGGAATCTGTTCGGCTGCCATGACAGGAACAGATTCAATACCTGATTAACGTCCCAAAGAACAGAGTACCTCGGTTCCGTGGGCAAGGAGAGGCGTATACCACGTAGCAGACGGCAAACTAGGGGATGTTCCCCAACGGGGGAGCCATCCACCATGATGTGTCCTGCTGAAATAGCAGAGCGGAAGGTGTTAATCGTTCGATAGGCTAAGCCTTCCTCCGCCAGACTAGCCAAGAAATTCAGGACGGAAGTCACATCCGCTGCCACGGGATCTAAACCCCGTCGCAGACACCAATGGAACCACCTTCTCCAGGTTGACCGGTAACGTTTAACAGTACCGTCGGCCCAGGCCTTGGATATGAACCTCTCAGCTGCTCCCGAAAGGCCTGGGACTGTCCATCGTCCCCGGTAATCCACCACGCCATCAGGGCTAGGGAGCCTTGCACAATGAGCAGGTGAGGATCCTTGTCTGGACTGAGCAGAAGGGCTGGAAAGCGGGGGAGTGGTATTGGAGAATCCCACGAAAGTTCCAGCAGAACAAACCACACTTGAGACCTCCAAATTGGGGTCACTATCGCCATGAGTAGGAGAGGCCGCGCCGAAGGTGCATCGCCTTGAGGCGCTGAAGGGCTCGGTAATGTAAAGGGCCCGGGAAAATGGCTTGGATAGAGGCTGAGAGAAGGCCAACTATGCGGGCTAGTTGCCAGAGAGAGGTCCGAGACTGTGCAAGCGTCCCGCGAATCTCGTGACGAATCTTCGTCATCTTGCGGGATGGAAGGCTGAGAGAAGCTTCGACTGAGTTGATCAAGAATCCGAGAAAAACGACCTTGGCGGGAATCAGGGTGGACTTGGTCTCGTTGACCACAAACCCCAAGCTCTGTAGAAGATTCACCGCCACCTGAAGCTGGGAAGCCAGTGTCTTGGGGCATTGCGCCATCAGTAGGATATCGTCGAGGTACACGATGAGCCGTATTCCCGATGCCCGGAGGCGCTCTATGACCGGCCGGAGGACCTTGGTGAAACACCAAGGGGCCGAGGAGAGGCCGAACGGAAGTGTGGTGTCTGTTCTTCCCAAAAAATCTGTAGGAACCTCCGGTGCGGGGGAAAAACGGGAATCGCAAGGTAGGCGTCCTTGAGGTCTAGGCGTGCCAGCCAGTTGTGAGGGCGAAGAATGTCGCGAAGGAGGTGAATCCCCTCCATCTTGAAGTGGCGATAGACAAGCCACTTGTTGAACTCCTGAAGGTTGATCACCGGCCGCTGGCCCCCATCGGGCTTGTCCACCAGGAAGAGGTTGCTGATGAAACCTCTGGGATGTGGAGAAGTCTCCGCGATTGCTCCTTTGGCTAAGAGGGAGCGCACCTCCTGGTCTACCAACACGGCATCGGCCGATGAAAAACAAAGAGGGCGCGGCCAGACGGGTTGCAGCGGATCTCCGTGGAACTCTATATGGAACCCCTGAACCGTCTAACACCCAGGTGTCCCCCGTGATGGAAGTCCAAGCCTGGAAAAAATGCGCCAGACGGCCCCCCACTCTTAGAAGGGAAGAAGGGAGAACACTCACCGGAAGAGTTGGAGGCGCCACCGCCTCTGCCGCCTCTATTCTTGCCGCGGCGACCTCTGGTTGGGTAGAAGTTGCCAAATCTTGCCAGATCTTGGTAGTGGCCTTGGTTGGAGCCTTGTCCCCTGTTGCAAGGACGGCCGGACTAGCGGCCCCTTCCTCGTCCGGCCCTACAGAAAACCCGTGGGTGAAAAACCTTTCTAATAGATGACTGGGCTTTGTCCAGAGATGTAAAAGTATTGACAAAGCGACCAAGTTCCCTTATAAAAGGTTCTCCAAAAAGGCCGCCCTGGGCGACCGGGCCCGCCTCAGAATCGGCGAGGTCCCCAAACTTGGGGTCTACTTTAATAAGTAGGGACCGTCGCTGCTCAGTGGACAGGGTGCAGTTGGCATTCCCTAGAAAAACCACTGCCCGCTGCGCCCAGGAGGAAAGGTGCTCGGGGGAGATTAAGGAGCCGCAGGACTTGGCTTCCTCCGCCATATCCAATATTTTTGTGAGGGGCCCCAAAGTGTCTAAGAGCTTGTCTTGGCAAGCTCGCCAAGATCTGTCAATCCCCTTCTTAGGGTCTTTAACAAACTTTTGCAAGAAGGTGGCCATGCGAGGATCTGTCAGGAGTGGCGGCCACCTTACCCGCTAAGGAGGGACGGGGACACTCCGCCCGGAGGCAGTTACGCACGCCCGGTTCTAGAGGCCGCCGAATACGGCTCGCCACATACTGGGCAACCTTGTCTGAGGGGGCCCAGTCCGAAGACCTAGGGTGTAAGATGTTGTCGGGGTTCAGCATATCGGCACAGAGGCCCTGATCGCTGTGATCTGGGATTGGGCGGGAGGGGCGCCAGGGGCGAGGGGGACCGGCGTCATCATCCGCCATACCTTGGTCATCATCCGTAGCTTGGTCATCAGTCCCCGGGTTAGCAGGGGGCGCAGGTGGGCTGGTACTGACCAAGAACGCCTGTTTAAGGCGGTCAAATGCGTCTACCTCGACTCCCGTGTCTCGGGGGCGCTTAGGTGGCGGGGGCTGGTTGTCAGCCGAGGAGTCCCTGGGTGGGGTAGAGGCCGGCGCGGATCTCGCTGCCTTGGCCAGCCGTTCACAGGCTTGCTCTATTTTGCAGGACAGGCGGTCTTCCAGAGGCGCCATGGCTTCCGCGACCGCAGTGTGGATAGAACTGTCCACCGCATCATAGAAGGTATTGTCCCACGGCAGGGCGGACAGGGGATCCTCCCACTGATCATCCGGATAGGTTTCCTGATAGGCATCCATAGCACCAGTAATCAGAAAAAACCTGAACAGGTAAGTGGCGATATAGGTGACAGGGGCGTCACAATATGGTGGGCTGGGTGTCAGCCTACAATTAGGGCGAGCAGTGTTCGTGTTTCAAAGGGCCTAGAAGCCTGAGACCCAACAGCCCTGGTGCAAAGAGGTATAAAAGGGCAGCCTGCCTGGAAGGGCCCCAGCAGGAAAACAGACCCTGCAAAACTGACTCAGTAATGAGCGTAGAGAAGAAAGGCCTAATACAGACCCCCCAGTGAAATTGAAATAACAGCTGCCTAATGGCAGGGTACTGACCCGGTGTGCACGCGGGCATAATGGGGGCGTAAGGCACAAGTAAAGGCTGCCTAATGGCAGAGAAATCAACAGACCCTAACGGATGTAACAGGCAGGACAAGGCTCTCCTGCGGCGCTGCTGCTCGGCTGAGGAATGTGCGAAATGCGCAGAATGCCGAGAACGCGCGCCGTGGGTTGAGGTGCACACAGGCGCCCTCTAGCGGCCGGAGGAGCGGACCGCGAGCCTGGCACCAAAGTCAACGGCCGTTGGGGAGCTGAGGTGCTCCCACGGCCGGAATCGGGTCTACCCGAGTAGCGGGTGACTCGAGTGAAATTCCTAGAAGGGAAACATGAGAAATGCAAAGTCGGGGGCAATTTGTCAAACGAACGCGCAGCGGTAAAACCACCCGCTAAGCGCGATCAAACGCCAATAATAAAAGCACCAAAGGGCTCAAAACATGCAAATAACTACACCGAAGGCACTTTAACGGGCACTGAAGGCACTTTAACTGAAATTAACCATTTACATGAGGTAAACATTAGGCAATAAATGCAAAGAACATTCCAGAATCTCAGAGAGAAACAAGGAAAGCACTTATCTGGCTGCAAGCAGCGAAGAAAGAGGGGGAATTGAAGTGGAGAGAGGACTGTGATGTGACTGGAGCCCTGTGATTGGTGGTTTCACATGGACACTCTGTACATGGACTCTATTGTTAAAAGCTTTGTCTCATTCCCTATGGTTCATGGGAATGGTAGTTTTTTTTGCCAATTACTTTAAATGGCTGCTGTTAAAGTGGAGAAAGAAGAGCATAATCCTCGCTTCCGGTCCTGACATAGAATTGACCTGCAAGTGCTCCCTGCCACAAGTAGATGTCTTGTCAACTAAATTATCTCAGAGTGCTCACATTATGCTGTGTGTTTAGATCTACCATCGGCTTTTTCTGCTATCCTTCTCTTTACCCAAACTAATACTAACTTTATGTGCTATTGATTTGTATAGAACACTAATCACCCAAGAGGGTATCCAAGCGCTTAAGGGAGGAGCATCTCTTGTAGCCTGGAATGAGCAGTGTTTGGAATGGTAGTTGTTGGTCTGAGTTTTTGCTTAAAGTAGAAGTCCTTCAAAGGATCACTAACTTGTTCACCTCAAATTATGCAGCACCACTGTTCAAATTTGGATGTTGGCTAGGTCTCTAATCAGAACTGCAATTTATTGTAGATTATATTTGGGCATGCCACCCATATAGGATATGATAGAGATGCCATAGTTGCCACATGCTGTCTGGGCGAATCTGCTTTAATGCAAGATCCCACCTAATCTGCATTCATCCTTTCTCATTTCAGCCTGTGTGGAACTTCAATGTCTAGTCTCATGATCAAGAACCATATAAGGCATACATACTGGATGCTTTATCCAGTTATTACATGAAAGTATCTCCTTGTCTGTACTTCTTGCTTGTGTGGGAAGTTCATTGCCTCGCATGAGTACATCCAGATCAGTTTGTTTCAGATATTTGGACAGCCTCCTTTCACTAATCAAGATGGGATAGGGCTCTTCAACGCAACTGCATTAGGAACTGAAGTCCTGTTAATCAAAGTCATAAACTGTTTTCTCTATTGGAAAATTGACCATGCCCATTTGCAAGTTTATAATCAGTATGTTTTGTCCCATTATCCAGATGATTCTAAGCTTGCTTGATCAGCAAGTATTCATGCCTGCCTATTCAGCTTGGCAGCCAAGCTTAAGTGTGTGGTGTTTGGCTCCAATTGGTTGCTCACACCTAACCCACGTTTTAATGCCACTGCACCTCTGATTCCAACATTTCTCAGTTGTCAAATTGAAATTTCTTTGTCGTGCAGCCCAGTTGCCTATTCGCCGACACTTGTTGGACTTTCTAGCTGGGAGGATGTTTTCTGCAAGATAAATACTGATATCTTCATCTCAGTTTTGGACTAAACCAACTTTATGAAAGGCAAATCGTAATAACTGCATCACAGTATATGAATGTAATAACACCTTATAGCTGTGATCTTGCTAATTAATTGGATCAATTCCTCGTGGGAGAGCTTTAGAAAATAATGCCAGCAAGCCAGTTATGTTGGGACCTAAAGTCCTGATTCACATTAATTTTTTAGAGCTTAATGTCCATTTTCCAGGTTTTGTCCTGTAACATATTATGTTGACCCCTTTGGAGTAGGAATCTTTCACTAGCTGAAAATTCTGTCACTGACAATCTATTGTGAGTTCTGTTTGAGATGTATCCCTCATATGGAAAATCACAAATGCAAACCGAGCTAGATCATGCTGGCCAAAGGAAAGAGTTTTTATTTTTATTTATTTTTTGGTCCAGTGGGTTCTTTAATTGGTTCCAATTTTAATGGAAGAGGGGATAAGGGGCTATGCTTATTGTATCAATCTGTTTAGGGTGTTTACTGATGGCATAAATATTGACTTTAGTGCTTACAGGTTGACGTGACATTTTACAATCGTGGTGTTGAAGTGAAGCCAAATTCAAATTTTGCAAATACTGCTTTGAGGTAGTGTTACATATTTTCAGTAATATTATAGAGTATGATCCTAATGCTAATCAAAGCTGTTATGGAGTGAGTGGCTGCAGTCTTGGTACCTAATTGTCTATTAGAAATGTGGTAAGAGTTACTTGTGCTCTCCTTGATAGAGAATTTGACTAGAACTGTGGCAAGTTTCACTACATCATATCACTTTTGTGATGGCATTAAGCTTAAAGTTTACATGTTGCTTCCGGGGTATATGTCACTTTCACTAACATTTGCATTGTGGTGAAAGTGGCAGTGATTCTATGGTGAAGTAGGGAAAGGGCTAGAAGCATAGCTATCAGTGGGAAGGAGAGGTGTTTTTCTTGATTGCACCGAGGGTGGTGACACCCTTGGTGGGGACCTGTGTTGCTGGTCTGGACTTCGTGTCCCAGAGTAATTCGCGCCTGCGGGTGCCACCATGCGAGGGCAGAGGGAGGCTGACTCCCCCCCCCCCCTTTCAGCACTATATTAAGCGCATTGTAGTTTCCTACTGCGCGGGAGGGCCTGTCTTTTCCCGGAAGAGGCAGGGCAGGGCCACCCCCCTTGGCCTTGCGTCTGGGCATTGCTCGGGGACAGTGACAAGACTGTTCCATACCACCCAGGTAATATAGTTACTTCCTTGGGAGGATATAGAGCTAACTATCAATATCTGCATTAAGACACTGTGTCCCCCACATGGATCCCTTGCGTGTTTGCACATCAGTTGCCTAAGCCTGCTTCCTGCCCGAACAGGCTATTATTCTGCATGGTTGCACATTATCTGGGGTATGGCCTCGTCTCCCAGCATAGACTCCCAGTGTATTTATTCACCATCTGCCATTGAGCCTGTTGCCTTTGAGCCTGCTGTTCTCCAATATTGATCTTTCTTGCGTGTTTGAACACTAGCTAGAGTGGGACTTCAACCCCCCCCCCCCCAGCACCGACCGGTTGTGTTTGCACATTAGCTGCTATAAAGCCTATTTTTTGGTTGCACTGACTTTTTTGTATGTTTCTGTGCCAGCTGGGGTGTAACCCTGGTTCTCAGCACTGATTTTTCTGTGTGATTGCACTCAAGCTGGGAGTATAAGTAGAGCTTATTATGGGCCCAGGTAGTTGCTACATCTCGGAAGCTCGCAAGGAACTGTTAAGCTTTGTAGCCGATTATTCCATTTGGGCTGTGATGGGGAAACCTAAAACTCCTGCGCCTGTGAAGTCAAGCTGCTCTTCCTCCTCCATGGATGGCTATATGAAATGTGATATGGGGGCAATAAATAAGGAATGGAGCATGTTGAGTGCCACCTCTCTGGTACTTTGGTGGAAGGAGTTTGGTCTGGGCCCATCCTCTTGGTCGAATCTGGACCAGAGGCCTTGTGCTGCATTGTGCAGGACTCGGACCAAGAGTCGGTTCCAGTGCCAATTCTTACCAATGTTCCCTCTTCTGAGCCTGCATTGATTCCGGGTATGGATACCACCTCACCACATAAACATGTCTCCCCTGCCAAGCGAATTAGAAAGTTGTCGGGGGTTAAGGAAGCCTAATCAACTCATAGCCCCTAATCTAACTATGTAACTGGCTCAGCCCTGTTTAGCTCTGTGGTTTTAGGCTCTTCCAGAAGACTCTTTGACAATGTGAGGGATGTGGTTGAAAGCTTGCTTGCACCTATATATACTAGGTTGGCGACTATTGAAGAACTTTTAACAGGTGTTAAGTGTGAAAAAGTAATCCTTAATGCCCTGGTCACCCTCATTGTTTCTGACTGATTCTGGTGTTAACGGACTCGAACGGCGGCCTGAGCTCTAATAACCAGGCCCACGGCCACTGCTTTGATGAAAAGGGAATATGGTAATTTCCAATAATTACAATTGGCAATGACAGACCCTGTACGTCCCTAGTATATAAGGCAAGGGGGATTCAAACTACATATAAATCCCTAGTATATAATAGGGCAGGGGAGTTTAGAGGCCCAGTAGATCTGCACTGGAGGGTGCACTACTGTTACCTGCTGTCACTTTTAAAGGCTGCCTTGCTTTGCAGACTGTCTTTAAAATAAATTGTATGCAAATTAGACTTTGGAAGTATCTTTAATTCCAAAGTGGTAATCTACCTTATTTTTACATTTAAGTCACCCCTAAGGTCTCCCCTAGGTGCCCCAGGAGTGGGGTGTCATGTAGCTATAAGCCAGGATATTATAAAATGTTTTATATGCCCGGTGAAGGAAATACTGCAAGTTCCATTTTCCCCATTGCAGATTAGCTCCATAGGCTAACATTGGAAAATGTTATTTAAACGAAACTATTGCTAGGAAGGAGCTCAAAATGTCATTCAAAGACTTGAAAGATTGGTAATGAAAAATCCAACAATTTACCACTTTTGAATTGGTCATAACTAGTACAGAAAATAAGTTATAGAACTTTGTTTTCTGTGATCCAGCTTTCAAGCAGTCTCTCCTGATTGGTCAGCACTAACAGGCTGAGCCAGGCTGCTTTGAGGTGATAAGTGCCGTATAGAGCGGAGGTTATTTGATGCGGAGAGGTCTGCAGCTGCAGGCCATAGATCAGGACTGGGGATGAGTAAATCCAACTAGGCTTCATAGAGAGCAGGACAGTAAGGAATGCCAGTCCTACCCCCTTTCTTTCTGTACCCCCTGGCCAGATGGCACCCCCAGGAATTTGCAGGAGGTCTGAGAAGGGAGTGTTAATGGAAATGAGCCAGGTTGGTTTAGTCGGCTCTTACTCTAAAGGAGAGAGAATCTCCATCTTGAATTTTAAAGTGCAGTGCTTTGTGGGACAAGATCATGCCACACTTTGGAGGAAGCTATCATGCGTTTGGGTGGCACCCTACACCCCATTTGACAGGGGTGCCCCATGTTTGTTGCCCCAGATCATTGAATAGATATGAGAGCTGCATCGCAACTTAGTTTTGAATTTGATTTTGCTGCTTGAAACTACAAGGACTGCCTTGCTGAAACCCTTGTCTGCACCACACAGGATAGCTCCCTGAAGGACAGCTGCTGTTGTACACTTGGAACTACAGCCCTGAGGACTTGGCCTTGCTACAAAAAGGTTTAAGGAGTGGACTCCCTGAAAGCAACAGGTTAACAGAGCTTCCCTGCACCAGCTCCCTCAAAAAGCCCCAGCCTAGAGTGTGTCCAGTAGACTTTTAAGGATTTGGCCAGGTGCATCGTGGGGATTGTAGTCCAAATGTCCAAGGACCATCTCAGAGCGTCTAGATCCTTGGATTTGTGTTTTGGATACTTTGAACCCTCAAGCAGAACTTCAGGAAGAAGTTCCAGAAGTTTGGAACAACTTTTGGAAAAAGCTCCATACGTGGACCGACTCTACGTCAAGAGTCAAGCTGACCAACGTCAACCGTGACCTTGCCAGGATTTCAGGTTCATACTGCTGAAAGCTCCGGAGCTCAACACTTCAGGAGTTGACCGGTAGCTCCTGCGGAACCAATCCAGCAAACCCTGTGAATCCTGCGTGACAAAGTGCCCTGTACGACGTTGAGAAAATTCTCCAGAAAAGTTTCTAAGTGTGAAGGCAACATTTTGACGAGGTTGGCCTAAAACTTTGACTGTGTCCCGGTGAAGCGCGAGCAGATGTCCCAAGTTCGGTCTCTTTTTTTTAAGCATTAGAAACTGATTAAACTTTCATAATTCATGTTTCCGGTTCCCTATATTGGATGCTTGTAGTTTTAGTGTCCTTTTAAAGATACAAATATTTCCTATTTTTATAGATTGGTGTGGGATTTTTGTGTTCTTACTTATTTAATGTATTGGTGTTTTTCAATACTTAATATACTTGACTCCTGAGTTAAGCCTGCCTTCTCGCAGCCAGCTACCCAGGGTTGAGCCAGGGGCTAATGTTTTGAGACCTTGACTGGACCATGTATTTGGTTGGTGGCCCGATTACTAGTGGTGGGTGCATTCTTACTCCTACTAATAATCCATCTTCCAACATTAAGGCAAGGTGTGTTATCTCTGGTACTGAGCCCTTTATGCGTTTGCAGGTTGCTCAACTCCTAGTCTTCAATGGGACAGACAGAAGGCTGACACTTTTTTTTGTGCATTGTAATTTAACGCAACCTTGCCCACTAGGTGGGGTCATTGAACCTAGGAGGAAGGTCTATCTTAACATCTTGGAGGAAGGTCCAAGTGAGGGCAGGTCTTCTAATCCTGTGAGGGCTGTGCAACATTCACGAACAGCCGTAGTTGCTGACATGGCTGGCCCCCATAATAGCCAGTCCCCTGTGGTACCCTTCACTGAAAGTGTGCCACGGGGTAGATGGGACAGAGGGCTGCATAGTAGAGGGGCTGTATGCCCTAAAATGGATATAATTAACTTACCTCCCACTTGCTGCCCTTATGGTATTAATGACCATGTGCCACCTTTGACCTGGGGTTCAGTCAGTCACCGGTCCAAATAAGGAACAAGGTTTTGCACTGATTGCAGTCCAATTCTATTTTCCCATTCTCCAGTGCAGATCAGATTGACATGGAGGGTGGGCTGGATTGGCCCGCCCAGAAAATCTTTTGATGGGTATTTTTTCATCAATTTAGGCACCCCAGACTTGCAGAGGAGATCCTGTATAATGCAGTTTGATCTCCCCTAGGGGGATAATGTTTTACTTCTCCCTTTAGACTTTTTCTATCGACATTTATCCCAGGTGCCTGTTGGGTCTGATTTTCGACCTTTTGATCTCCACCCCCCACCCCCCTTTCTGTGAGTAATCATTCTTTTTGTTTCACTTTCAAACCGGTATAATGTATTGAATGATCTACAGGTGGTAGAATAACTTGCAGATGTAGTAGTTATTCCAGAGGTATGACTTACAGACGCAGTGGTTACTCCCCACATTTTTGGTCTGAATGATCCTCCCTCCAGTTCCCATTAGTTTACCTCCCTGTAATGCTAACACGTCCCCAGAGGTTTTTATAGATTTTGCTTTACATACCTCCCCTCTGCCTGGTAACAGGACATTGGCAAGGAGTCTTAGTCTGGTCCAGCTGCCCCTTTAGTACCATTTAATTATAATGGACTATGTAGCCTTGCCTCATGGAGCGCCACAGGGCTTCAGAATAAGCTAACTGCCCCAGACTGGTTTGACACCATTTCTACTGCCACATAATTTGTATCCCGGGAACTTGGCTGGTGGACCCTTTGCATGTTGAAGGTTTTCCTATTTACAGCAGCAACACCGTCGCCTGCTGGTCGCGCTAAAGGTGGTTTACAGATGTTGATCTCTAACTTGCTGCCTGTTACTATCAGAAGATCTGTCATATCTTCCCCTTTTTATCAACTTGTGTTATCATTTAAGGGGGGGTTCGATTTTGATCTTACTTAATTTTTACAACCACCTGTTTGGTTCTACCTGTTGTGATGTTGTTAACGCCCTGGAAGTGGACTTAGACGTGTTTGTAATGCTATTTAACAAGATCTGTCCAATTGTATAGCCGGCGACTTTAACATCCAAAGATGTAGCCAGCCGGCAAGATGGGTGTGTAGTTTTACTAACTGGGCAGGAGATTTCCTACATAGCTCTGATGGTAAGGTTTTCAATACCTTGATCCACAAATATGATCTTCTAATCAGTTCTACTGTTAATCATTTAGTCCCTGATACTGGGGTCAAACGAACTGCAGTAAGTGTCCCTAATCTGATAGTGCTACTCATGACTCTTCATGCCGATTGCCCTATAGACTCTATCGGCATATCAAATCTTGTTCCTGCCAGGCCGAATTGTGTACATATCAGATGGTCAGGAGTTGACCCTATGTGCATTTTGTGGAGGCTAATCTTGATTGCAAACATGTTTGATCTTTGTTTAGCCCCTGATGTGGATAATGATGGCTTGGTTTCTGCTTTTGAGTTAATCACTGGGGCTGCTAAGTACCTCTTGTTGTGCCCTGCTAGGACAGGGGCATATGACAGATATGGTTGGTTGAATCACACGTCTACGGAGGCTTCTAAAAGGCTGAGGGCAACCCTTCACTGTGTCCAAAGACTACACTGTTTATTAAACCTCTAAGGAAGCATTACTATGAGGCGTTGGCCTCCAGGAAAAAAGAGTTGGGGGTAAAGGCCTGGTCTAACTTTTGGTTCAGGCTGGCAAGACTAACATCTTCTTCTGGCATACTGTAAATGCCCCGTTTTTTAAATTTGATTCTATTCTCAAACTACCATCACATGTTTCTCTACAAGCTTGAGTAGATCACTTTGAAAAGATCTTTGATCCATTGGCCAATAACCAGTCAAAGCTTATCCTCACAGCTCTAGAAGAAGAAACAGAAATAAGTCCCAACTTTGAGCTGTATGCCCCTGGACTTTAATTTGGATGAGGTCCTTTATGCTTTGGAAGGCTGTGCCAAAGATAAAGCCCCAGGACCTGATGGGGTCCCGATTGATGGTTTTATGTGTGGGCAAGCTTTGGGGCTTTTGACTAGTGTTTAACGCAGGGACAATGGGTTTAGTACCCTTTACATGGGGTAAATCTGTTATTGTCCCCATTGTTGGATCTCAGCTAGACAGTGAATACTCTCTCTGACTCGTGTAATGTTCTATCTGTAGGCTTCAGCCCACTGATAGGCTTTCCATTTGCTTGCTCCATCGTCTCTCTCAAATCCTTGGTCCCCATTTGTCCATGGCATGAATGCATCATGACTCCCTGTTTACCCCCCCGGAGCATGGACCAAGTACTTTTGAACATCCACTGACCCTCATTTTGGGAACTACTTTTTTTCTTTGTTTTGGAGCACTCCATACAGTACTTGTGTTTTCAGCTCACTCCCTACGTCCTTTTTTTTTTTTTTTTTTTAAACAACAAAATGTATGCAGTTTATATAGTGTGAACACCACTCAAATGTATTACTAGAGTGCTTTACATGTGCGCCTGTTACTTTACACAAGGACACATTTGTTTTTGTAAGAACAGGGCGATTACATGATTTGCCCAAGATCACAGGATGTTGTGCCGACGTCAAAACTCAAACACATTTTCCCAGCTTCATAGTGGGCTGCTCTAGCGGTTATGCCATGTCCTCTCCTCCTGTCATGAACCTCCAACTGCAAGGGCTCTTCACACTTTTTAAAAACGTTTAAAAACTTATCACTTTGAACAAGTACCTCTCAGTGCTGTGCAATAATGTGCCTTATTATCAAAGGTCCCCATGTTAAAGAAATACTCTCTTCGAGTGTTTTATAAACCCTATCATATTTTGTGTGTTGCATGATCTACATTGCAAACACTTATAGAGCTTTGCACGGGCTGTTTGCTCGCCCATCTCTAACCATGGTAGCTACAGCTCCCGCTGTTTAGCGCCCTCATCTTCACAGAAAATGGTCTTAGCCAGGCCAATAGAAGGCACGAGCAGCGGCATACTGGACATACGTTTCCCCACTGGGTATCGCAATGCAAGCATGATCCGCTGTGATTAGCTAATGGATCTGCTGTATCTGAACTCAAGAGCCGAGTTGGATTTTGTTAACCTCGACACAGAGCATTATTATGCGAGAATTTTGTTTCCCTCTGGATATATTTACCATCAGGAGGCAGTGAAGGCGCTGACTGGCCTGCCTATTACATGGGCTGATGGCATTTGATAAGAGCCTTATTTATTTTTTTGACTTCCGAAATCAGCTGGATTACGTGATACATCCTATGTTGACACTGAGCTCGTTAATCCAAGACAACACCGTCCCTAGATAGGCTTCTCTGATGGTTGCCAAGCAATGCCTGTGCCTGTCTTTGTGACACTTGACATGCTGTGAAGTGTTGGGCTATGGTTGGGCTCTTGTGAAGCGCTTTGGTAGTTTCAGAGCACTAAAATAAATGAGCCATTCCGGTCTTGTTTAAACCTGCAATTAGCCGTTGTTAGGTCTCGCCTAGCGTTGCAGCGCGCATGCGCTGCTCGCTCGGCGAGATATATTGTGGATGAGGACTTTCAGAAGGGGGCTTGAAGCCCCGCCCCTCATTTCCATTGGCTGGCGTCACCGTTTATGCTAAACGGTGGCCTGCCATTGGAAATTAGTTTTTTTGGTTGCCGCCCTTTCGCCTTTTTGTCCGGCCCATCCGGACTGGCTCGTCTGCTTTGCGGCGGTCGCGAAGCATTTTCTTATCTTTAGGGGGTCATCTGTTTTCACTCAGCCGCGTGTTTATTTTTTTTGCATCGCGCTTTCACTTAAAGTGAAAGTGCGATGCAAATATAAACACGCGGCTAAGTGAAAATAGATGGCCCCCTGCCTTCCCGCAATGGCGAGCGCTTGTTCTGAGCGCTAACCAGTAAGTAACTTGTTTTTCTGTGTCCTAATTTACAGTGCTCAGTTTGTTGGCATTTGAAAGACGTGAAAAGCTGAGCTGGCATTCTTTGTCTTACCCACATCGACTCTTTGTGCACCCGTGGCAAAGTCGTCCGGGCTGGAGACATGAATGTGTTCACGTTCAATTAAAAAAACTATCACTTTGAAAAAATGCCCAAAACACTGCAAAGATTTATAACTGTTGGTGTGTACTAGGGTGAACATCTTCTGCATTTTAAAGAAATGTAGTTGTTTGAATTTAGAAGAGAGTTCGTCACATTTTTACATGATATACATGCCAAACACTTTTAGGGCTGGGCTCGTGCACACGCTGTTAGAGCACAGAAAGACCCCTGGCTCTGGCTCGACTCGCCGTGACTATTTCTTTACTTCCACCCCTACATCTATAGAGTTTGTCTGATGTACTGTGTTGTTTCAGACTCAGCAAATCACACCCGATTGTTTTCAGGATTCATGGAACAGAACTGCACCCACAGGCCACACAACATCCATTCGTTGACTATTTCGTTGCCTTTGACCGTGTACGGATCTACTCTGTTGTCTTTTTTTTGCTAAGTTCGCGCTGCATGAATACCGTACATAAGCTTTTAGACACGCAGACATCACCCAGCTGGCACACCAATAGCTGAATGCAGAGGTTACAGAAAGCCACAGCAGTGTACTGTGAAAAAACAGGCCAGCTGGTCCCAGAACGCGCACCCGCGTGACAGGGGACTCGCATGCGACGTAGTTTGTACAGACTCGTAAAAAGAGGTGGCAAAAACCCACAGCTTCGCCTGTTCTGCTGAATTCTCCACTTATTTTCAAACCGCTTAGAGCCCTTTGAGTCGAAGGCCTGCTGGCGTTCTCTGCTGCCCACCCCCGTAAGTATTGCGCAGTCTGGCACTTGGCCTTTGGGAATGTTGCCCTCTCGCGCGCCTCCTCCTCCTTGCAGAAGAGAGGCCAATTCATAGCAGGGTCATGAGCCCAGAGGTTTTCAATCAGGCTTCTCCACCGAGTAGCTCTCCGGCTACCTGCAAGAAGCTCTTCTGTGTGCAGCTCAGACTAGTGATTTAGAAGCCTTGGCTTGGTTGAATTTGTGTATCCGTGACGGCATACATTGTTTCTTGTGCTTTGGCGTATGCAAACCGCTGCCTCTCCAGCTCCCCCAAGCGGAAAGGACTGTGTTCGTGTTTTTGACACCCCCTTTCGGTTCGAGCTCGTGAATGTCCACTCAGAATGAAGAGCAGAGCTAATGGCAGAGCCGTGTGTGTGCTTCACAGAAGGAGGCGCGCGGGCTACTGTGCGTAAGCTTCTAGCTAGCAATGGCTCTATTCATCGGCACTTTCACTAGCTCGGTCACGGCCGGTTTTCCCATTATTCGTTTTTCTGTGTTAAAATGGATGTGAAACAAGTGCATCAACTACTAATGACACTAACCCTCGGTATGCAGGGCACTACATTTTTCTCTTTTTTTTCCTGAAGCCCTTCTCTTCATATTCCATCCAACCCATTCTCAGTCTGTACACCCACTGTCTTGTTGGCACATGCTTTCTTTTCCCTCTCCTTATCACGTTTGGCATTTCTTGTCTGTTTATGATATCTGCTTTCGCTCTGGGATTAATTTTACTAACGTGACAGAGTTTAGTACTGACGTGTTAAACGGACAGTTCAAATACACGAACTGAGCCGGGGTGGTGTTCTGCCCTGTGGGAGAAGATCTTCGCATGGGTATTTATATAGCGCCTACTACCACTGATGAGGCGCTGAGGTGTTTAGTGCAGATATTTTCAGGGTTATACCTCGGAGGAAAATAGTGGACTGGACAAAAATATTCAAAGCGATCTGAGAAATATAAGAATAACATCTTATTTGAATGCATTCAATGTGCTAATATTATGAGAATATAAATTTTATTTTACAATTTAATTTAGAACCGCGGTGAAACTATAGAATTGTTGCAAAATGTTTAGGATGCGATTGTCAGATATTCCTTTTTATGACGGGCACATGCTGATGAGCTTTGCGGGGGTCAACAGGGGGTAAAAGACATTGTCATTTACAACGCCATTACTTGATTAATGCTTCACGAAGGGAAAAAAAACAATAACATTTTCAATGCCAATAGCTCAAAACAATGTCATTGCGAGACCTATTGCATTGTAAATGCTTGTTTTGTCTGATTGTCTGGCAACTGCGGTGTTAGAAATGGGATCTCTAGTTGGCAAGGGCTTGCACCTTTGTCCAAGTAGGGACCCTTCTTCCTAGTCAGGGTAAGGGTTGTTACACTCGTGAAGTAACCCCTGCTCACCCTCGTGGTAGCTTGGCACGAGCAGTCAGGCTTAATTCAGAGGCAGTGTGTAAAGCATTTGCACATAACCAACAGTAATACAGTGTAAGCACTACAAACGGACACCACACCAGTTTAGAAAAATAACCAATATTTTATATACTCAAGACAAGACCAATTACGACAAAAATCCACAATACTATACTTTACGAATGAATACTTGATACGTTAACTTCTTCTTTGCAGGAATAGCACAAAAGCAAAGTTCGTACGAGTCGGTAGCTCCGTCCGAGCCTACCGTGATGCTGAAAACCAGAGTAACAGTTCCAGCCGACAGCGTCGATACGGGCCAGCAGAGTCGTGAACAGACTCGGTCACAGTACCTTTTCTCGTGGCTGGTACGGAGTGTACGAGCCGGTCGGCGTTCGTCGCGGTTGCGGTGCAAGACGGAGCGATGCAAGGTGCGGTGTCCCTCGATGCGGTGCAGGCAGCGGCTCGATGAGCGTCGTGCAGACGGAGTCGGTGAGTCCAAGGCGTGCGATGCAGGGCGAGACGATGCTCGATGCGGTGCTGACAGGTTGCGATGCAGGCGACCTAGCCGGAGTGCGGGAGCTGGCGTCGGACAGCGGTGCGAGTCGGAGCGGTGCGTCGCAGACGTGCGAGCGGTGCCCCAAATGCGGTGCGGTCTCGACTCTTGAGCCAGTTGCAGCGACAGTGTCGGTCTGGTCCGGCTGGCCCAGTGAAGCGATGCGATGCGAACTGCGGTGCCCACAGGTCACGGTGCAAGCAGCGGCTCGATGTTGGCGGCGTCGGACGTCGCCCACGGTGAGACCAGGGTTGCGATGCGAAGCGGGGCGATGCGGTCTGCGGTGCAAACAGGTCATCGGCCAGGGATGGATTCGGTTGACGGAGTCGGTTGCAGTTCCCCTCCTCTGTGGCGACTGAAACAGCGTTCCAGAAGTGGTACCCAGAGGCTTGTGAAGTCTTTGTAGTCCCTGAGACTTCTTAACAGGAGGCCAGCTCGGTTTCAGGCCCTTGGAGATACTCAGCACAAGTTTGGAGAAAGTTCAGTCCAGTCTTGTAGGAAGGTGGAATCTGACTATATGGTTGCCCCCACTTTTTTCCTGGTGTTTTGCTGGTTTATGACTTAGTTGGACTGGGACCCTGCTATTCAGGGCCCCAGTCTATCTGCTCTCTCTAAACGACATGGAGTGCACTCTAGGTGCACTAGTGATTGGATACTGTGGTGCCTTATGAGTCCCTAGTATATGGTACCTTAGGTGCCAAGGGCATAGGTACTTCACAGGCCTACCAGGGGCTGCAGCATGTGTTATGCCACCCCTGGGAAGCAGTCTAAATCTGACACCACAGGCCTGCTACTGCAGCCTGGGTGAGGTGGTGCTAGCACTCCCTCACTGAGATATAGGTTTCCTATATCTCTCCTGCACACACATATAAACCTATCAGTCACCCCTAAGGCAGGCCCCATCAATCCTGAGGGCAGGGTGCTTGGCTTCTATGTGAGGGGGTGCCTCTCCCTGAGCAGGGCCCCTCTGCAGCTTTTAGAGTCTATTCTCTGGTGCTGTTTGTGGATGCGGTTAAACCATATACTATTTAAGTGCATTATATCCTCGCGGTAAATGCTAACTTTGGAATGGCTGCATCAAAACATGTCGTGTTTGGTGTCAAACATCTTGGAATACTACCCCCCGCCAATCTTGGCGGCGGGGGTAGCATTCCACCCTTCTAGAGGGATAAGACATGTACCTGCTGTGGAAACGCGGTAGAATCCTAAAGAGCCCTGGCATCACAAAATGGATGCCACCAGTCACAGACACTGGGCTGCCCTCCTGCTGATGACCGAAACTCGCAGTGGAGGAAGCCCAACAATAGGCATCCTGTCACAGGGAGGTGTAACCACCTCCCAGACAGGGTTTAGTGTATTGGGGCTGGGTGGGTGCACTCTTAGAGTGCTTTGAAGTCCTGCACTGGGGGAGCAGAAGGCTCCTCTGTGCATATGCCAGTTCAAACCAGCTCAGGCTACCTGCCCCTGCTCTGGCGCGAAACTGGACAAAGGGAAGTGGGTGTAGCCACCCCTTCCTTGACCCTCCCATAGGTGGGGTCATAGAGCTAGTCCATCCCCTCTTTTAGTATAAGAGGGGGAACCTTGCCATTGCAAAGCAGATAACCCCTGGACGACGCTCTACAGAAGAATCCTGGCCCTTCGACGTTCCACTACCTTTGGAAGACAGAAGAATCTCCCTTGGAGTCAAGGAGTGACTCCTCTGCTTGGCAGGCACCAAAACGACAACGACGGTCGCAAACTACGCCGCTCCCGCCGGAGTCCGAAGTCCCTGCAGCCCAAGAAGTGGATTTCCTGACCTCTCCCAGGCCATCGTGAGTCCCCAGCGAAGCTGAGGCAAGTGGACCCCACGAGTAACGAAGAACCGCGACCCCTGGGTACCGTGCACTATTGTCGAGTGCAACCCCTTCACAACGTTCTACGAACATGTGCTTTGGACCACGTGTGGTCCCGACCTCCAGCAGGAATCCCTCCGAAGATCAGAGGCCTACACCGTCCCGAGTGACCGTGGGCCCCTGTTGAGTGGTTCCGCCCGAGGTGTCTTTGCGATCCCTTGCCCGCTGGCTTGTGGGTCCCCAGAAGACTTCCTAAAGAAACAAAAGGGCTCCCCTGGTTGCTCCAGGCCTGCCCTGACTTACCCTCGCTGGGTGAGTCCCTCAGACCTTGCTGGTCTGCGCCATCGACTTTTCTTCATCTCCCCGAGACTTGCTGCTGCCAAGGCTTGTTGGCTCCAATCGAGTTGCCGACACCGCAGTCAGCTGCAGACGTCGAGGGACCCACCGAATCCAGCTCCTGGTCGTCGTCGACCCCTCCTGGACCACGTGGCTGAAGAGTCAAGGCACCCGCAACCGACCTGAATCAACCGACGACGGTGGGCATCCATCTTCCTTGCCCCGGGTCACTGCCAAGTGACTTTGAACACTGTCCCCTCTGCTTTCAGGTCATCCTTCTTCAGAATCCAGGCTTGGATTCCACCGGACACTTCTTCAGCTCCCGCAAGCAGCAAGTCTTCTTTGTTCGCCATTAAAAACGCCGCGACCCGACACCAAAGGACACCTGTGCACCCGGCTTCCCTGGGTGAGGTAACTCCAGCACTACGGTGCTCCTGTGGGTGTGGGCCCTAGAACTACTTACCCTGTAAGTGACTTGCTTGTAGGTTCTCCCGAAGTATCCTAAAACTCTTTATTTCCAACCGCGACTTGCTCCATTGAAGTTAACGGCGATCCGCGCCTGTGTATCCACACTGCACGCGTCCCCCGTGGGTCCTTTACTTACCTGCCTTGGGTGGTTTTGTGAGGCCCCAGCACTTCTGAAGGCCCTAGGCCTTGTCTCCCTGCAAGTCGTTGTTTCTAAGTCTCTTACTTAGTATATGGTCTGGTACGCCCCTAGGGCCCCAGCCATATTTCGTGCTTAACTTATTGTGAAACGTTGATTTGTGCATATGTTTGTCTTCTAATCTCATAAAGAGATTAGTAGAGAGTTATTTAGAAATAAATACATATATATTTGATATATATACCTGTGTGGTGTCTTTTCATTTGGTGATTCAAGAGATTATATGGTAAAACAAGCTGCTTTACATTCCTCCGAGACTTAGCCTGAAGGCTGCTCTTCACAGCTACCACTAGGATAGCTTTCTTAAAAGGTTGTCTTAAACCTATCTACCATAAGAGTCGATTTGCCCTGGTGCAAGGTGTCCACTTTAATTAGTGAACAGCATATACCAGGCCAACTTCTCACATTGGTGGGCAGCGTGTGGGATTCCAGCTTGCCATTGTTTTACCAGAAAATCTCTATTTGAATTACTAACTGAAAACCATTATAGGTACTCAAGGTACATATAAAGTCAAGCTTAGTATCAATAAGTTCTACTGAACTTAGAGCTGTGTGCCAAGGGATAGCACACCCTTTCCACAGCTCAAGCTAGGATCAGTAGGCCACAAACTAGTGTAGGTAGCACAACACTGCACAACACTAGAATGTCCTTAAAGGGTGGACCCAGTGGATCCACTCAGCCTCAGTATAAGGACATGGCTTTCTCTGACTTGAGAGCCATGTGTGTTGACAGACACCTGAGGCTAGGACAGAGTCCCTCAACACTACACCTGATAGATCTGCTGACAGCAGATGACCTTAGATTGGCTCTAGGAGCTAAAGAGTTTGAATCAGTGGGTGGGTCAGTCATAGTATCTGGCTCAGATGATGAAAATCAGAATGACCAAGACTCTGTGATTGAAGGGCCAGGCTTCAAGGGGCCTGAAAAGGACAGAGGAATTCTCCCTAAGAGAACTGACAGAGAGGAGGAGAGGCACAGATCCCCTTCCAGGGAATCTGACCACTCTTATCACTCTGGCAGAGAATTTGTCCAGCAGAGGAGCTCATACTTTTCCTTAAGAGAGACCTCCTCTGAGAGAAGGTGCAAACTGCTCCAGTATGAGGAAGCCAAAGTGGCCCTCAGAACCAAGCAGTTGGCACTGGATAGGGAAGCCCTGGAGATCCAGAGAGCTTCTAGAAAAGAGGGGTTAGAACCTCCTGGTGGCAGCAACAGTGTCCCTAGAGGCAGAGAATATATTCCTGACCATAGGAACCTGAGCAAGGTTGTTCCTCCCTACCAGAGTAGGGATGATATCCACAAGTGGATAACTGCTATGGAGAGGGCCTGTAGAGTACAGCAGGTCCCCCAAAAGCAGTGGGCAGCAATCTTGTGGCTCTCCTTTCAGATAAAGGAAGAGACAAGCTCCTCACTGTTAGAGAGGAGGATGCTGATGATTATGAGGTCCTGAAGAGTGCACTGATAGATGGGTTTGGCTTAACCACTGAGGAGTACAGGTTGAAGTTCAGAGATACCCAGAAGGCACAGACTCAGGACTGGACAGACTTTGTAGATTGTGCATCCAAGGCTCTGGAGGGTTGGCTGGTTGGCAGTAGGGTTACTGATTTCAAAGGATTTTATAATCTAATGATGAGAGAACAGATCCTTAATAATTGTCAAAACCAGCTTTTACACCAGTACCTGGTGGACTCTGATCTGACCTTTCCCCAAGAATTGGGAAAGAAGGCAGACAAATGGGTCAGAACCAGAGTAAGGCCTAAGAATCAGGGTGGTGACCACAAGAAAGATTCTACTAAGTCCCAAGAGAAAGGTGGGGATAAATCTAAGGATAAGTCCACTACAGGGCCCCAAAAGTCCTCTTCTGGGGGTGGGTCCCAAACTCCTTCCTCTCCTGAAAAGAAACCCTATTGCCATGTCTGTAAAAAGCCTGGGCACTGGAAATCTGATCCCAGTTGTCCCAGGATTGGCAATAAAGAAAATGTTCCTCCAACAACTACTACCACCCCTCCTGGTACTACCAGTAGTAATCCTCCAGTTGGGAGTAGTGCACCCAAAAGTTAGGTGCTTTTGCAAGAGGAACAGAGGTGGGCCCTAGTTCAGACAGGACCCCTCAACAGACTCCTCAGATTCTGATGGTGGTATAGGATTTGCCACCTTTACCGTGGGTCCCACAGCATTGGGCAGGTACAGACTGGAGCCAATAATTAATGGTCAGAAAGCTGTGGCATTTAGGGACACAGGGGCTAGTGTCACCATGGTGGCAGGGAAACTAGTCCCCCTCACCAGCTTTTACCGGAGTTTAAATACCAGGTGACCAACATTGATGGTGTCAGAACAGAGCACCCCATGGCCATAGTCAATCTCAGCTGGGAGGGGGTCACAGGCCCAAAAAGAGTGGCAGTGTCCCCAACCTTACCTGTTGATTGCCTGATGGGCAATGATCTGGAAATTTCAGCCTGGGCTGAAATTGAACACCAAACCCATCTGAGGATGTTGGGTGTCCCTGTAAGGTTAGTGGGGCTGTGATGGCCACAGCCCCAGCCCAAGATTTTGGAGAGATGGAGCCTGGAAGAATGGCCCACTCTCCCCCAGAAGAGAGCACAAGGGTTGAAGAAAAGTCTTCTTCCCTCCAGACAGTAGGTAAGGGTCAGCCTCCTCAGGGAACTGACCCTACCCCTAGTGAAAGAACTGCCACAGAGGTAGTCAGGCCTGGCCTGGCCCCACCCCTGATGGCAGAGGACCCTTCCAAGGTGGTACCCAGTCTGGAGCAGGTAAACTGCCCCTCTCTACCCTGCCTCAGTCAGCCCAGGGCTGCAGAGGTCAGGAGGTCAGTGGACCCCCAGGGCCCCCTGTCCAGAGGAACCCCCCATCAGCAGATTAGGGGCACCCAGTCTAGTAGCCCTAGCCAGGTGAAAATTCCTCAACCCACTGAGGGATCCCCCATACCTTTATGTAGGGACCACCCCAGAAGGACTCTGTTAGGCGAGGGCAAACCTGGAACCAAAAGGTTCCAAACACGCCATGTCCCTCCAGTGTTCCACCCAAAGGGACCCAACCCCCAGCTGTAGGCAGTCAAAGGTTGACCCTTAGAGCAAAGTGCAACTCAGTCATGGAAAGACAGGCATACATGGTGACCAGTGATCTGAGGAAGCTGAGGCCAACCTTCCTAGGGCCTCACTTCCCTACTCAGACACCCCACCAGCCTTGTACTTTACCAAAGCACACCAGAGGTAGTGATTCCCCATGGTGGAGACCCTCTCATACCCTTAGGGTGAGGGATTGCTTAGGGGACCATAAGACAGGGGGCAACCATGCTAGTGCAGGTGCTTCCTTATTTGGCCACTTAATCAATAAAGGCTCAACTGGTCAAGGTTAGCCTTATCTCCTTTCGTTTGGGGGGGTTATGTAGGAAGGTGGAATCTGACTATATGGTTGCCCCCACTTTTTTCCTGGTGTTTTGCTGGTTTATGACTTAGTTGGACTGGGACCCTGCTATTCAGGGCCCCAGTCTATCTGCTCTCTCTAACGACATGGAGTGCACTCTAGGTGCACTAGTGATTGGATACTGTGGTGCCTTATGAGTCCCTAGTATATGGTACCTTAGGTGCCAAGGGCATAGGTACTTCACAGGCCTACCAGGGGCTGCAGCATGTGTTATGCCACCCCTGGGAAGCAGTCTAAATCTGACACCACAGGCCTGCTACTGCAGCCTGGGTGAGGTGGTGCTAGCACTCCTCACTGAGATATAGGTTTCCTATATCTCTCCTGCACACACATATAAACCTATCAGTCACCCCTAAGGCAGGCCCTATCCATCCTGAGGGCAGGGTGCTTGGCTTCTATGTGAGGGGGTGCCTCTGTCTGAGCAGGGCCCCTCTGCAGCTCTCAGAGTCTATTCTCTGGTGCTGTTTGTGGATGCGGTTAAACCATATACTATTTAAGTGCATTATATCCTCGCGGTAAATGCTAACTTTGGAATGGCTGCATCAAAACATGTCGTGTTTGGTGTCAAACATCTTGGAATACTATCCCCCCGCCAATCTTGGCGGCGGGGGTAGCATTCCACCCTTCTAGAGGGATAAGACATGTACCTGCTGAGGAAACGCGGTAGAATCCTAAAGAGCCCTGGCATCACAAAATGGATGCCACCAGACAGACACTGGGCTGCCCTCCTGCTGATGACCGAAACTCGCAGTGGAGGAAGCCCAACAATAGGCATCCTGTCACAGGGAGGTGTAACCACCTCCCAGACAGGGTTTAGTGTATTGGGGCTGGGTGGGTGCACTCTTAGAGTGCTTTGAAGTCCTGCACTGGGGGAGCAGAAGGCTCCTCTGTGCATATGCCAGTTCAAACCAGCTCAGGGGCTACCTGCCCCTGCTCTGGCGCGAAACTGGACAAAGGGAAGTGGGTGTAGCCACCCCCTTCCTTGACCCTCCCATAGGTGGGGTCATAGAGCTAGTCCATCCCCTCTTTTTAGTATAAGAGGGGGAACCTTGCCATTGCAAAGCAGATAACCCCTGGACGACGCTCTACAGAAGAATCTTGGCCCTTCGACGTTCCACTACCTTTGGAAGACAGAAGAATCTCCCTTGGAGTCAAGGAGTGACTCCCCTGCTTGGCAGGCACCAAAAACGACAACGACGGTCGCAAACTACGCCGCTCCCGCCGGAGTCCGAAGTCCCTGCAGCCCAAGAAGTGGATTTCCTGACCTCTCCCAGGCCATCGTGAGTCCCCAGCGAAGCTGAGGCAAGTGGACCCCACGAGTAACGAGGAACCGCGACCCCTGGGTACCGTGCACTATTGTCGAGTGCAACCCCTTCACAACGTTCTACGAACATGTGCTTTGGACCACGTGTGGTCCCGACCTCCAGCAGGAATCCCTCCGAAGATCAGAGGCCTACACCGTCCCGAGTGACCGTGGGCCCCTGTTGAGTGGTTCCGCCCGAGGTGTCTTTGCGATCCCTTGCCCGCTGGCTTGTGGGTCCCCAGAAGACTTCCTAAAGAAACCAAAGGGCTCCCCTGGTTGCTCCAGGCCTGCCCTGACTTACCCTCGCTGGGTGAGTCCCTCAGACCTTGCTGGTCTGCGCCATCGACTTTTCTTCATCTCCCCGAGACTTGCTGCTGCCAAGGCTTGTTGGCTCCAATCGAGTTGCCGACACCGCAGTCAGCTGCAGACGTCGAGGGACCCACCGAATCCAGCTCCTGGTCGTCATCGACACCTCCTGGACCACGTGGCTGAAGAGTCAAGGCACCCGCAACCGACCTGAATCAACCGACGACGGTGGGCATCCATCTTCCTTGCCCCGGGTCACTGCCAAGTGACTTTGAACACTGTCCCCTCTGCTTTCAGGTCATCCTTCAGAATCCAGGCTTGGATTCCACCGGACACTTCTTCAGCTCCCGCAAGCAGCAAGTCTTCTTTGTTCGCCATTAAAAACGACGCCGCGACCCGACACCAAAGGACACCTGTGCACCCGGCTTCCCTGGGTGAGGTAACTCCAGCACTACGGTGCTCCTGTGGGTGTGGGCCCTAGAACTACTTACCCTGTAAGTGACTTGCTTGTAGGTTCTCCCGAAGTATCCTAAAACTCTTTATTTCCAACCGCGACTTGCTCCATTGAAGTTAACGGCGATCCGCGCCTGTGTATCCACACTGCACGCGTCCCCCGTGGGTCCTTTACTTACCTGCTTTGGGTGGTTTTGTGAGGCCCCAGCACTTCTGAAGGCCCTAGGCCTTGTCTCCCTGCAAGTCGTTGTTTCTAAGTCTCTTACTTAGTATATGGTCTGGTACGCCCCTAGGGCCCCAGCCATATTTCGTGCTTAACTTATTGTGAAACGTTGATTTGTGCATATGTTTGTCTTCTAATCTCATAAAGAGATTAGTAGAGAGTTATTTAGAAATAAATACATATATATTTGATATATATACCTGTGTGGTGTCTTTTCATTTGGTGATTCAAGAGATTATATGGTAAAACAAGCTGCTTTACATTCCTCCGAGACTTAGCCTGAAGGCTGCTCTCCACAGCTACCACTAGGATAGCTTTCTTTAAAAGGTTGTCTTAAACCTATCTACCATAAGAGTCGATTTGCCCTGGTGCAAGGTGTCCACTTTAATTAGTGAACAGCATATACCAGGCCAACTTCTCACAAGTCCTTTCACTGCCCAAGACAGAAGCAGCAACTGCAGGCCAACCCAACAAAGCAACAACACAGCAAAGGGGCAGTACTCCTCCTGGCAGCTCTTCCAGCTCTTCGTCTTGGCAGGTTCCTTGATTCCAGCGAGATCTAAATTCATGGGGTCAGGGCCCCAATATTTATATCCCAAATTCCTTTGTTCTCTGAAGGCAGAGAGGCCTTTGCCTAGTCCAAACCAGTTCTGGAGCACTTTGTTGACAAGTCTCCGTCCCTTCTTTCAGTGAGTAGGCCAGGGACATCAGACGCACCACAGGAGGTGGAGCCAGCATTGTGGAGGGAAGGCACTGTCCTATTCAGGGCCCAGGTGTGACCCCTCCCACCCATCTACAGGTCGATCTGGCTATTCAGCCCTGCGCTGACTCACCCTGTCTCCTGGCATCCCCCAGCCCCTGTCACTCACATTCCAGACACGGAATACACAACCTCGCAGAGGCAGGCTTGGATGGTTAGACAAGAAAATACCCACTTTCTAAAAGTGGTATTTTCAAACACAGAATGTTAAAACCAACTTCACTAAAAGATGCATTTTATCATTCTGAGTCCAGGCATACTAAACTCGAATTTCTACCATGTTCCCGGGGTCAGTTAGGATTATATACTGTAATAATCAAAACCGCCCGTTCTGGCCTAGGGGGAACAGGTAGCCTTGCAATAGTGAAAAACGAACTAGGCTGTAATTCACTATCAGGACATGCCGCACACACCCGGGCATGTCCTACCTTTCGCATACACCGCACCCTGCCCACAGGGGTACCTTGGGCCTACCTTAGGGGTGACTAACATGTAGTAAAGGGAAGGTTTAGGGACTTGCAAGTGTGTGCACTTGCCAAGTCGACATGGCAGCCCCAGGCTGCGCACAGGCTCTGCGTTGGCAGGCCCGAGTTACACTTTACGGGCTGTTTGCGTGGGTGGCACAATCCAGTGCTGCAGCCCACCACCAGCATTTGGTCTATAGGCCATGGCACTCGCAGTGCACTTTACAAGGGACTGACAGATAAACCAAATAGGCCAATCATGGAAACCCCAATCCATAACACATTTTACACAGAGAGCATATGCACTTTAGCACTGATTAGCAGTGGTCAAGTGCCCAGAGTCCTAAAACCAACACACGCAGGGTCAAAAACAGGAGGCCAAAAAGCAAAAAGTCTGGGGGTAAACCCGCTGAAAAAGCCAAGTCTAACATGCGGTGACAGTTCTTGTTTTGTTTTAATAATCTATCGCATGAACTGCCAATCATGAAACCCATTCCAACCTTCCCTGTGTCCAAACACGCGCCTCTTCCCTGTTGTGCCATTTTTGCTATGGGCCCTAGGCGAGGGCATGCAATCAACGAAAGCAGGCCCTAATTGTTGTTCAGCATTCCCTGTAAAGCGAAACTCACCATCACAACACTGACCATGAGGGTTCTACAGTGGCAAGTGGCACTGAGCCTCCCCTCGACCAGAAAGAAACCCCCACGCCTTTTACAACAAAGCATTACATCAGTCTCCACTGGTACAGCTTAGCATTCTTCCCCCCCCCCTTCCCTTTTTACAGAGCAGTGTCACAAAAGATTGAAGAGGGCAGGTGCTGTCCTTGTGCAGCACACCATCCTACAACTGGTCTTGCTATTCTGCAAAAAAGGTATGAAAGTGTGTATTAGAATTTATAAAATGCTCTAGTAAAGAAAAAAACAGCGACAGAAAGGAGTTCCAGTAACAAGTGTACAAGTTTTGGACACAGTCAAATTTATGGAACTTGTAGCTTTTTAAAATGTTTTTCAACTCCACATAATTACACTACTCATAACCACATAAATCCACTCTAAGCCACATAGCATCAATCCACATAAATATACTCCACACCATATAATTCCCCTCAACATAATTTCTCTCAATGGCACATGATTCCACTCCACACAATTCATTTCTACTCATTTCCATTCCACAACAAACCACATAATTCCACAATACAATTCTACTACACACCACATACATCCAGTCCACCCCACAGAATTCAACATCGTGCCACATAATTCCACCCCTCTACATGCCATTCCAGATCACACAATACCACTCCACATAATTACACTGTGACACATAATGCCACTCCACATAATTCCAGTACTCAATACCACATAATTACGATCTACATATTTCCTCTGCACACCATGCCACATAATTCCACTACATGTAAATCCACTGAACACAACACAATTCCACCCCGCCCATTTCCACAACAAACGATTCCAATCCAACCTACAACTCTCCATTCAGTAACAGCCTCCCCTGGTTCCTCTCTGCCGTGATTAGTCTGGGTCAGGAGGCAAGCTACTGTGACTGCTGGAAATACTCAAGGCTTTAATACTTCTAACTAGTGTCTGGTGCGTCTATTCTTCGTTGGAGGCGTAATGGCCTTATAATTAAAAACACATTTGAATGCCCCCCACCCTATTGTAATCTGTAGGAAAGCACCCTCCTTCCTTGGAGTATTGCTATTGGCTTACGATTGGGCTACCTTTTGGCTGGTTTTGGGCTAAAGCACTGTTCAAAAAATAAAAATCTGGCACACTGCTCTCCTTGTGGCATGCAGATCCTAGCGGTCTCCTCCATTCATTGTTTTCGGGGCTTGCAGAGTTTTTTCTACAGCCTAACCATAAGGTGGGCGGGTATTATGGCGGAATAGGATCGTCGACCTGGGTTAGGCTAATGATTGAAGGAAGGAACTTGGTTAATTAAAAATAAAAGGCCAGAGCAACAGAAGTTGCAACTGGGAGCCAGAATCGAGTCTCTGCCTCAGCGTAATAGCCTGTGATTCTGGATAAGTCTCTTAATTCTCCCATAAAACTTCAAAACAAAGAGGGTTGTTGAGGAGGCTGTGGATTAGAGGGGGAATATGTTGCTGACTGAAGGTGGAGGTCAGTTTGGCAAGTGGGGATGGGCCCCCCTTTTTCGTCGTTTTTAAGTTTATTTCGAAATCTTTCTTCACCTATGTTTTTTGAGAAAGTAACACCACAATTTCCTAAATTTAACTTGGCACATACCTAAGAGACTGCATTATCTTTTTTCAGAGGGAGAGTAGGACATGGTTGTGAATTCTTTGGTGGTAGGGGTGGCCTTTCTACAGGGTGAGTAGTTGTCCTGCTTGGTAATACTTTTCCCGGGCCTCCTTTAATTACTGTCCATGATGATTAACTTGTGAAATGATCGTAACATCCCATCCAGTGCTTTCATTTTCCACTGTAAAGAGTGCATTATATATATATATATTTTTTAAACCTGTGATATAATTTCCCACGGTTTTCTTTTATTCATTTGCCTACTACTTCATTGGTGCAGCATTTACCTGACTGTTCTGTCTTGTGGTCTCTATTGCCTCACTGCTCCCTAACTCCATACGCCTCTCGGGGGCTCTGCATCCAATACAGTGTATTCAGTCAAACTTTTAGGCCTCTTAAATGGCTGCCACCTCACTGATAAACAAGAGAAGCATGAAAATGTGTAAAGCGCTATACGTATGCCTTGTTGAGGGGGAGCAGTTTGCAAAACGTTTACACCTTTTAACATTTCTAGATAAAACACTGCGCCTATTCATGAGGGTAAAAAGACCAGAAGACGATTACAGTCCTTTACTGTCACCGCTGGATGCCCCTTCCTGTTGTCTGCACTACTCCTGATGAACCCTCACATCTCTGTCCACTCTACAGTCACCCCACATGTGCCCTTGCCAACCTGTCACATGTATAACCTTAACTTTTGTATCCTGACCTTTGCCCTCATCAGCCGTCACCACTTCTTCCACTCCCCTCTTTCAGTTCTCACCTGTGCATTCCTCCCTGACTCGTGCGTTTTTACAACGTGCCCGCCCTCACCACCTGCCTGCCCTCACCAGTCTTGTTTGCCACATCACCCACTTGTTACTCTGCTACATCTACTGTCACCTGTTATCACTCACCTGCTACGGTCATCTCTGGCTGATTCTCTCCTGTCATTTGTGTACTGTCACCCGTCGTCTCTGTACCGTGACCCATGTGGCTTGTATTTCCTTACCTAGGTCACCTTTTTACCTTCACCACTGCCAACTATCCTGTGGAGTCCTCACTGTCACCCACCTCTCCTGTCAGTGGAATCCTGCGCAGCACTCAATACTTCACACATCTCCATTTTGACCTAACTCTCCACATGTTTATCAACCTCAAACCCTGCCAAGATACTTCTGGACCTAGTACTTACCTCTTCTTCCTGTTCTTTCTCCATGTTAACCAATGGCAAGTGCCATCTTTTTTGTGTAATAGCCATACTCTGCATAATACATAACACTGTCCTCATAATCACACGCCCCACTGCCTCTCTTGTTATCCACACTGTTTCTCCCCACCGCAGTGAACACAGCTGTGGCTCTTTCACCTCTTTGTGCATTTTGACTTTTCTTCCTCACCTGTAAGACTAGCCCTGGCCTTTCTGAATCCTTCCAGGACTGTAGTTTTTGCTCTGTCTCCTTTAGCACCTCATTGCTCTTACCCAGGGCACCCCTGCCACAGAGTTTCCTTACACCAGTGATCTTGCTATTGTCCCTTCAGTGCTCCATTTGACACCTCCACACCTCCCCCGTTGTTCTAAACTGTTTTTAGTGTGCCACCTTCGCAGCTACAGGGGCACTGTAGATCATTGTCCTCCCCTACTGTCAACCTACTTCCTATCCCCAACATTCATTTCCTTGATTCCTTCATCTGTCATCACATTGTGCTGTCTACATGACTCAGTGTGTAGTAATTGGATAGCGCTTCAATCCCTGGCAGCACAGTACCCAGGATAATGTGCTGCATGGCTAAACACTTATAAGGTCTCAAAGGCAAGACCTATTGGCTATGCCAGTGCTTGATATTTTCACAAATGGTATAGATGATGCTCTTTGGTCCTTGCAGGCGGATGCACCAATGGTTGCTGGCTCCCTGGTACCTGTCCTTCTGTATGCAGAGGACATGGTCCGATTGTCTAGGAACGCTGTCCGGTTGCTGCGATTAATGGATAACTTTGCTGATTTCATGGAATCCAAGAAATTGAAGAACAGTAATTCCAAGACATTTACAATGTCCTGTGGGAAAAACCCCCTCAGAAGACTAGATCTTTTTTTTTTCTTCTGGAGGGTACACCCATTGCAAAGGTTAATTCCTTTTGTTATCTGGGCGTTCTCTTCCCTAGTTAACTGTTCTTGGATCCAAGACATACAGAGTGCCCTGCTTAAGATGAACAATGTGTGCGAGGGTGTATTTAGTTTCTCTTGTAAAGTTGGTGTTCACCCTATTAGGGACATGATTGTTCTCTATAAAGCAATAGCATTAGCAGCCGCATCTCATGGAGGGGGTGTGTGGCGTCACATCTACTAGCCCTTTACAAGTTGAGGAAAACGCCTTTTTAAGGCGTTTTTGTTTTTTACCCCTCCACCCCCCTTCAACATAGTCTTTCTTTATTCATAAGGAAGTGGGTTTGACTCCCCTGGAAGACACGTTGCTGCGCAAACCTATTCTACTGTGCCATTCAATATGAGCCAAACCCAAGACCGAATTCACAATGGCAATCATACAGGATTGTTTAACGTTAGATCATGGCTTTAATATCCCGTGGTTGTCCATCAATGACACCCTTAAGTCGGGGTTTGGTTTTCCTGGGCTAAAGGAGCAGTCTAGAATTCTCACTCTCCATAAATCCGAGGTGAAGGCAGCCCTATCTGATGTGCGCTTAGAGAAAAGAGCCCTTTCCTTATGCTAGGAACCCTACAGTCGCTACATATGTCGTACGATCCGCACAAGGAATTCCAAACTTATTTGTCGCAGGTGACACTCCTCGTTTTGGCTTTACTAGATTGCTATTTGGGATTGCACATCACCTTGTTTCTTTCCCCATTATTAATCAATGGAATAGTCTGTTCTGTGCTCATGTGAAGGAATCTCAAAACGGACCACTCAGAACCCTTTATGCTTTGTCACTTTTATATGGATTTACGGAAATATTTTCTAAAACCTATTTTATTGCGCACACTTATAGGGATCACAATGATGGCATGTGTTTCCTGTGCACGATGGTGTCCCCTGTTCGTTTTAGCGTTGCCTCTTACATCGGGAAAGCGATACACGCTAAGAAAATCATTTTTTGTTTAATCATAGTATTGCTTCGCTTGTATGATATTGAGTCTTGTATGTATATTTTAATGTCTTATTCTGTTTTATGATGTATTGTAATTTAACAATTGTTTTATAGCTTATGTCGATATTGCCGAAATGAAGATTTTTAATCGAATCAACACCGTTGCTATGTCGTTTAAATGGGCGGCATTTTGAAGGTGTGATATTGTTAACAGATTGTCTTTACTGAGATATGGGCAGGATGCCTTGGATGTTCATAACGTTTAGTTTAACTGCATAGAGCAGATGTTCTCTAGTTTTCTTATTTGCACACCATAGATATTTCATACTCGTATCATAAGACTTTCCCCATCACTCTACTTCAAGGCTAGTAACATTACTCTGATCCCTGAGAAAAGGAATGTGAGAAATGTTACGAATTCTGATTTACTCTTCGGTACACCAATACATTTACTTGAAAATGTGAGATAAATTGTTATGATTACATTGTTTATCTAAGCCATTTAGCCGATGAACAATACTAAGTGTTTTTTTTTCTTTTGCCCAACAGAAATAATTTCGGAACCTGAAGAAACTGATATTTGTAACACCAAAGCAAGTTTATCGTCAAATCAAGATTTCCCTCTAAAAGTGGATACAACTCGAAGCGACCAGTGTGATAAAAATGAGAAAGACCATGTCGATCAGCGAGCACCACAAAGTGGTCCAGCACCCGAATCTGTGTATCAGCAGGACTCTAGTGAACTTTTACAACGGAAAGTAGCTACATCTGCTGTAGAAGTGGTGCAGCACACTGTTCACCTGTGTGCTGAAGAGGCTCGGCCCAGTGTGCAAAACCTAAACGCTTCTGAAAAAGCACAGGTCACAGTGTGGGGGGAGCCGAACGCTGCAGGTCATTCCACTGTGCAGGAGGCTATGTCCTGTGCAGTCAGAAGTGTTGCAGCTGCACAGTCCAGCATGCAGGAGAATGGGTTGAATGTTGTACAAGTTGGTGAGTCTGCGCAAATCAGAATGCAAGAGGGTGTTATGCATGCTACACAGGCTGTTTGTGAATCACTATTCAGTGTGCAAGAAGCTCTGCTGGATGCTAGTCCCATTGCTGAAGCTGAGCAGTGCTGTGTGCATGAGGAGATACTCAACAATGTTCCTACTAAACAAGCAAACCAGTCCAGTGTCCAGGAAACTGTGCTGCACGCTACCCCCTATGCTGAAGCAGTGCAGTCCAGTGAGCAGGAGAAGGCTTCTTTGTTGAATGGTGACACCACTGCGGAATCAGCCGTCGAGCCTACTGTGCAAGTGGAGACTGAGGCTGTAGCTTTGCAAATTGCTGAGGCGATGTCCATGGAAGCTGTGCCTGGAGGTGTACCTGCTGTCGAAGACCCACTCTCCAGCATGCAGGACCGTGCATTGACCATTATACCCAGTGATGAAGAGCAGCCCATCATGCACGAGGGTGTGCCAAATGCGATACTCCTTCCTGAGGAGAAACAGTTGGGTGGGCAGGAGGCTGTCTTCGATGCGCCTCAGACTGATGAAGAACCAGGGCACAGTCTTCATGAGGGTGGCGAAGCAACAAAGTTCAGTGGGCAGGAGGTTCCGATGGACTCATCGGGTCCAGAGGAAGCTGTATTAAGTGCGCAGCACGATACGTTGAGTTTTTCTCCTACTGCTCCAGCCGTACACGAGAATCAAGTTGAGTATGATCTTATCCACGCTGAAGCAGCAGAATATAGTGTCCAGGAGGCAGTACCAGATATTTCTATCACATCAGAATTTGCACAGTTCAGTGTGCAAGAGAAAATGCTGAAAACCTCCCAGGGCTTTGAAGCTACAAAGTATGTACCTGGTACTGGTGAAGAATGTATTTCACACACCTCTCACTTGAGCAGCGACGACTGCAAACTATTTCATACTGCTGAGCCACAGCTACAAAACCCGGAGGGCGATTCTAAAATGAGAAAGATTGCAGCTGTAACTCCCATGCCGCAAAATGTTAGTGTCAAGTTCCGAGTGCATTACATTACTCATTCGGACTCTCAACTGATCGCAGTCACAGGCAATCATGAATCACTTGGGGAGTGGGATGTCTTTGTGCCGCTCAAGCCGGACAAGGATGGTTTCTGGTCTGATTCTGTTCTTTTGCCAGGGGACTCCAGCGTGGAGTGGAAATTTGTGATGGTGGAGAGTGGGAAGATTAAGCGATGGGAAGAATGCAACAATAGATCTTTGAAGACAGGGCATGATGATGCAGAGGCCCATCAGTGGTGGGGATATCATTGAATGAGCTACAGTGTAGTAAAGAAAGCATAGGGTGGTGGGTAGAGGAGCAGACAGCTTAAGCATTGACAAATCACTTATTAGAAACTTACTATTTCTCATTCTGTATATCCACCTGTGACATTGCCAGTGTCCTTATTGTCACTTTTAAAGGGTAGTAACTAATCACGAGAAGTGGGTAGTAGACAAGAAGTGATAAGCTATAAGTTGCTGTAGAACACAAATCAGAAAGGAGCAGTTAGTAGACAGGAAGAGGTACATCCAGAAGGTAATAGAGTTGAAAGAATCCACTTGCTGTGTAAGAGGGAAAAGGAGGAGCACATTGGAACATTTATTACTGCTTTTAGGTTTCATGAGGAAAAGTGGTAGAGCTAGATGGTACTGCCAAGGATGTGCAAATGGCTATTTTTGCTGTTTGAGTGCTCAGTAAAATTATCACGTAATTAATGGATTTTATCATGTGGTTTGAAAAAGCTGTCAGAGGACCATGTGTGCCCTTTTTGTTTGTGCCCCTGGTTTCTTTTGGGCTCTTTCCCGAGACACTGATTCTGTGCCCCCACACCACTTACCTCTCAGTGAGCCACCAATGGGGGAAGGCCCGGGGGTTTCGTGGCGGTACGGGAGCACTGCTGTAAACTGTTGTCCAAGAGCACTGGGGTGTGCTTCTGTTTAAAGAAATAAAATGAACTCATTGTTAAAGAACATACGAAGAGTTTAAAATTTAGATAGATCATTCTCATACATTGTGTTGATAGTAATTACATATTTTATTTTGACGTCTTTGACGACGCAATAAGAATATACTGTGACAAGTGTGTGTGTGGTAGCGTAACTACCCCTTGCTGTGGTATTTTGTTGTGACTGACTTGGCAGAAACATTGATCCTTCACAACTTTATCCGTTTTAACTGAGGCAAGGCCCTTGCTCCCAGCTTTATCTTTGATTTGCTTCGATGTTTTTGGAGCCCAGCATGCATAAATGTGCTAAGATTCACTTGGCATGTGGAGCTACTCCTAACCCGATGGATATCCAGGGTCGATATTGATGGAGTAAGGTGGTTACAAGTACTGGAGGCTGTAAACAGGCCAAGCAATTGGGATTTTATAGCAGCATTGTTTCATGAATGGCCCCTGCTGCCATTCCCTCTCCTCATGAAATTAATTGGCAAGCAGGATATTTTGTATCTCTAAACAGAATCTCACTTAAGAGTGCCAAGGGCAATGCAAAATGTAGCAATCCGCCTACCCCTTTTTATGGTGGTAACTGTCTTTGTGGGAAACTGATCCTTTCTGATTTGCTGGCCCCACCCTGTTTCATGGGGTTATGGATGAATAGTTTTACAGCACCTTGGGAATTGTGTGCTGGGTTCAGTCAACACCTGGCATACTTATTTTTTTATTTTAGATTGTTGAGTGTGTTTTGCTATAGAGGCTCTGTCATTCTACTCTAAATCAGTACTTCTGCCTTCGAAAGAGTTTTACATGCGTAATCATTTTCTTTCCACTTCAGTCTACGAAGTACAGTTTCTACACTTATTCTGTAAAGAGGTGTCACCCTCCACACCTCTGAAATGTGTTGATATCCTAGTTTACAAACAGATTCATCATGTTTGGTACACGGTATTAAGGATATTAAACTGTTTTTATCCTTGCTTCATTTCTGGTATATCTTGGAATCTAAATTCCTACCCCTTGCTATTAATCAGTATTGCTGCTCTTTGGAAATTACGAGTCCAGAAGTAAATTATTAACCTAGATTTTATAAAAGTAGAATGTGGCAACTTCCATTCTGGAAAATACTGCACTGTTTACATGCACTTAAACTTGAGTATATTGGAACTTGCCTGCTGTTGCGTATTGTATGAAAGCTGGTATAAAAACTTGAAGCAACTTAAATGTTGGACTAGTCTGCAATTTATAACTTATTTAGAGAAATCCAGACGAGTCCTTTGTTAAAGATGCCCTTTAAGTATCGAAACTGAACATCTTCGATTTATTGATATGTGACCAGGAGTAAACTTTGCAAAATACACAAAGTGTGAAGCAATCACTTACCGATGAGGAGAGGATCCAGCGTCCTCTAAATTCACTTTGGCTGCAAAGGCTTGGGTGTTAACACTGAGTGAGCTGTTGATATGAAGATAGCCCCAAAGTCGTAAGATGTAAAAGTGTTTTTGTTTTTTCACCGAAATGTACTTTTCATGGTTTCTCATTTCTTCATCCCCTTTTTCTGCACTCGTAAATCTTACAAAGCCACTATCCTGTCCAAAATTTTGTAACATTTTAATTGTGATTAAAGCAACAGCAGCATTTTACTTCGGGCAGTGACACTAATTTGACAATGAGCACAAGAGCACCTTTATAAAGACAACTTGTATTGTGGTTCCTTGAGCACAATACTTGATTAATCTTGAAAAAATAATTAAGACCAATCCTTGAGGAGTCGACATGAATTCCAGGTCTTAATCGAAATCTGCATGTCTCACTTGCAGGTCGGAAAAGAGACTACCCAGCTTAATGACATCTGTAGTAAGAAACATTCAATTTATGCAATTTAATTCTGAAGTGTTAAAGCAGTAGGTCTACTACAGGGCACCACTGAATTCATAACCGTGCTAGGATCGCTCACTCAAAGAACAATTGTCCTTAAGAAAAGTGGCACTCTATCACCACATACAACTGTTGCTGCACCAGCAAATGGGAATCGTTTGAGAGTGCCGAATGTTTGGTGACTTCAATTTTAGCATAAATGATGCCTACTTCAATGCTATTTGTTTAGTCAAGCAACTGGCTTGTGTTAATAGAAAATCACTTGCATGTGACTAGCAGCGGTGTCGGAAAAATGCACCGTGTCTGGTTATAACTTTTATTAAATCTATTGCAATGAAAGAATTGACACCTTTTTAATCGCAACATCCAGATGAACCTAGCTTTTCTCTTTTGTTCAGTCCGTTTTAAATTATTTCCTGTGCTATCCTGTGATTTAAGGAGTATCTACTGTTTTACATTTTGGGTGTTAAATGCTGAACGTTGTGAACTGTAAAGCTAACTAACGGGTATGGTTGGTTGTAAAGTTCTATAAATAAAGCTGCTTTAAACTTCAAACGTTGGTGTGATTTTCTTTTGTATTTACGCTAAACGGGTTGTGTCTCGGAGAGGATTGACGGCACCATTAGGGGGACGCATGTGCAGTCCTGACCTGAAATCCAGCCACTTCTTACTAGGGTATGTCACAAAATTTATTGCTGGGCAGCTTTGCTTAAATGACAAATCCTCACGGCTTTCCTCTGTTTAAAGCAGTATAAATGGTACACTTACGGAAACACAGCCGCATCATCGCAGGTTTCAGATTTAGCTGTAGTTGGTAAGCCAGTTATTCCCATCACACTGTGCATGCTTGTGTGTTCAGGAGCCTAGAGACTGCTGGGCCGTCCTCCAGCTGTCCACGAGGCAGCGCAGAACAAGCGGTTGAGGTTTTGGTTTCTCCGTTTCCTGTGGAAAGTTTTAATTCGGCCTCTTTTTAGTATTTTTGATACATGTATATTGTGACCTCACACTGGTGTCTGAGTTTCAAGACCCTTTCTTGATAGTACAAGAAAGGGTGCTCGCTTTTAATGATATATAGGCGGACTATAGGCTAAATATACTATATAGGAGTTATATTTAAACTGTTATTAATTTATAAGCCGAGAAGGCCTTCGCACACTCCCAACAATCGTCTCTACCTGCTTTTGAGGGTCTTCCCTGAACATTTCACACTGGTCACCTCTGATGGGAATTCATTTTCACAAACCACCAAACGCTTCACCTTACTGTAGTTTCACACGAGGGCCCCTGCGTATCAAGCGAAGCAGTTGGTAGCTTAAGGCCAAATATATGCTCCAATTCCAATATCTAATGGACAAGTACATATAAGCTGGCGTATTTAGCGAACATCTTGCTTAGTTCAAATCAAGGCCGGCTATTAATTAAAAAAAAAATGTATTTATTTTTTTAAGAAAAACAAGCGCAAAAAAGATCTAACTCATGCTTTCCGCGTGCATACAAATGCAGTTATGTTATGTGCACAACAGCGTTTGGAGAATCCAGACATTCAATGAATGTATGCAAAAGATGTTCAAACTGTTCCGTTATGGTTCTTTAAATACTTCAAAAGAAATCAAAAATCGCAAATCCTTTGAGCTTATTCCAAAAGGCATTTATCAAGCGTTAATGTTCAGAATAATCCG